>CM062823.1:33738258-34338258 GCA_031772345.1 Himalopsyche anomala
TTCAATAAATGTGCAAAATTAAAAATGAAAAGTATTTTAATTACATTGAAATGATGTTATTCACGTGGCACAGTCGATAGATTTAAAGGAATGCAGTGGACCAACGATTTGATTTTGAATTGTGAAGTTGAAATGATCCACATCTTTGTTATTTGCTGCAAGAATTGCTCGTTCACTCAACCAATTATGATGTTTGTGATTAGCAATGATGAGACGAAATTTCAAAAATTCGGCAAAAACGAAATCAATCCATTCGATTCGTCGACAGGAACACGGCCGTTACAGATAGTCAGCAAATGCTTGGAGAAATCTGCGGCAGATGGTCGTTTAGAAATGCAACTCGCATGTTTGTCGTTAGCTGAAGTTTCTTAACATAGCGCCACAGAGTCGATGTTTTAAGTCAAGCGTTTATTTCATCGGCAGCGGTCGATCTTGGAATAACTGGTAGTGTTTGGCGAAAATCGCCAGATAGTAGAATCATTGCGCCTCCAAAACATTTGAGTCATTGCGCTGATCTTTCATAGTTCGGTTGAGTGCTTCCAATGCGGAGGAAAAATAAGCCACCATTTCCCTCATCAATTGCCTTCATTAAAGTATCGTACACTTTCTGTTGGGGGTTCAACAGTGGTACATTCGTTCGAAGTGATTGGTTCAATGCATCTCGATCATATTCACGTTTACGTTCCGATTCTCGATTGAAAGCGTCGTTCATTCCTCGATCTGGCGACGCATCATGCAGCGCATGAGGTAACACATATCTTCGATCAAAAGCAACGCCTGGTTATGTATCTCCTCATTCACCTCGAGATCGGGATTCCCTGAACTGACGCGAATTCGGTGTAAAGTGTCTTCGGACATGTCATCCTTGTACTTTTTCCACAATTCACGTGGATTCGATGGGAAGCGTGTCAAAAAAATGATAGCAAATAATGTGCGTATCTGACTTGGAGACGCAGAAACAATTGCTTCAGCGATTGTCATGTCCCAATGAGTTTAGTTTTCAAGCAAATTGAGCTATTGACATGCGGCACGAAATGTTTGGCATACGACGCCATTGACAGTTCGAAATGATTCGAAATGTCGACCCGAAGGGAATTATTGTTTTTTTTTCAGATTTTTCATGTTCACAGAACTGAAAGACTCTTAGAAAACCATTCCGAGCACTCTTACTGATTGGTTTAGAAATACTTGGCATAGCTAATACCTCTTTATTTCACTGTATTTTAAATAATAAAATTACATCTTCACAATGTTGACAAACGACTACTTTTGTTTGACAGTAACTGTCAAACAAAGACTATTAAATTTAGGTAGGATAAATTTGTTCTCTATGCATGTCACCAACATAATGACAGGGATCTTTTCAAAATTATTCAAATAATACTTTTTTATAATTTTACGAAAGTTCATTCTAAATTTTCATATTTTTTATATTACCAAATGATATAAATTCTCATTATAACAAAGAACGCAACATTTTCTAAATCTTCAATATTATATTTATGAGATTATCTTTCATTAGAAAAAAAAATATTATTTTTTTGTTTAATGTTCCACACATACCAACAGTTATACATTCAATCCTGTTTTTATGCGGTAGATGCGTTCCACGAAATATCGCAACAAAAAAAATCGCATAAAAAAACTTGACTTCCATACAAAAATTGGGGTGCGTTACTTAAATTGTAAAATCCGCATAACTTTGAAACAGCGAGTTAAAATATACACTAAATCGCAAAGTATATGAAAATAAGGGGAAAACCACGGCGTAAAAATATTAAAAAATAATCACTGTATGAAAATTCTATGTGTGTTTTAAAGCATGTGGTTCTAAATCACTCTTTTTCGGAAGAAATAGTATGCGCATCAATTTCATAAAACTATGGCTGTTTTCTAACAATGAAATTAGTGATCAGAGTTTGTTCAGATTTTCTTTTTCGATAATTAATTGTTTATGCAGTTTGTTATACCCATATATATATATTTTAAAGTTATCGTTGAAACTTGAATGCGCGATCAGAATTTGAATCATTTAGAAAGAAATGATCTTCTAATTTACTGAAAAGTTGGATACCTTCTTCAATTATTTTTGCAGTGAAGAAACTGGAATTTCTTTCAGTTCGTCATTGTTTTCTGGTTTTTTGTCAATAATTAAATTTAAATTATGAACATCTTCGTCACTTATAGCTTTATCTGTAAGTAATTCGTCGATATAATTTTCGCTAAAGGTATCAAACCTTTCTTCGCCAAGTTATATCGTAAAATATGGTACATCTAAAAAAATGCATTTCTAAAAAACCGCATTACTTCGAAATCGCATAAAAAAACCACATAAAAACAGGATTGACTGTATATGGGGATCAAAAATAAAATAATGATTTGATAGTATTCTATAACAATATAATATACATGAAAAGTATACTGATTTTTTTTTACATACCTTCTGATTTTATGTACTTTCATTCGTCTTCACATTTCAGTATATATTTTAGCGACGGTGATGAACATGAGACATAAATTCCTAAAAGTTTTTTTTTAAATGGATATTGAAGATTTAGTTTCGATTTAGTTTAAAGTTGGCATTCCTAACTTGATTAACAAAATGCCTCACATGAGGTAACACATGTCTTCGATCTAAATCAAAGCCTGGTTATTTATCTCTTCATTCACCTCGAGATCGGGATTCCTTGAACTGACACGAATTCGATGTAAAATGTCATCCTTGAACTTGTTCCAGAGCTCACATGGATTCGATGTGAAGCATGTCAAAATAATGATAGAAAATAATGTGCGTATCTGACATGGAGATTCAGAAACAATTTCTTCAGTGATTGGCATGTCCCAATAAGTATAATTTTCAAGCAAATTGAGCTCTTGACATGCAAGTAGAAACATTCGTCATTTTTCGGATGAACTGTGTAAATGCGACCAAGAGCATCAATAGTCATTCGGGTGATCAGGAACCGCAACGCTTTGCTTTTGACGTTAAAATTTCTTCGATATAGCGTTCCAAGTGTAATAACGTGTCATCTCAGAGTAAAACAACGTTCGTGCAAAATATTGTTGTCAAAAATTTATATACCTAATTATAAATATAACCTTACTTCAATATTATCCGATTTTCTTTCGTTTTAATTTCATATCATCGATTTCTTTTATTCTAATCCATATTCTAAATTTAAAAAAATTTATAAGTCAGTAGTACGCAAAAGAAAGCAAAAACAAACAAATATAGAAAACAGTGCGATCTGGTGGATTTTTCTGAAACCAGCTTACGACATTATGTTAAAAAAAAAAAAAATAAAAAAAAAACATTTATTTTATATTTTATACGACATTTTTTTGTTTTTTTTATATTTTTATTCTTTCATTTTCTTTTTTTTTAATTTATTTTTAACTGTTTTAGTCATTTTAAAAAAAATTTTCTTTTTAGTTATTATAAACAAAAAAAAAAAAAAAAAATCAAAATTTGTTCTTGTATTTCTTTCTATAATCGACATACTTTTTTTTTTCATTATTTTTGTATTTTTTTTTTTATTTTTATTTATTTTTTTTTTTTAAAAAAAATTTTCTTTAAAAAAATTTACTTTTTTTTATTTTTTTCCTTTTAAAAAAAAAATTCTTTTTTTTTTTTTTTTTTTTTTGTTAAAATAAAAAAAAAAAAAAAAAAAAAAAAAAAAAAAAAAAAAGAAATAAAAAAAAAAAAAAAAATTTTTTTTTTTTTTTTTTTAAAAAAAAAAAAAAAAAAAAAATTTTTAAAAAAATAAAGAAAAAAAAAAAAAAAAAAAAAAAAAAAAAAAAAAAAAAAAAAAAAAAAAAACAAAAAAAAAAAAAAAAAAAAAATATAAAAAAAAAATAAAAAAAAAAAAAAAAAAAAAAAAAATGTATTTTTTTTTGTTCTTTGTTTTTTTCATTTTTTATAAAAAAATCAAAAAAAAAAAAAAAAAAAAAATAGTTTTTTTTTTTTTATCTTTTTTTTGATTTTTTTATTTTTATTTTTTGTTTTTTTTTTTCATATTTTTAAAAAAAAAAAAAAAAAAAAAAAAAAAATTTTCTTTTTTTAATTTTTTTAATGTCAAAAAAATTTCATATACTTATTAAAAAAAACAATTTTTTAAATTTTATTTTTTAAACAAAAAAAAAACAAAAAAAAAAATGAAAAAAAAAAACTTTTTTAAAAAATATAAAAAAATAAAAAAAAAAAAAAACTTATTTTTAAAAAAATACAAATCTATTTCAAAAAAAAAAACAAAAAAAAAAAACAAATAAATATTTTCTTTAATTTAATTTTTACATATTAATATATTTCCCTCTTATTAATTAAAAAAAAAAAACCTTTATTTTTCTTTTTATTGTATTTTATTTATTTTAAAAAAAAAAAAAAAAAAAAATAAAAAAAAAAAAAATCGTTTGATGAACTCGTCGTCAATTGAACATTTTTATCTGTAGAAGATAATTTATTTTACTTTATAATTTATTTTCCGTATATTTTTTCCGATGTTTATATGCTTATTCCTGCTATTCTAGGCAAAAAGGAATTTTATAAAGCAAAGATCATTGAAATCCTTGGAGTAATTCCTCGAGATATACTGGTGTAAATACCCCGACTTTGTTTTTTTTTGTAGTGCGATCTGGTGGATTTTTCTGAAACCAGCTTACGACATTTTATCGTTTGATGAAGCTATTCGTCATTTGAAAATTTTATTCTGTATGAAGATATTTATTTTCTTTATAATTTATTTTCCGTGATATTTTTCCGATGTTTTAATGCTTATTCTGCTATTCTAGGCAAAAAGGAATTTTATAAAGCAAAGATCATTGAAATCCTTGGAGTAATTCTCGAGATATACGTGGTGTAAATAACCCGACTTTGTTTTATATATATAGATTTTAATTATTTCTATAGCAACACTGGTACATGTAAAAAAATCAATCAATCCGTTCAAGTCAATTCCGACAGAGACGAATGAGCGCATTTCATCTCTTTATAGTTATTCCTAAGGAAAGACATGTCGAATCGATCGTTTCGGAATTGATGGTGACAAATTAATGGAAATGAATAATAATATATGGCAAATAATGGTTTCAGGGCCCGAAGCGTACACTATACTACCGGAACGAACTAAGGTTCCATAATAAAGCGTTCGAATAGTAATACCTAGTATGTTGATTTTTTATTATTGATTTAATCGTTGTGTAACATTGTTTGGAAACATCTCAAGAATAATCATGTTTTGACAATACGAATATTTACAACATATTGCCTAAAGTTGTACTCAATATTCTTCTAAAATACTGAACTTAAGTACCCTAAAAATAATGAGATTGTAACAATAAACAAAACATAAGTATTATGCAAGGCATAATAATTTTGGATACAAGTCGTTACAAGTCGATATGCAAGGCATAACGACTTGTATCTTTAGTAACTAAATAATGTATTACTTATTTTTAAACATTATAACAAGTTTTATTAAGGAGATAACGTTTTTTTACACGTAATTATTTGTTTAAAGTCTTAAAAAATAAATAGTAAATAATTGTCATAGTGCAGTTTTGGATCCAAATTTTGCTAAAAATTGTACGATTTTAATGTGTTTCTAATTTATCGATTAATAATCTATCTAGTGTTCGTATTTTAATATAAATCATCTGAAATTATTAAGTGAAATTTAGTATCATAACTCACATTCTCCAAATATCGATATTTGATAAAATCCCAAAGAGCCACGAGAGCACAATTTTGTGCTATTTTATAAAAGTTATAAATTACCATCAATATTTATCGCAAGTGAAAAGTAATAGTTTCTTAAGATGTCGGATAAAAATACTGATTGCCAATTAGTTATTTCTATCCATATTATATTATTCATTTAAAATGTGAGCTTAGACACAGGTAGAGATCGTTGGAAGTGGTTTTAACAGTGTAGTAAATTTGAATACCTAACTATTTTTGATATGCATTTAGAATTTGTTGGCATACTTACAGTTTTTACACTCCAAATTGGACATTTTACTAAATAAATGAGACATTTAAAAAAAATGGAAAAACTATTGTAACAATTTTTAAATATTTGGAAAAATTATTAATTACGTATATTTACGCACATTTTAATGAAATAAAGTTATAAATCAGTAAATTTTTAATTTATAAATGTTTCTGAGCGGCAGCTACAGCTAGTTTCATATAATAATTATAGCAATTTGCAGAAGTGACAGTTGCAATACGAGACTACAATAAAGACGATAATGAAGAATTTCCAAGAATATTAAATATAAATACAAAAATCAACTATTTTTTTTATTAATTCCAGTAGTTTATATGTATGTCTACAATTTAATTTGTACAATTTCCAATTAAGAGTGTAAAAACTGTATAACAAAAACATCAAAAATGGATATTATGAGTTTTGATACTAAGCTCCTTAATTGCTTAAACGGCCACCTTGAATAAAAATAGCAAGTCAATTAATAATCTTTGTGTCTTTAAGTCATCTATTCCGTGAACACTCCAGTTGAGCATCAACGTGAGAGACAGTAAGGAGACTGGATCGATAAATGAATTGACATTTTAAGAGCTCCGTTTAAAAATTACAATAAAGCGTTCCGGACATCCGACAGAGTTGCGGTTCGTGAAAAACACCACTTCAAGCTCTGGCCGCTGGATATTTTCTCGATAAACTATCTGATTATAGCTCTCGTGAGAATAAGGACCCTCGGATCACACCGTGAGTTTATTTTTTTTATTGAATTTATTGATCCGTCGCGGGCGGCGTGTTTACAGGCAAGGCGCGGCACTCACAGACACGATTGCTGGTGAATAAAATACAAAGTTGTGCTGAAAAAATGAATGTCGTAAAAAAGCGAAAAGTGCTTTTTGCTTGAGCGACCGCTCATTGTCACGGACGTTGATTACAACGAATAAATTTAGGCGCGTTAAAACTTACGAATGTCAGTAGCGCCTTTTATTCACAGAATCTACAATAAAAACTGTTATTTCTCATTCAAATGGTCACCAATGGAATTGTTTTGTATCTATCTCTGTCAAATGAGATGGAATTGAGAGGTGAATTTAAATGCCTACGTTAAAAGTTTACTTTTCTTTTAAAACTATTCATTCAATCACTATTCTAACGTTGTGGAATTAGTACATGTTTTAAATAAGATTCCCTATTACGAAGAATTGACAGTTATTACTCTACACAAAAATAAAATATAAACCATTAACTTTTCCTGTTCTAAGCTCAAGAAATGCGACCCCAATACCCACATTTTCTTAAATATCTTTTTTAATACGGGTGATACAATCTTTATAATTAAGGCTTTCTTATATCATAGTTTTTTGAACTTTTTGTAGAAGAAAAAAAAATCGATCGCTAGTTCCGTCTCTATGAAATAAAACAGAAAAGAAAAATTCAACTAAACAAAAAAAATCCTCAAAGTAGAACAAAAAACGGATTGATGTGTACGAAGCTAAAGATAATAATTTATGTATCCTCGAATACTATTCTCAAAAAAACACAATATCTTACTTACATCGATGCCTCATTTTATATAAATTCTGGTAACATGAGAAGGCGCGATAAGTGCGCGATAAGCGGCCGCTCGTAAAATAGCATTTGCAATCATTGGTGGGCTAAATCTCGTCAGTTGCGATTTCATATGTGTGCTAGGATGACGAATTTTTTACGCGCAACTTAAAATATGATTATTTATTTAAAAAAACACGGATTTTTAAAACAAAAATATATGAGGAATGATGCAGAGAGATATTTTAAAGCTCTTAGACTATTTTTTTTAAAATTCATAAGAATAAGGCCAATAATGAGGAAACCACTGGGGTCCCTAAACGACCCCCCATCGGAAGAGAGGTATTTTTCTAGTATACATATGTATGTATAAGTTAAAATGAAATTATTGAAAAATTTCCTCGGAGTCGGAGTCGTCTTTTTTTACACGACTCCACAGCCCTAGTTTTAAAACACGAACAGGTAAAAATAAGAGAAATATTTCACAAAAATAATCCGGAAACAAAAAATATTATTTACCTACTTAACGTATACAATGAACATTGTACAATTAACTAAAATAAAAAACAGAAAAGAAAAATGAGTTTGTAAATTGAGAAATAAATGTAAATTAAAAAATATTAAAAAATATTAAAAATAACTTTCATTTGAGCATATTTCTCTTTTGTACTATTAACAAATATTAAAATATTTTAACTCACTAAAATCGAAATTATTGTGCTTTCTTTATTTGGCTCTTTTGGATTGAGAATTTAATGACCCATGTTCTAGACCAGTGATTCTCACGTAAAATATTACTGTGGCTGCATTATAAAAATTAGCGTTCCTAAGGAAATGTCTCGTGGCCGCATCAAAGTTTTGTTTTGAGATCAAGTTATAAGTTTATATTCAATAAAAAACATTATTTTAAATATCAATATTTACCATGAAGCTGTTGGTGGCAACAAAATCCTCTGGTGGCCGCATATGATAACCACTGTTCTAGACTCTAAATATAATACTTTGATTCTATGATTTTTATTATTTATTTATTTTTAAAAAAATATTTGACATTACAGCTAATGCAAATGCGCCAAATATTTTCAAGTTGAAAGATCATTCGAGAAAAATTCAATGAGAAGTTATTGTAAGTAAGTCACTAGAGATAAATTTACATCACATATGACGTCATATTATAATTGATTATTTCTTAAATTTGAAATTTAATTATGTCATTTGCTCCTCAAATAAATCTTATGAGTATTTGCGTTAATCATAAAAAAATACTCGATCGTATTTCTATCTCGTAAAAAAATCTGGGTATTATATTATTTAGCTTTACTATCTCCGGCACTGCATTTACACTAGCGAATTGTAATCATCGTGAAGTGAAACGGTGGGGCTGCCGTTCCAGTGCAAAGTCGAAATTATTATTAGTTAGTTTTTAAATTGCAACAAACGACTACGCCGCTGTCGAATACGACCGGTCATAATAATATCGCTACGGTATTATTTCAGTTCAAATTTTAATGAAGATCGCCATGAAAAATTCGCATTTTTTGCAACGCGAATACAATTAAGTAATGACGGGAACCGCGACGGTTATTTTAAATATGTGTAAACAGTGAAACAACTGATTAAATTAAAATAATATAAATACTGCTTTATAATGAGAAAATATTTTGTGAAAATGTGTTCATGGTCGATTATTTGTATTTATCCTCAACTTGTTTATGGAAATGTGCTAAAAAGTTGTCTCTTACATTTTTTGATTGTGTCAATCTTGTTATTGAGATTTAAATGAAAATTTATCAATACTCAAAATAAATCTAAGCACTATTTTAATAACAGACCTTTTTTACACTTTTTATTTTAAATCGACTAATAAATATAAATCTATAATCACAATTATTGAATATACCAAGGCTGTGGAGTGGGAGTCGGAGACGCGGAGTCGAGGAATTTGACCGGAGTCGGAGTGGTGAAAAATGGACGGCTCGAAATTTTTTTGAAAAATATTTTTAATGTGTATTCAAACAAAATATTCAAAGAAATATTCAAATATTTCTGTATTTTTTTCTGCATACAAGTGAAAAAATATTGAAAGATTTATTTCTACTTGAACAAACTTAATCTTTTTCCTTGAAGCATATTTTTTTAAAATCCATGCACGCTCCCAATGTGGAGCATATGGCCTCCTAATAGACGTATCTCAACAGAAGTTTTTCTACGAGAACTGTTTGTTACTCAGTCGCTCAACCTCACTTTTTTCAAAGAGAGTAGTAGGGAAAGAACGATAAGGCTAGAACAGGACTAGTGGTTGGCTAATCGCTATTGCTACACCCAGTTATTAACTCGATGGTTGCCACATACGAGATATCTCGTGAATTTTTTCGTGCTCAACAGGCCAAATACGAGTTATCTCGTCAATAACTAATTAAATTAATAGTCGCAAATTATAGCCGGCCTGCTAGGTAATTACTATTAATTATTTACGGCAATGAAAAAGTTAAAGGATCAGAAGGATGGGAGGAGAGGAAATAATGTGAATTGACATCACAAACACCCAGTCCTCGATCACAGCTTTGAATTGAATAATTCTCAAATTCACTGTAATCTGACCGGGAATCGAACCCAGACCTGCGTGATCGGTAGAGTAAACTCTAACCAACTGGACCACGACAGGCGACAAGATATTATTTAGCATAACTTAATTATTTAATATTTCATAGCTTAATTTAACTAGCAGGTCATATAAAATTAATTGAAAATATGTTCTTCTCGGAAATTAATCGAATGTCGAATACAACTAACTGTGAGTTTCGTCAAACTAAAATTAGAAATTCAATTCAATCGGTTATCAAACCCGGATTTATTTTATTGCATAGTCAGTTTCGTTCCACTACAACTAACAAGAAATATTTTTTTATATAATCGCCTGTTGCATATAAAAGTGCATAATAATAATTACTAAGACGAAAAAAGTGTGAAAGTTGTATTCAGGTAATCAAGAATAGAATTGCTAGATTGATAAAATTGATTGATTGAATTGAATTATTTAAACTGGAAAAACTTAACTATAATAAAAGGTAGCGACATATGATATATATATTTTTAATTACTTTTATTAGCTGTGTCAGCATCACGTCATCGTTATTACTATATAGTATATGTACAATCTTTGCGTAACTTATAAACAATATCAATTTTCTCCCCAAACTATGTATGTAGATACTATATATATTTAAACATATCCGCAGCATTTGGACTACTAATGAAGTTTATCTCAACATAAGTATTTTACGATAACTGCTTATTTACTCACATGCTCGATATCTATTTTTGAATAAAGTGGGGATATTAAGATACGATATTAATGATTAGCTAATCGCTATATTCATGCCTTCAAATACAAATCCATAAAACGATTACAAAAAAAAATATTTATAAGTCCGACTGGTATTCGAGCCCGCGAGCACCGTAACCGAAGCCAATGACGTTGACCACTCGACCACGGACCTGGCGATAAAAAAAACATTGTAATAACATACATTATTCTGGCGACATTCATTAAAAAATAATTGGGACTAGTAACGATTGTATTACGTATGCTTTATTTTTATCAAAATATCGTACTTGTTATGACAAAAAACGTTACGTCAAAGACCTCGAGTTTTGAGTTTGGAATATTTAAATATCACCAGTGTTCCCTCTAAGCTGTGCGCATACATTACAACAGAGCGCAAAAAAAAAATACATCAGCTTTATTCAGCGATGGGCTGCCAATATGTCAACAAGGGGCTCGCTTAATCTCAAAGCAATTCTCGGTATTCTGGGGAAGGAGTAAACTTTTTTATCATTCCTATGCAATTATATGCAATAATTAAATAATCAATCGATTAATACTTAATACACTTATATTATGTAACAATATGCAATGTAGATGACTAAAAATGTACTACTATGCATACTGAAGCTGTCGTAGATAATATATTAGTCAGAAATTGGAGTTATGTACTAATTTGATCAGAGAATTTTGTTCTTTCTAAAATTAACAAGGGGCTCGCCGGCCATAGTAAAATTAAACAAGGGGTTCGCGCGAGCCCCTTTGAGCCCCCTCCAGCCCACCCCTGGTTTTATCATTACCAGAATAAATCAATTGACATTAAATAGTGTTGTTAATTATTATCATTATAAAAAATCAACCTTTTCGTTTGGTAGGTCTAGATAACCGTTATGTGGCGCACAAATCTTTTTATTTCTTGTCAAAGTTGTACAGCCAATAATTTTTGCGCACATAACCTTCTGAAAATTAGAGGGAACATTGAATGTCACCCCTTTAAAATTCGATCGTTCCTCTTCTAACAGAATTTAGTAATTAACAGATTGATGGTTTCTAGTAAACAACAAATAAAAAAACAGCTTTTTCGATAAAGTCTCTAGCATTGATGTTATATGTATGTTACATTAGTTACATATATAATTATAATATCAAAATATAGATGCATTAATGTCGATCTGGCACAAATACGAGTTTTACACTATTGCTTGGCTTAAATCAGCATTAGTAAAAATTTCTTATACAAATAAATGCTTTTTTGGCAAAATCAGTTTTGTTATTATATTGTTATGTTACGTAATGTAAATTCCATTTAAAAAATGGGCTTAAAATTTTTAGCTCAGCAACGAATAAAATTGCGCACACGGAAAAATTTTTACTTTGAAAGACTTAAGGGGGTATTCTAGTGTAGAAATTTGAAAAAATCTATTTTTTCTTTTTTATATTTTTCTAAAGTTAGGGCATTCGAGAGTATGCCTCTTAAAATGGTTTTCTAAAATTTTTGATAATCGGTTTAAACCGGTTACCCAGTTTATTTATTTGAAAAAAACCGAAAACCGGTTAGCTTAAATGTCCGGTTAATTGGAAGCCCTAGTTACATATACAATTATAATATCAAAATATAGATGCATTAATGTTAAACGCGTTTTTCTCGAAACTACTTGTACTTCAAGCTGACGTACATAATATCTCAAGTTATACCAAACAGATTTATTTGAAATTTTGTGTGAACCTTTTATATACATCTCTCTATAGCCCGTAGCAGATTTAAGTCAAAATTTCATTTTTTACTATTTTAAAAAAAAATTGAAACTGTTAAAAAAAACGTAAAAAATCATTTTTTTTCAAACGACTGCCATTTTCTGATTTTTTTTGTTTTTACTTCTTCGAGGTAGGGGCTATAGCGACATTTTTATTAATTAAGAATCTGTTAAAATATTTTTTTTCAGATGACCAGAAAGGGTGGAATCGTGTACGTTAGAACACCACCTTTTTTTGGACCGCTCCTTTTACCAGTCGATAACTTTTCGAGTTTTCCTTTTTTTTTTTTAAATTTTTTATATATTTTTAAAATATAAATAAACGAATGGTAAAAAAATGGACGCTAAAAATTTTCTTTGTTTATTTTTTACAGAGCTCGAAAAAACACTCAAAATTCGTGCTTCTACACTAGAATACCCTTAAGTCTTAAATTATCTCAACGAGACAGCCATTAGTTACTCTGTACGTTTTTTCTAAGTTACTGTAAGCCAGGGTTTCTCAACGAAGGGCCACAGAGGGGAGCCACAGTACAGTTTAGGGGGGCCACGTCGTGTCTTAGAAATTAGAATAGAGCTAAAAAAACGTCTCGCGGTGATTCCAAGTTCCTGGGTTTTTGTAATTCGAAATTATGGGAAGACCTACAAAAAGTCTCGCGTCTTTTCGTTTCGGTCCCAAAATTCCTTATAACACTTAATCTTCAATATTACAAAACAGGTATGGGGGCCACGGGCCCGAAAAGATTGAAAAACACTGCTCTAAACCTACCTATGAAAGTACATATATTTAGAGATTGTACATTTCCGGATAGCGTCATCTCACAAACAACAAATTTAATTGGAGCCGTTTATATTGGGATGCATATTCTCATGTTAATTTCATAGATCAATCATTCAATTAACCTAAAAAGATTATTATTCGTTGACCTGCTTTAACGTATTTTCTAAATTAAGCTTTCAAACGGTGATGCATTCGTTCATCCAATATGTGCAACGTGCATTCTTTTATTATCATGAGTAAAACTTTACGTATCTCATTGGTATTGCATAACACGGCTTTCCTGTAGAGCCGGAGTCGTGAAGTCGGACTGTTTTAATGAAGTCTGACTCGAAAAAAACTAACAACGTTGAGTATTTTTAAAAGATGTGTGTACTTAAATCGCTGAGGTCAAAAGTGGCGCCACTGAATGCTACTAAGCCGAAAAATAATAATTAAAGTCGTGTTTTAAGTAGTCATAATCGAAGTCAGAGTCGTTTTATATCTTAACGACCTCACAGACCTGGTTATAACTGAAAGAAACATTAGTATTCTTAATAAAAATAATAAAAGATTTTTAGTGCTTTTTCCACTTAAAATTTATTTGATCGGGACCGGTTTCGCTCCTCACGAGCATTATCAACTGATAAGGAAAATAAATTGAACAGTGCTATTTATACAAGTTCAATTGAAATAAAAAGGTGTAAGCAATTGCTACTATAAAAAGGTGTAAGCAAATACTATATTTTTCAATATAAGTCAGAATATTAGAATGGATGAGAAGATGTTTTGTTTATATCTTTTAAGCCGGTATATATAGCTCAGTCAATGTGAACTTAAACATAGTTGTAAATATCTTTTAACTATATTTCAGATTACATTTTCAGAACAAAAAAAGTTTTGATATTTATTTACTTAATTACAATAGATTTGTGTCAAATTAAATTTTAAATATCAAGTTATTTTAATGAATTACATAATATTTAATATAATATTGAACTACAAGTGTTCCTGTTAAAACAAGCAATCGACCTTGAAGCTTTGTCTATTCCCGAATACAAAAATCGAGACTTTTAGTAAAGATGGCGGTTAAAATGCTTTATATTTTGGCAACGTTGTATGCAAGAAAGTGAAATACTGTGTTTATATCGGGTCAATGAACATTCTTTAATATAATATATTGGCAAATGCTAATACAAATACAATAACTAATGTATGTCTATTTTTCGTACAAATAATTTTGATGTTGTCATCCCTGATTTCACTTAAGAAAATTATATTTTTTCTTCGGAGGCTTCACTGGATTTCCCAGTCATAGACTTACGTCAGGTCAGTGACGTTGTCTCTTTTTATTGGGAGCGGCTAGAAAGAGACGGCAGTGACTATTATTACAAAATTCAGATATCTCTTGCGATACAATTTTCGACCAATAAGAGTTGGCGCTTGTAATAAGGTTGCGCAGAAACGCCGTTACGTTGAAAAGAAAATTCGTTACGCACATTGCGCGCAGGACCGCACGTAGTGTTTTGTTCACACCAAAATGCCTCTTTATTTTTTTACATTATTTTGCAATGAAAATAACAAAATGAGAAAGTATCTCAAAAATATTCGAATCTTTTTGCAGATTAGTTTTCATTTAGAACCCACAAGACTGAAACAACAAAAATATCATTCTACTTTGATATTCTTTAAATGACTATATGTACAACTATTTTAGTAAGAAATAATTTCTTCAATAAATAAAATACTCATCTGTACTAATTCCACTTTTATTTTATAAAACCAGAACCGGTTTCATTCATGACAAGTATTATCAACTGATAAGAGAATAAAATGTTAGTGTTATTTATACAAAACAAAATAAAATTTAACAAGGTGTAACATAAAATGGTATTGAAAGGAATTCACAAATAAAGGTATAAATAAAGTGTCATTTAATTAACTTAAATTAAAATGTTTATTACCTTTAGAGTATAATTATAAAACTCATCGAATGATAATGAAGTTAAAGTAAATATTAACAGTAAATTCGAACGTAATTATATTTTCGGAAATGTTCGTAAAAATATTGTTTAAGTATAAGTGAAATTCGTTATTTATGTCATTAACACAATAGTGTATGAAGTTAACTTGTAAATATAGCTATCAATTTTAAGTAGTTCAATGTAAATTCTTGGTAGAATATATATGATTTTTAACGTGACAAATATATGGAAACCTTAAAAGTGCGCTAGCAAAACCTAGTCAGACGTGCCACGTCAATATGGCCCTGCTCTCACCCCGTTCAATCCATTTTTAAGGTTAGGTTTCCCAGTGACGTTTCCATAACAATACGGGCGGGCCGCAATACATTTTCATTAGCTAGCTTTGGTGTATGAAATTCGAACATAATGAGTGTTTTTAAATTTTTCATTGCTAGTGGCTGCTGTGATTCTTATGTCCAGCCGTGTGAAGTGTATTAACATATGTTTTATAAATAAAAAGCTGGTGAAAAACGTGTAATGTGGCTAATATAATAATAAATTGTTGAATGATGATATCAAAAGGCTTTTCTATTGCACGTACCTTCAAACAAATGACTTTTCAATTGAATCGTGTGTATTAGATTCAGTTTTTTTTTGGCGTGTGTTGAAATTTGTCTACCTAGTTATTAATTATAAGGCAATACATTTTAAATAATGTGATGGTTTATTATATACAATGAAATAATCATATTATAATATGTATAGTTGAAATTATTATTAATAATGGATTGTTTTGAATATCTCAAATGATGCAACAGTGTAAGATTTTTATCACGTTCTCCAGCATTATTTAAGTTATAAAGATTTTTTAAATTCAATTAAAATAAATCCATGTAGGGCGTAATGTATTATATATGGATGGTTGTGCATAGGAGTGTTTTAAAGTCTATCACTAAGCCACGATCCCAGTTTAGGGTGCGTTCTTCCCTTGTCACTAAGGGCTCTGAAATTTTTCCAAAGCTATTTATATTCACGGAAAAATCTCCGCATTTAATATTCTAGGCGTATGGAACGTTACCTAATTTATGTGATATAATTTCATCACTGTTAATAACAGGATGACGTCAGCATTTTTCTCTGCTAGTGATTTATAAAATTAGTGTATACTGTTAGGTTCCACAGGGACACGTTTTTATTTTTATTACAAAACAAAACGATATGATGAGCTCGTATATTAAATATAGGAAATAATATATTTTTATTTGTCTTTAAAATTTTCTTTTCTATTAACCTTTTATTTGTGGCATATAAATTTACCTAAAATACGGAAAAAATGGGATGGGTTTATTATGATATTATATTATTGCATTGGTTGCATATTTGGAAATACGGCGCCAATTATTCGAATTTTAAATTTAATGCATATGAATTTCGTGCAATATTCACGTGGAAGTAAAGTCGGAGATGTATTGTTAAAAATAAAAAATATTGCTTTTTTCTTTTGGATAGTAACTCAACTATACTTTTTATTCGTCGCGTGCAAGTAGTGTTCGATCGACCATGGACGTTGTTTTTAGAAAATTCCAACTGGACTAGTCGCGTAGCAAGTCTCGTAGACTACCTTATTTTACCGCTTCAAGTTTACTGGTCAAGTTATTTTCCCCTTTGATATTTCCTCGGCTCTTGTGATTATTATTCATATATGCCGCCTATACTACAGATAATTATTATTCGCTCGAAATAGAAATATTTATTCGAAAGGGGGAATGAATTTTTGTGTTGCCATACCGTCGAAATGACCGTGCCATGCACTAATATATTCATTACAATGACTAAATGCAACTAATTCTGATTATATGACACATAATGAAGGGTGCAGCATGAATTTCACGTGCTTATCTTCACGCATATACATATATCGTCTATCCATACATAGAATTACCAGCCATTGTCTTTGTTTTTTTTTTAAGAATTACGACTCATGAATTAAGTTTTTTTTCTTTCGTTAAATGTTTATTATTTATGAACATTTACTCCCTTTTTAAGTAATTTTATATATATAAGTATAATATGTTTAACCTATTGATTGAATTGGTGGAATATAAATATTTTTTGTTGCATATGCAACTGCATTTTCATGTAATAAAAATATATAATATGGTTCACAGCCGTTTCGGAATCACGTCATTATTAGGGTATCCAATCCCGGAGCCTTTTTGTGATCGCAGGATTTCGGGATTGATTCATTTTCAATACCAGCATTCCGGGATTGGGCACTCAACGTGAAATCATGTATAAATTGAAAAAAAATAGTTTCGAAATTTTTCATTATTTTTTTTTAACTCTTTCAAGAATTTCAAAATCTCAAAACCCAGGAATTTGCCGATTTACCTAATATACCATCGTGGCTATTTTTTTTAGCTCTTCCAAATACAAAATCCTATAAATTTTCGGGATTTGCTTAAAAAATCTCAATCGCGACCATACCAATCCCGGGATTTTGGATCGAAAAATTGGACGGATCCCGGGACTATAGAGCCTAGTCATTATGCCACTGAATAAGATATTTCAGAATTACGGCGTTATTAAAATATTTGTGATATGTTTGTAATCTAATATATCTAAAGTTGAACATATCTGCAGAATATATAGAAAGCGCGTATAAAGATTATTTTGTAACGTATATCTTGTACGAGACGACTTATTGCAGGTCTTAAAAATCAAATGATCGCCCGGTCCAATTTTATATTGTAATGTTCGTTACAATACGTTTTGATGCTAATTAATATAAATTATCTTGCCATCGATTTTGCAATAGAAGTATTTTGTTTATTAACGATCTTGATAGATCAGTTTCAAAAGGTAGCTATTTACTTTCCAAGAAATAACACTCTGAATGTCAAATATTGTTTATGTAGGTCAGAGTTTCTTAACCCTCTGACCGCAGAACTATTTTCAAAATAAAACAAAAAATGATAATTTTTAATGATTCAAATAATAATAAATTTAGGAAATTAGTAAGTAAAATTCATTATAAAATATCGCAGTTATAATGCTATGACTAACGCAAATAATTCGAGACGGTAAAAAAACACCATATTCTTAGTTAACTGGTAAAGTTGACAAATTATCTTGTTGCGGACTTCATTGGATGATTTTGTTTGCGTTTAGATTGCGCATATCTAGCTCATAGTTAAATAACTACACTCAAGCAGAAATACATGTGATCTTAAACTTTAATTACCTTTACTTTTACATTTGAAGAAAATAATCTAATGAAGTATTCTTCCTATCCCTCGGCTACTGTAAATAATGACATTACAAAATTTGGATTTATACATGATTGCACCGGTCCGTAATATGGTCATCTATAATATAACGCTATCTTGTCATGTAGAAAAACATAGCTTCATTGAAATATCGATAATGGTTTTGTAAATAATCTGTACAAAATTCTTCCGGATACGATTTTTTCGTACTGAATATTCCGTACATTGATTCTACCGAGCAAAAAGAATCTTTCGTACACAGAATATTCCGTACATTTAAGTATTTTTAATATTCGAGATTCGATATCGATATAAGATATGGAAAATAAACAAATACACATCAATTATTCTTTTGTTTGACCCCAACCTGAAAAGTATTTGGCACCTTTGACCTCAGAAATTAAAAATAAAAAAATAAAACAACAATAATTTTAATATTCGGAATATGTACGGAAGTTTCAGTGGACGAAAAGATATGTGTACGGAGAATTCGTGGTTGGAAGAGTTTTGTACGGAAGATTCCGTTCACCATATTTAATTTTAAGATAATTTTAAGTCTGAGTCTAAATAACGCAAACAAGATACAAAACATCTGTTTTTGCAGAGTATTTCAGAAGCAGTAGCCAATTTGTTTTAACTGTCAAAAACTCTTATTCTCAGCATGAATCTAGAAGCGGTATTTTGTGTGCATGTTGTATTATCAAAATATAGATAAATCTGGTGTTGAACTTTCTCGTAAAGAAACCATCGACCGGAGCAAACGGTCAAGAAGTGAAAGCCCTCGGAGACTCTGAAGTTTCATTTCATTAGAGGCTCGGTCAGTTTGCGTGTTTTAGATAACGCATTTAAAAATAGAACGTTACCATTTCACCTACAAATTCGGGGCGTTTTTTTCTCGAAAATTTTTATGGCTATTTACCACAAATTTTACCTTTCGCCGGTCAGACAAAAGCAATAAACAATCGTAATTAGCAGTCTTTTATGGCAAAAATTTCTACATTAATCTGCTAGTTTATTTAAAAATGAGATATTTCCAGTTTTATTATGTGCTTCGTATAGATATTTATAGATCATTACAAAATTTAGCTTTTTCCAAATATTTCACTTATGACTGGCTTGGATTAATCTGTAGGCATTTAATAACTACTCATTTAGTAACTATTTTAGATATTTGTGCCAGGATGGCAGAAATCCTAATAATTTTATTATATCGAATAAATTTTAAGTTATTGATTTTCGATTACATGCACTTAAGAATAAGTCAGTGATTCCTAAATAGGATTTCACGGATAAGTTGGACAAGATGTTAAAGAAAAAAGTTTATGCTCATTACGTTCCGAAAATTTTGATTGTAAGTAAATTTATATCTAGAAAATGGTGAAATATGATTTTGATTAAACTAAAAGCAAGGTAGATTTTCTTATGGATGCAATAAATATAACAAAACCTGCAGATAACTTCTCTTGTAAATATGTACAGTGAAACCACTCATAACGAGTTTAATTCGTTCCAGAATCTTACTCGTTATGTAAAACACTCGTTAAGCGAAACAATTTTCCCCATATAAAACAATGTAAACTACAACAATGCGTTCCATGCCGGAAAAAAAATCATTTTTTATATTTTTAACGTGTATTAAAGTGAAATTACGTACTTAGAAATTGTTAAGGAACGCAACAATCTGTAATGCGATATCGATTTGCAAGAAACGATAAAAAAATCGACTAGTTTATTATTTATAACAGATAATTAATTATTTTTTACAAGCAGACATTTTTTTGCCGACGCTTCAAAATTTGGTGAAAATGTGACAGCATTATCATTGAATAAATTTGTAAAACGCATAGCCACCTCCTTATTATGGTGATGCTTCTCAATGTACGATGCAACAGTTTCACATGCTTTTAGCTTTTCTCTTATTGCCTTTTCTCTTATTTCTCCTCCTTTACTAACAAACTCTCCTCCATAACATCTTGTTCTGAAAAATAATGCAACTTCATAAGCTTATCGATGGTCAGTTATTGACTGTGCTCTTCCACAAGCTCATCAATATTGTTGTTATCCACCTCTAGTCCTACGTTATTAGCCAAAGATACAATCTCGTTGACTGTAGACTTCACAGGTACTGTTTCAAGCCCCTCAAAATCACATTCGACTACGCTCCTTGGCAAAGATTATTCCAAGCTGAAATGAGAGTTCTCTTGGTAACTCCTTCCCACGCCTTGTCAATCATCTTAAGGCAAGCAACGATGTGAAAGTGATCTTTCCAAAACTCTGCGTCACTCGTTATGCGAAATATCGCTCGTTAAGAGAGCATTTTTTCACAATCGGTTTGGCTCGTTATGAGAATTACTCGTGATAAGAGGTGCTCGTTATGAGAGGTTCCACCGTATTATTAAATATTTTGTCTTGTCAATCCTTGGTGGAAAGGCATTGTTAATACAAATTTCCATTTATTTAATAAAATCAGAATTGGTTTTGCTCATTTCAAGAATTATCAACTGATAAAAATATGCATTAATACAAAGTTATTTCTACAAACTTAGTTTGACTAATAAAGGTGTAACAAACACTGAGTAAAAAAATATGAAAAAAAGTTATGATACATAATATGAATTAAAGACACTAAGCCGACTATAATGAATATATTTATTAAGCTTACAATGTTTTCTTCGCATTTGCAATTCCATTAAAAAACAATTATGTAAGAAATATCACTTACGGTATATCTAAAATAATCATATTTTTTAAATGTTTATTTAACCTAGAAACAAGATTTTTTCGCTGGCAATGTATTTATTGTGATATTTATATTTTGGAAACGATCAGATATTTCATAAACTTGAATCCACAAGCCAGATAATTGAGTGTTTACTCTAATACCATTATCGTGAGATTCATATAAAACTATGCATATTTTTCCTTGTCTATCCAAAGTCCATATGACGGTAGTGTTGTGTTCCTAAAATAGTGATATTGTGTACTGTTCATGTTAATTGACAGCTCTCTAGTCGATGCAATAGTGAATAATGTATTGTAAATGACATAACACAGTTATGTCCGTCGAGTGATACGATCGATAACGAATTAAAACAGATTGGTTTTGTTATGTGAGTGCGGTTTTGTGGAAGGAATATCGAGACCAGTGCGAAGTTCGTCCAAACGAAGATTCTATCTTTGAAATCCGAGAAGATGATGTCCTCATTCGAAAAAAGGGTAGGTTTTCGTATGTTACTTTGTCTTACGTAATTGTGGAGTCGTTTACAGGGGATATAAAATTTGTCAACTTGCGAATACAGCATAAATAAATATATTCGTGCTTTAACACGTGATTGGCTACATTGACAGGCATACCAACTAAGGATTTCAAAACCGGGTGAATATGTCAATACTGGTATTCGTTATTTAATGTTGAATAGCGTATATTATACAGAATATTCATAAAGAACTTATTTCAATAAACTATTTAATTGATTGATTATTTTAACAAACCGTTTGTATACTATGTATACTGGCAGAAGAAGTTAAATAAAAAACCGACTGTTTTGGGTTAGAAATGCAGCTAGCTATATTTAAAAACGCTGTATCTTCAAGACATAATGTATCAACCAAATTTTGAATAATTTTGAATTGAGTGACATACACAACAAACACAACGATGTGATTATATCCAATTATTTATCAGTAACCATTGTACAGGCATTTAAAATCCGCAACACAGTTTTTTCAAGGATTTTAAAATACCACACCTATTATTTTTGTGTCTTTGCAAAACACATTACATACATATTTAATTAAAAAGACAATCAAAAATACATTAGAACGCGTTGGCTGTACATTCATGACTCATGATAACGAGTAATAACGCATTTTTTACTAATGTTTTTTTAAATCAAACAATTATGTAGCTTTGGATAGAAAATATAATAATACACGGTGTCGAGCAAAAATAACATTCAGAAAAAAAACAAAGATAAAGCTTGCATACATATCTCTCACAAAACGTTAAAAGATAACAAATTAAACATAACTGAACATAGACACACAGCTTTAATCTTGCTGTCATAATGTAATTCGATCCATAGACAAATTAAAAAACGACTACATTTTTACATCTTCCATATTTGAATAAGTGACAAATCTGAAATTATTTACTTTGATATGAATGATTGTATATTTTTTTGAGATTAGTGTAGATTATTACTATGAAAAGCCATACGATATGGTTGTTGCACCAGGGCAGAGGAGTCAAATTTTTCAATAATTTCATTTTAACTTATATATATCGACTGTGGAAAGGAAAAAGGACGTAACCCATACATATAAAATATTACAGGAGGTACAAAAAACGTGTTTTGATGATTTTCGGCCATATGCAAATTATGAAATAAACACATCCTTGAAGTGCACGAAGACTTCTATACTGGTGTTTAATTGACATATTTCAATATTGATTTAAGAAATTGTCTAGGAAAAAACTTTATTTCAGTCTTTTTTCTTGGTTTTAATTTTTTACAATGTCATCTTTTTCAAAATTAAAGCTAAATTTAGATACTAATTCGGCGTTTACAGCTTGCATCCTTTTGATAGAACGTGTATCAAGTTTGATACATTGTGATCAGACATCAGACTTTTTTCTTGTTTTTAATTTTCACAAGCCCATATTTTTCAAATTTAAAAAATAAATTTAGATACTGATTCGGCATTTGCAACTTACATCAAATTGTAGACATTGTGATTATTGAAAAAAAACTGTAAGTTACGTCCTTTTTCATTTCCAAAGTCGATATGTATTCCATCAGATCATCTTTAGTCAGCAAAGCATGCAATGTCAACACTATGGATTATTGTGGTTTGAAAACACATAATTAAATATATTTTTTAAATGGGTTCGAGTCGCTCGTTTTTCACGACTCCGACTCCGATTCCAACTCCGACTCCACAGTCCTGTTTGTTTATAAATGTTGGATTATCTTCTAAAATATACCCAATGGAAAATGTAACCGAACGTACCTATACTTTTATAGACGTGTTAAGCACGGTTATCGATCTTAGTTTTAGAAAATCAAATATCAAATTTATGGTAAATATGTTTCATATGCGAGATAATATTCACTTAACATATAATATTTGAAAGTTCACTGAACCCTTTTCCCATAAAAGTAACATTATAGAAATATTTCGTTTCCAAACAATTTCTAAGAAATTTTCTTTTGCGCAGCAAAGAAACTGATAAGCAGAAGTAAATTTAACGCAAACAAATTACTACGGAATAAACGCGGGTGTAAAATGCAAAGCGTAATAATTTTATTTACGGACGCAATAAATAACCAGTTTACATCTTATTATTAAATAAATCGAGAAAAGTTTGGTTATTGTAATTCTGAGCACTCGCAAAGCATAAACACTAAAAGATATTATTCTCTGTATTCTTAATAATAATTTGAAATGTGCCGCTACTGTAAAGCAAAGACGTAGTTGTAAATATTTATATTACTTACTTCATTTATATTGGTATAGTTTCTATTTCTGTCTGCAATGACAGTGGCTTTCACAGTAAATTATTTTTATTGCGATACAATTTTATTGAACGCCGTTCAGGGAAACTGTGTCAATAAATTACAGACGTTAAATGAAGCAATTTTGCCAAATGCTTTCGACAGTAATTGAATATCATATAATTTGCAATTCAAGGCAACGGGTTAAACAGTATAATTTGAGTTGTCTACAGTTCTTGAATAGATTACTATGCAATCGAATGTTTTGTTAGATGCTATTATTGTAAAGAAACGACTAGTACATACTCACATTTTCGAAAAAAAATATGTATAACTAGTTCCGGAAAAAAATCGTTCGTTATTGAAATTTTTATTGCCTTTTTTTACTTTATAGGATTAAAGTTTGTATTATTTATAATACTTCTTTTAAGAAACTGCATATTCGCAGAATTTATATTGATTCAGATTACCATGCCTATTCTGTCGATCCATAATATTGCTTTATAGTTGAAAGCAGTGCTTCTCAACCTGGGGTCCGCAGGTTTTTTTGCGGGGGTTTTTTGAAAATGTTCATTCTTTCAACATTATTTGTAATAAAATATGAACATTTTTCGGAAGTCCGCAGATTATTGTTTCAGGTTTAGGGATACGTGGCATGAAAAAGGTTGGGAAGCACCGGTTTAAAGCATAGTTTTTCAAAAAAATTGGGGTCATGGCCCCTTTTGAGTCTCATATTTTTTGTGGGCTCCATACTCGTTTTTTAGAAAAGCATACAAGTTTTTCAAGATTCGGAGACACAATTATTTCGGGATTGATGACTGAGAAAAATTTGAGAAATTGAAAGAATTAAAGAATTTCCCAAAATGAAAAGACTCGAGACCTTTTTTTAGCTCTTCCAAGAATTTCAATTTCAAAAACCCGGAATTGTCGAAAATGTGTGACTTTTTATTATCTCTATTATCTTATTACCTCTCTAGCGGAGTGGAGTCTCGCGGAAACCGTGGTTTAACTTTAAAGGATTATTAGACGGAAGAAAATTTACTAGGTTTTGTTTTCTGTAGAATATTGAAAAAATCTATTGATTAGCATCTGGTATTATTACAACTTAAAATGACATTCCAGAATGTGCTAAGTCTAAATTACCTTTTTTCATTTTTTGCTGCAGTCTCATTTGTTCTCTGCCACAGTAAACAGTTATCGTACGTACTAGGGTATCCAATCCCGGAGCCTTTTTCCAATCCCGGGATTTCGGGATTGATAAATTTTCAATCCCGGGATCCCGCGTATTCTCACAAAACCTCGTTTTTTTTTTTTTTTTTAGCTCGCCGAGGAATTTGAAATCCTCAATTTGGTATACTTTTTCCCCGAATTCTCACAAAACCTCGTTTTTTTTTTTTTTAGCTCACCGAGGAATTTGAATCGACAATTTGCCAATTTCATCTCACTTTTCGAGATTTACTCCAAATTTCTCAATCCCGAAATCCCGGGATCGCGACCATGTCAATCCCGGAATTTCGGGATCAGAAAATTGAACGGGATCCCGGGATTACGGGATCCCGGATGCCCTAGTACGTACATAACGCAAAACAAGCCTTCTCAACTTTATTTTGGAATTGAAAATTATATTCTTATTTTATAGTTGAATTAATGATGTACATTATTAGAAATAAAAGGATGGATAGTTGTAACTATGTCAATTTTTGATTACGACATGTTTGATAATGATTTAAAAAAAAAAAAAAGTTATATTTTCTGAGAAAATGTGAGACGTACAGATCAACCGCAAAACAAAGTTTTTTTTTATTGAATGATGTGTTACAACTTCTTGATAAACTTTTTACTAGTCAAACATTTTTTATTATAGTTTTTATTCGCTAATGTATATTTTTAAATAAACGAGATTTAGTAGCATTTTTAGTTGAACTTAAAACCAGTCAAAAAAAATCTATTGAAAATCAAAATACTAATTATCTGAAACCAACTATATATTTATATTTCATAAGAATAAAATGTTAATGGTAGATAGTTTTAAGGTGTTCACTGTCAATCCTTGGTCGAAAGGCATTATAAAAAAATAAGCACTCTTTAGTAATTAATAATTTTCAATTTCATTTAATATGATCATATTTTTTATTATTTATATGATTTGAATGCTTGTCACTATCTCGTGCCAAGCATAATCAGTTGATTATGCTTAGCATGAGTGAAACCGGTCCCGATCATACGAATTAGTACAGACGAGTGTTTTATTCTTTGAATATAAATGGCAGAGGTAGAGAACCTGAACTCTTCTATAATACGTCCTTAAATGCAGCCATTAGCCAATACTTGATTATTTGAATAAACTTACAAAATAAAATACATAATTTGTGAGAAAGCATATATATTATATAGTTAAGATTTACATATATTTTTTTTCCATATCCGCTCCCTAGTCTGAACATATGACCACCACATGTTTCCTAGGTATATATATTATATAATTTAGATTTGTTGCGTGTTTTTTTTTAGATTAATTTTGATAAATAAATACGACTATCTAACATGAAATGTTGCTGATGATAATTGTCGCAAAAAATGAATTTACCAACATTTTTTTGATTTGAGTGTACTGCAATAAGCAAATGTTAAGTGATGTCATTTCATAATCACACGTTTATATTATATATTACGTTAAAAACGTCTACCGAGCCACTCAAAATTCGTTTCGGTCCGTTATCTATGGTTTGTCGATTCATGAATGTATATAGAAACTAAAAACCTATTACTTGCTCACTGTCACCAATGAATGTGAAAAAAGTTTCCAGATCTCTCGGCCAAGACGGAATGAAAAATCACAAACCTTTCATGATGTTTTTGCGACCAAAAGAAATGTATATTGACCATTGGGAAACTCTGCGTTACTTTTACATATTATATTATCCCCCAGGGTTGTGCCAACAAAAGACTTTAGTGAAAATCGATACGACATCGGCGCCTGCTTGTCAAATAATTTTAACGCCGAATATATTACATGCGTAGTGAGTGTAATTAAATACGTAAAAAATGTTTCATTTCGAAATTGTATATTTTTTCTGAAAAAGCTTAAAAGCTATGTGAAATCTGTAATGGGATAGTATGAGTTGGTATAAATCAACAATGTAATATATTCTGCGTAAAAAGGGATATTTTACAGAATGGATAAAATTTTAATTAACTATTTTTTTCACAAAACAACAAGGGGCAATAATTAGAATATGTATTTTAATTAAGAAAAAAATAATACTATTCATATCTACTTGATTATATAATATACGGGGACTTTTATGAGGGACTGGGCATAAATCATTTTCATCGCTAAAAAATTTAGAAACATCTAGTGTGTTAGGATCTACTGACGCCTTTTGTTTGTTAATATTTCATTATAAAAGGCGGCCGTGAAATAGCATACGCATATCGGGTGGTAGTGATTGCTATTTCACGGCCGAATTTTATAATAAAATAACAATGAAGAAAACAAATTGATTTAGACATAATTTTGCTACCCGATTCAGAGTTTTACGGCAACAATTTTAGAATTGAGTAAGTACTCTATGCTTTAAAACACAATAATTAGAGAATAAAAAGAATTTAATATCATACTTAAAAAATAATTGATGTTCCAATCTACGTATTATTGGGAATCAAATAATAATTTGGAAAGAATTATTGGGTGTATGTTCTGGTACATTCATCTAGAATCTCAACCTTTTTTGTTCATCTGACTTTAGACATTGATCAGAATATAAGTTCCCTTTCCTGAGATGGTCTTACTCCAATTTATAGTTTGCTAAAAACTATGAACTATTGAATTTTTCAAATTTACGGCAGTAATTTCTTCCCTGGTATGTACTTATAAATTCTTAGACGGAATCGGTCAATAGTTGAGAACCTCTGGTCAAATCAAATGCTAAACGGAACATTAAAGTCAGCTGCTATATATATGTATTTTTTACCATGTCCGCTCCCAATGTAGAGCATATGGACTCTTAACCTTTAGAGGAGTATGGACGTACATGTAAGTCGGCGCCATTTTTCTGTAAATGAGTATTAAAGTACTTTAAACTCAACACACGACCGTCTGTCTGTAAGCATATATATGCCGTAAGTATGAATTATATATATTCATTGGGAAAAAGTCACAAAATTGTTGTGTTAAGAAAAGGTAGTAAATTAAAGTAAGGTTTGTATAAATCTATTCACGCCTCTAAAGGTTAATATAATTTATTTCAACAAAAATTTCTACGGCAGCTACTTGTTACTCAGTTGCTCAACTTCTCTTCTTTAAAAAAAGTAGTGATAGACGGATGAGGATATGACCGAACTAGTGGTTAGCTAATTGCTCTCGCTACGCTTTTTTCAAGGATAGAATGGATGCGAGGGAGGAATTCAAGACAACACATACATCCATGCCTTCGAACAGAAATCTATAAATCGATTGAATAACAAATCTATATAAACTCTCCGGATTGGGTTTCTAACCCGTGACCTTCGTGTTCTAAACCAATGATTTTGACCAGTCGACCACGTAGCCAGCCATATATATAATTATCCATAGATATTCTGATTCTGTGTCCCAAAAGATTTCGTGCGATACTAAATAATTATAAACTGCGTTTAGGATTAACCTCATAACTTCGGTATGACACATACTTTTTATGTGTTTTGAAGTGCTTACCTAAACAACAGTACAACAATATTCAACCCCTAACGTTTACTATTCGGGGTATTATTATAACTCAAAGCATCCAGACCCTAGCGTGAGTGCTTGCAAGCATTTGGGGTTGGATATTATTTCCACAAACTCAGTCTACAGTCTCGTAAGATAAAAATAAATGTGAATTGCTTGCGTGTTTCGTCCTTTAATGGAATATTTAGAAATAGTGTTTATTATAAACAACTATTATGATGAAATTATTATCGTTTGTTTGATAATTAAGATAAAGTAAAATATGACTTATATTAGATTTCAGCTGTTGATTCGTTTACGAAATATGTCAATTAACACTGCTAGTACGTTTTGCAGTAATGTGTTGTGACAATTTCAAGATTGTTCAGCAGTTTTTATCTGCTTTGAAATTATAAATAATTATTTTTCACGTTTTTAGTGATTACTTTGTTAAAATAAATTTTCCAACTCTCAATTTTATTTGTACTTGTAATACAATGTACATACAATACACTATATCAATTTTACAATGCTTTTTATTATTATGATACATGTGTATTTGCTTTTGAAAGAAATGGTTAAACGAGCATGATAATAAATAATCACTAGGTAAGAGCTTGCTCAACCGACCAGCCGGGTCTGCATTCGATTCTCGGTAAGGTCAGAGTCAAATTTATAGTTTTCAATTTAAATTTGAGACTTAAGACGTGGGTGTTTATGATGTTAATTTCTTCTTCTTTGGCCATGTTCGCTCCCTATGTGAAGCATATGGCCGCCATGCGGCACCTCCATTTTTCCCTGTCTTCCGCCAATTGCTTTGCTTCCTCCCATGACATGCCAGCATCCCTCAGTTCCGCCGAGTACATCATATGGATAGTACCCGACGGACATCCGGGACGCCGGAATCCCACCGGTCGAAAGAAAAGGCAGGCAGGATTGAGGCTTTCCGGAGGCATCCGCAGCACGTGACCCAGCCAGTTCCAACGTCTCTCCATAACCACTGACGTGACGGGACGCTGTCTTGTACGCTCCCTTATCTCTGACTTCCTCACAAAATGAAACCACCTCACCCCCATCATCCGACGCAAGCATCTGTTCTTGAAGCTCAGTATACGGTTTTTCTGAGTCTTCATCACGTGCCATGATTCTTAACCGTAAAGCAGTACCGGCCGAATGCAAGCGTTGAATAAGTGGCATTTGGTTTTAATCGAGTACAGCTGTGTGTCCCAGACAGTCCGCATTGAGTTGAATGTGGCTCCAGCCATTCCTAAACGAATGGCGAGTTCCTTTTTTGTACTACCGTCTTCGGAGATATGTACGCCAAGGTATCTGAAGCTGTCAATCTTCTCGATAGTCTCGCGCTGGTAAGGATATTAATCTACCTTGAGTTTATCTCGAGTGTCTCGAGTGTCAATAAATTCTCATCGAGTATTTCTATTACGATCTTTCAACCTAAAAATATTTGGCGCATCGACATAAGCTGCAATGCCAAATATATATTTTTTTTAATTCCTAAAATAAAATATATGTTACCAAAAAATAGAGAAATACATGTTGATAATTAACAAACAATATTTGGCATAATAATTGACACTTGCCAATAAATTATTATTTTTTAGAACGATAAATCTAATTTCAGATTATCTCGTGAAGAAGCGATGATACAAACATTCATCATCAAAAATATTAATATAATGTTGACCTTTCCGGAATTTTAACCTAGAACCAGCTGGTCGCTGGTTGCGATAAAACAATTTCGACTTCCAATGTCTACTATAGTTAACATGGAACTCTTATACCTATGTATGTGCTTATAAAGTAAATTAACATCGACTTCATTCGAGTTTAGTGCTTTGTTCGTAGAAGACACAGAGTCGTAGACCTTTTTTACACTGTCGTAGCATAACCGTAGTCGCCATGAACTGTATATACCGATTTCGATGTATTTGTGTGACGAAGATTTTTTTTTATTGTATCAGACATAATTCAATAATGTTTTTTTTAACCTGATCAATATTTACTGGACATTTATTATTTTTGATGGCAGAGTAATATTTTGACTGTTTTTTTTCCCTCAATTCCGCTATTTAACAAAGTTATATCAATCAACTTACTCACATTGTTCAATCTTTATCGTTTGACATAACATACCAATTCTTTTTTTTTTTTTTTTGAAAAAAGCTACGTCAAATACTAAGCAGAGTTTTAAAAAATATACATGAATATATTTAAAAAATATACCCAGATATAAATGCGTTTTCCACATAGCAGTAAAGTTATTATTATTTATCTATACACTATTTAAATATCACAGAATATAGTCACAACAAAGAAAGTGTTAAATGTAAGGCCTCCAATCCCATGATCAAGGATTCCGACTAATCCCTAAGTGGAGCTAAAAAAAAGCTCAAAAGCGCTGGACTTATTGGCAGGCATTCCTTTCATATTTTTATTTCAAATAAGAATCACTGGTTAAATCAATTAGATTTTCATAATCACTTGCGTTTGAGCCTACTGGTTAAGCTTTCAGGAAAAATGGATGCCATGTCAAAGAATCATCCTTACTAGTTTCCGGAAAATATTGCAAAATAGTTGTTTTCAAGTTTTTTATGTGATGGCGGAATATCTATTCAGGTTTCGTGGAACACCACTGTTCTAACAAACCGTAAAGTTGCTCAACCTCACTTTTTGAGTAAGTGAGTAGTAGGGACAGAAGGATAAGGCTAGAACAGGAATAGTGGTGGGGTAATCGCTATTGCCTACACCCAGTTATTAAAGGATCAGAAGGCTGGGAGGAGAGGAAATGATGTGAATTGACATCACAAACACCCAGTCTTCGGTCACAACTTTGAATTGAATAATTATAAAATTCACTATGATCTGACCGGAAATCGAACCCAGACCTGCATGATCGGTAGAGCAAGCTCTAACCAACTGGGGCACAGCAGGTGACAACTACATGAAATAAAATTTGTTTTATCGCTCATAAACTTAAGCTTCAAAGTTTTAAAAGAATGAACTATTTTTGATTTATACCGCTAACCCGAAGTTCAAAATTTATGTCTGAAATTTTATTGTAATGTATTTAATTTATTGTACAGTATTTTCACCGGACTTGTATAATAAAATAATCTTTTACATTTGCCGAAATGCGGTCTTAACTCAATTATTTAATAATACAGTTTCGTGTTCTATAAATTATCCGCAAAAAATACAAACTATACAGAGCTATTTATTACATTTGTGATAATCGAGCATAAAATGGAAACTTTTTATATTAAAATCAAAGTTAACTTAACTGTTACTACAAGTTTTTTACAAGAGAACAAAATGTACATAATTTTCCTAATTTGCATCTACGTTTCCACAAAATGTTTCAATGTCAATGAACCTATATTTTTTGACTTGCTATTGTAAAAAAGTATATTGACACTTTATAAGCGGGCGTTTTGTAGTGATTAGTGCAAAAATATATTACATTCTTAAAATCAACACAACTTCTAAGCCAAACAATATTTTCGGCAGAAATTTTCAAAGAAATCATGTGACATTTAATCATTAAAAATAAAATGAAAACATTTTGAATACATCATAATTTCACTAGTTTTCTAAGCTGAATATAAAAACCTGTTATTAATTTAGTAGATAGTACTCCACTTGTTATCAATTTGTAATATTCAAAATATTCTGTATACAAAATATCATTAATCCATACCATATAACTATATAAATAATTATAGTATAAAATCCTCATTCCTACAAATTTACAATCACTGAATGTGTGAAATCTGATGCCCTAAATATTCGAGAAACATGTGTCGCCTTTTAAAAAAATACTATGTGTGAAAGATCATTCAGGGCATAATAAATTATGAGTTTATTGCTTATTCTCAAAAAGAGTCACTGTCCGCGGCAGTTATTTTGAAGAAACCATTAAATTATGAGTCAATACCAACAAAACTGACAGTACACGATAAACGTATTTTTACGTTTCTCAACTATAATGTGTTAATAATCAAAAGCAATGCAAGATATATACATTAAAATTAAAAGAATCAACATAAAAGAGATAAAACGGAAGATGTTTTGAAGACTTTGTTTTACACTATATTTCTATGCAGGTAATACAAGAAAACAACTTTTTTTATGAAGGTTTAACAATTGTGTTTTTTTTAATTTGAAATAATAGTAATTGTATGTACAATCGTTTTTGTAACTGTCAATTTATTGTGGAAAGGCATTATTTTTATATAAATGAAACACATCTTTTATGTATTATTTTGTTATAATGGTTAAGACTCGTCTCGCCCATCGCAAGCATAATCAACTGATAACAAATATTTTCCGGACGTAGGTATATCACAGCAATAAACGTCGTTACCTTCCATGTCGGACCTCACAGATTTGAATCCCAGAACAAACAGCATGTTTTCAATTTTATTTAGTTTTCGATTTATCGATTTCTGTTCGAAGGCAATGGGTATGGGTACTTATGATGTCTAAAAAATCCTTCCCACCATTTCAATACTAAAATAGCTGGGCGTAGCGAGAGTGATTAGCCGACCACTGATCCTCTCCTGCCATATCCTTAACACTCTCTTCGAATAAAGAGAGGTTGAGCAACTTTGTAACAAATTGTTTTCGTAGAAAAACTTCTGTCAAGATACTTCCGTTTTAGAGGCCATATGCTCCACATTGGGAGCGGACATGGATTAAAAATAATAATTATTAGTTCCAATGCCAATTGATATAAAGTTGCTATAAATGACACAGTAATAACTATATTACCTTTATCTAATGGGTATTTTTAAACGTTTGGGGGTTTTTTTATTTTTCGCATTTATTCTATAATCAGCTTAATCTTAATAATGTGGTTGATTTATTTGCATCAGTCTATCTGAGTTGCATTATTCAATGCAGTTATTATAAGTAATGCATTTTTAAAGATATTTTCCTGCCTATTAATCAGCCGCCTGTGTGGTCGAGTGGTCAACGTCGTTGGCTTCGGTTACGGAGGTCACGGGTTCGAGTCCCAGTACGGGCAGTACTTCTGTTCGATGGCATGGATGTATGTGATGTTTTGACTTCCCCCATCCCACCCATCCTATCCTATGAACGGGGCATATCGAGAGCGATTAGCTAAAAACTAGTCATGTCCTAGCCTTATCCTTCCATTCCTACTCTCTATGGAAGAGAGAGATTTACCATGTTCGCTCCAGAGTGGCAGCGAACATGGTAAAAAAAAAAAAAAAATCGTAATTTTATTTGTCCCAGATTGGCATAAATCTAGCTGTATTTTTTTCTATAATAATCATCTTCTTAACATATAATATCAAGCCTGTAGGATTTATTCTTAAAGCTCAAATTTTTCATTTCCTGTTTACTCAGACTTATCACTTTGTTACTTACCAACTTCTGCCATTACGGTGACGATAGAAAGGCAAACGAAGCTTGGGTTAATTACAATTTGGTGTGACGCCTTGGACGTCATCAAGAATTCTTGCGAAACTCAACACATGGCCATTTTAACCCTATTATAATGGAACTGTACAACCCAGAGCTCAACAAAACACTCGATGAATTATTTATTATAATTATAGATCTCAGCTGAGGGCAGTGGCGGATCTAGAAATTGTCCCAGGAGGGGGCCATTCAATTTGAAAATAAGCATGATACATAAATAATACATTAAAAAATAGATGAAAGCCTTTTTTTATGCGTTTTTTTTTGCGCGATTTTGAAATTAGGCGATTTTTTTGGACGGCACCGTAAAAAAATATTTTTTGCGCTATATTGAGGAACAATTTTTTTTTCATACATTTTTGATACTTTTTTACACGATATTTTGATTTTTGAAACCGATTTATCAAATCATATGAAAGTGATGTTTTTTTACGCGCCACCTTCCTCCAATGTATCGCGTAAAAAAAGATTGGCTGTATATAAAAGTAGTCAATACATAAACTAAACAATTCAAGAGCCTATTTCAAAATAAAGTTTTAATTAATTATAAAAATAGAAAATAAATTCTCCCAAGGAGGGGGCCATGGCCCCCATGCCCCCCGCCCCTTGGATCCGCCAATGGCTGAGGGTGTGTGATGGATATTTAATAATAAATATTCAGCATTCGAATCTTATCACCAAATGACCCAGATTGCGCAGTTCGAAATATTTACTCATTTAAGTACACGGGTAACTCGTTTAACTCGAAGGCTGCCACAGACGAGATATCTCGTAAAAAAATTCGTGCTTAACACGCCAGTCACGAGTTAATTCGTCAATAAATAATTAAATTAATTATTGCAAATTATAGCCGGCGTGCTAGATAAAAACGTACTTTTTTCTACGGAAGCTAAAAGGCTAAAAGCATGATTTATTTTGAAGAAAAATATATTCAAAGCATCACTGCAATTCACATAGTTATGTAACTTTTTAACATACTATCAAAAAATATACAAAAACCGAATTCGAATGCTATGCACTAGAAATAAAGAAATATGGATTACTATGTTTATTTCAATTCCTTTTCTGATAACTGTTTTGTTTTTTTTTTTGCAAATATAATAGGGATAGAAAAATAAGGCGACATAAAGACTAGTGGTTAGCTAATCGCTTTCTATACGTCCCATTTTAAGAATAGGATTGATAGAGGGTGGCTTAATTTAAGACATCACATTCAAACCTTCGAACGGAAATTCATAAAAAAAATCAATTTATAAACACTGTCCGCACTGGGATTCGAGCCATTGACCGCCGCAACCGAAGCCAACGGCGTTAAAAAATCTACCATGCATCCGGTTACAAATAATATTTTTTATCCAAGTTCGCTTTCAATGTGGAGCATATGGCTTCCTAATTTAGGTACATCAAAATATTTTTTTTGTGATTTAAATCCACATTATCTCCTCCCCTCCCATCCTTCTGATCCTTTAATAACTGGGTGCAGCGATAGCGATTAGTCAACCACTAGTTCTAGCCTTATCCTTTTTTCCCTACTTACTCACTTAAAAAAAGTTATGTTGAGCGACTGAGTAACAAACAGTTCTCGTAGAAAAAAACTTCTGTTGAGATACCTCCATTAGGAGGCCATATGCTCCACATTGGGAGCAGACATGGATGAAAAAAAACACTGCATTCAAACAGAAATTGATCGAAAAAATTCTATTCGTTCTGGGACTCGAACCCGTGAGATGCAGCACTGAAGCTAATAACGCTAATCGCTGGGCTATATTACCCGACTATATTACTAATTATATACATAGCTTCCTGTTGTAAAAAGCCTTTCAGTTCTTTCCAGTATTCTGTCTGAATCAAATTCAAGGCTGAAATCGGCATCTCTAAGCCACTCCGCCGTGTTCGTAATTAGATTCGGTCCGCCAAATACGCCAAAGTAGCTGAATTAATAACCGGCAGCTAATCTATGTAACAAGATGATGTAACGCTGTCTGGCTTTTAAAACTGTTTGCTTTGGGTATTAGCTACATGAAATACATTGCGAATTCGATGATATAGCAGCCAAAAATAACACTTCGATTTGCGTAGATACGTCAAGAATATTGAATTACGACTTGTTTGTAAATCGACTGTGGAAAGTAAAAAGGATGTAACCCACAGTTTTTTTTCGATGATCAGAATGTATACAACTTGATACATATTATATCAAAAGAATGTAAGCTGCAGATGCCGATAAGTATGCCGAGAAGTATCTAAATTCTTTTCTATTGAAAAAAGAAGGGTCCGTAAAAATTGCGATCAGGAAAAAAGACTAAGTTTTTTTCGAACAATTTATTTAATTAATCTAAGATTTGTAGTATTTCCTGTGACTTACAACTGAAATATTAGTTAAAGCGGAAAGAAATGTCATTTTTTTTAATGCTAAAAAAAAATCATTCAATATTATTCCGTTAAATAATTTCTGTTATTAGGTATGATCTTCGTCCACAAAATAGGCAGTTTTTTAATACCTCTTTCGTAAAAGTCTGGCGGTTTATTATTAAAATATGAATCCAAGTGATTTTGTACCTATCCATTGTTTCATCAACTTAAATAAGTGATAATCTGAAGGTGCTATGCCCGGTGAATACGGTGGGTGTTGCAGATGTTCCAAATCCAGCCCTCTTGTCGTTGACCCAGAATTTGCGAAAGAGGTATTAAAAAATGTCTTTTTTGTGGAGGAAGATCATACCTAATAACAAAAATTATTTCACGGAATAATATTGAATGATTTTTTTAAATATTTTTTTTGTCCTACTTCCTACAAAGTCTATATCTAATTTTGTTTTTTTTTTATATTAAACATTTGACATAATTTACTTTCTCTTGGAGCTTAGTAAATCTTATGCGTATATTTTTGGTTGTTTTAAAAATAAATATTTATTTTGAACTGCTTTTGTTCTTATTTATAATTTTTTTTTGCCATGTCCGCTCCCAGTGTAGAGAGTTTATCGCAACAGATGTGTTTCTACGAGAACTGCTTGTTACTCAGTAGCTCAACCTCTCTTTTTACAAAGAGATTAGGAATAGAAGGATAAGGCTATGACAGAACTAGTGGTTATCTAATCGCTCTCGATACGCCTTTTCATGGGATAGGATGGGTAGAAGGTGGGAATTCAAGACTTCACGCACATCCATGCCTTTGAACAGAAATTCATAAATCGATTGAAAAATCAATTTATAAAACTGTCCGTACTGGGATTCGAACCCGTGCCCTCCGTAGCCGAAGCCAACGACGTTGACCACTGGACCACACAGGTGGATTTATAAATAATTAACAATAAAGTTTTATTTTATTGTCTTAATATAAATAAAAACATAGTAGAAGCTACATGCCAGTCAAACGTGCCAAAATTACGGGAGGGGAAAACAAATAAGTGGTCTTTTTTTGGGTTTCTCCGTTCCCGGTTTCAAGAAATCTGGCAACCTTACGGTATGATCAAATCATAAAACTAAAAAAAAACTCACGTTCATTTATAAATCAGCGATTGCAAAAAAAATATCAATCAAAGTGATGTTTTATATATACATTTGATTTGTTATAAAACCGATATGCTGGAATCGTTTAGACGTTATAAATAAATGTAGCGAAATCCGAATAAGATTACATTTTCAATTTCAGTATGAAACGTAACGCCCTTTTTGCGGTCGAACGATATTGCTCGGCAGGGGAAATACCCGCGAGGATTTACTGAAATGAAAGATTGCCAAGGTGGAAAATTTTATATTAAATTTATGGATTTAGATACGTATAAACATTCACCTAAGCCAAAACTTAGTGAGCGTGATATAGTGAGAAAAATGTTACCATAAAAATACAACGAATATATTGAATTTTTTACATTGCTACATTGTCAGAATAAATTGAATAATGTGTGAGTTTTTTTTTAATCCATTTCCGCTCCTAATGTGGAGCATATGGCCTCTTACTGGAGGTACATATCTCAACCTCGCTTTTTTTCAAAGTGAGTAGTAAGAAAAAAATGATAAGGCTAGAACAGGGTTAGTGGTTGACTAATGGAGGTATCTCAACAGAAGTTTTTCTACGAGAACTGTTTCTTACTCAGTCGCTCAATTGAACATGAACATTTATAATACAAACACCTTTATTATACTTGTCATACACAGTTGCGCCTATATTCATGGCTGTCATATTATGTTATTTTATCTGTCAAACGCTTCTTTGTTTGCAGCATAGATTATAGAAGATACTTTAGTTCGTATAGTCGATCTATTAAACACATGTTTAAAGCACATGGAAAAGTGGTCACTCGCTGACAGACTTTAGACATTAAAATGTTAAATAATAAAACAAAATTCTGTTTTGTTACCTAACGCCGTAAACTACGATTTTGTATACGTTTGACAGATCGTTCAAAACAACCAACGGTGCTATTCCCGCGCGCATACACTTATTTTCGACCGTTTGAAATACTCGAACACGTTATTGTGGTGGCCATCTTTATACTCATAACGTGATTGTGGAGTATTTCAGACCGTTCAAAATAAGTGTTATGCGCATTGGAATAGCACCGCAAGTGTAATGAACTAAGCTACAATTATTACATTTGTGCTATACCAACTGTCAAAAGCTACTACTAAAATCAGTATGTTCGCCGTGACGGTTGTAGCCTATTTCAGACCGACCGCTATTTACCGAAGGTCAAATTTTGAAGATTACCATTAATGCTTGCCCTAACTACATTCAAACATATATACATACAAACATCATAAGGTAAATAATCCGCAATCAAATCGTCAATACCGTGGTATAGTTTTAAAGCAGGGACAACATTTAAGATTTTTTCAAAGTGGGGCAACACTTTCAAGCTAGTCAATTTTTGTTACGTCTATATCCGCATATCAGTGCAAGAAGGGATAATTTTTTTTTTTTATTCAAATTCACGAGGGGAAGGCAGGTGCCCAAATTTTAATATATGTACCCTTTAATAGATCGAAGAATTCACATCAAAAGCTATTAATTTCTCTGGTAGTTTTATCTTATTATGTTTCATTCATCTCATCCAACCCATTCATACCTTGAAGGAAATCGCTTTTCCGAAATTAAGACATTTTCTATTTGCAAAGCCTTTTCTCAAGATTAACGAAACAATGATAAAGGTATGGCTTAACCAGTGAAAGAAAAACAGGAATAATAGCATTATGTTAATTGTCCTTACATCGATACATAAAGGCCTGCGTCCTAAGAACATATGATTCTCCTAATCAATTTAAATTGGTTGGGTAGTCAATTCATCAGGATGCATTATTCAGTGACTTACTTGAAATTTATGGCTAGCATCCATCCCTTTATTGGCCCCTCGTATCCCTTGAGTGCTAATTAATTAATAAGGGTTATGCGAGTTAATTGATGGGCATTCGTAGAAAGATCACAGAATCGCTTAACCAACACAATCAATTTCAGTTCAATAATGAAATGCTGTTAATCCTTGGTGATAGAGTAAGGTTATTTTGTTTTTGAAATAGTTAAATGATATTCATACTTAGTCATGAACATTTACAAAATTCTCGAAGTGAAATCCCCATTTTACATTTTTGAAAAGACAGACAAAAAGAAATAAAAAGAGCTAAAATGTTTGTCACACCCTATTAATTTTATTCTAATAAGGTAAAATTAGCAACGCATTTTAGTTGTAAAATTTTTATATTTATTACTTGATATCTATTTTGGCTTTCGCCATCGTCAGAACTATAGACGGCGAAAGCCGAAATAGCTGTCAATTAATAAGTATAAAAACTGTAAAACTTAATACGTTGCTATTTTTACCTATTATAATGGAGTTCTACTAAGTGAATGCCAAGTCAATCATTTTTTAAATTTTGTTTTGTATAAATCACTCAATATAAAATTGAATTCTCTTATCAGTCGATAATGCTCGTTATGAGCGAAACCGGTCCAGATCATAATTTTAAAAAACCGGAATTAGTAGAAATGAGTATTTTACTTTTTAATATATTATAATTGCTGTCGATACTTGGAGGAATATTGACAGTGAACATCCTAAAAGTTATGTATATATTAATAGCGGATAGTGTATGTTTGTTTGTTTGTTTTTATGTCCCGCGGTCTTCTTCTTCCGAAAGATATTTTATTTTTATGGCAGTTTTAAAACTGACGTTCGATTGTTTGTATTAACAATTTAAAAATGGAATATGACAAATCTGTCAAATCGTGTGGTCTACATTTTTACATGCCGTTCAAATGTGTGATAAATTCAAAATAAATGAGTTTAATAATGTAGTTCTCGCAAATAAGTTAATTATTATTCTATGGTATGATACTTGGGTTGGAAGTTACGAAATTTGTATCCAAGGTAGACAATATTTTTGTGCACGTCTGGCAAAACTTAGTGAGGTCACGATGTTCAAATCACGCGGAAAACGACAAAGAAGAGATTATACCAAAAAGAAGAGTCACGTTGTCACGTTTAATCTCCTGCAGTTTAATTCAAAGCCACACAATTGGCTGCTCCATATAGTTGGATTAAAAAAAACCTTCTTAAGTATGTACATAATGTCCGTAACGACTGTGCCGTAAAAAATAAGGTTTATTTTTTTAATACCCTCTTTATTTCCTTTAGTCGTTTTGATAAGGGGGTTAACATTGTCATATTTTCAACTTCCTTGCGTAAATCACCATAAACGTACATTATACACACCGCTACCCGTATTGTTGGGGTGTAGGGTGTACTTAATGATGATTTTGATCAGTTAATGAGAACTGTTTTTTATCCATGGCTGCTTGAAGAGCTGACATGCACAACCTTTTTCTTCTATTGGGTCGCATAAAAATAAATAATGATGAGTTCACAGCCGTGCAAAAATGTGAATATAGATAAATGAATGATTGGTTCCATTACATTTTGAACGTGTTATTTAAAAGTCGTGAAAAAATCGCACAAAGAAAGGGTTATTTGTTAAGTTTTGGAATATTTAAGCATATCGACTGTGGAAAGGAAAAAGGACGTAACCCACAGTTTTTTTCGAAACAGTTTTTTTTCGCTAATCACAATGCATCAAACTTGATACACGTTCTATCAAAAGGATGCAAGCTGTAAACGCCGAATTAGTATATAAATTAAACTTTAAGTTTGAAAAAGATGACATTGTAAAAAATTAAAACCCAGAAAAAGTCTGAAATAAAGGTTTTTCCTAGACAATTTCTTTAATTAATATTAGATTATGTCAATTAAACACCAGTTTAGAAGTTTTCGTGCACTTCAAGGTTGTGTATAATTCATAATTTGCATATGCCCCAAAATCATCAAAACACGTTTTTTGCGTCTCCTGTAAAATTTGATATGTGTGGGTTACGTCCTTTTTCCTTTCCACAGTCGACATGTATATGTTTTATTTATATGTAATCCAAAAGTTAATGTGATCTCTGTCTTTATAAATTTTTAACTTTTTATTTGGACCCTTTAGGAGTGAAGTGAGCCTACTAGTAAAATGGTAAAACTTTTTTTTTGCTTTTGAGTACAACGTGTCTTTATTTGGTGTTTTGGTAGATTGCATATTTTCATTTAACGGAGATAGCACAATTGCAATTTGTATTAATTATTAGTAATAATCAATGCCGTTCAATAGAAATCCATTTATCGATTAAAAAATCAACGTGTGAATGTTTCCATTTGAGGAATTGGCCTCCTTATATGTGAGCAATAATGTTTTTTATTGAATATAAACGTATATAAATTGATCCATGTTTTTATAAATGCAACTGTTATTTTTATCATATCTCAAAACAAAATTTGGTAAGGCCACGAGACATTTCCATATGATTTTTATAATGCGGCCACAGTAAAATTTTACGTGAGATCCACTGCTCTAGATCCTTATTAATTTGAAAATAGCACGCAAGATTAAAAATATTTTTTTTTAGTAAAAGTTAAGCATAATAATTTAAATATATTATACATAAAACATACTAATTGAAATCGTCTGGGTGTTCATTGATATTTTGTTTTGAAAAAATCCTGATGCTAAAAAAAATAGTTAGCTGTCGATATATTGCATGGGTAATATGAATTTTGTTTTTAATAGGCTTTCTCAGTAATGGTCCGAATTCGGGACGAACGGATTGCATAAACATGAGCTATCAAATGCATTTGGCATTTACCCATTCTGGCACGCTTACCAGCAATTTATACTAACTGCACCAGAGTAGTCGTTCGCGAAAATAGCGCATAGCCAAAGAAAATTTAGTAAGCTTAGTTTAGTGTACGTAGACAAAGATTTACGAGCGAAACATCAAATTACTCGAGAATTTTCGTAGAACTTTTACCAAGTCTATGCATACACTTGTAACACGAGCACGGCGGACTACTTATACTCGAACCTACTTCATTAGCGTAGGTATACAAGAAGGCAGTTGAAAAATGGTTGCTTCTTTTTTAATCTCATTTTGTATTTAGCTTCGAAAAATGTTAATTTTATTTGAATAATTTAACAATATTATAAATAGGTGGCGTACACTGTGTAGTGTATATAGAGTCGCCCATTTTCAAAATTCACCATTTCAATTTCACTTTTTTGAACATACTTACATAAAACGTGTAGGAAAGATTCTACATTTAAAAAATAACCATATTATCGTGAATCAAATTGAAATAAATAATATACTTTTCAATTTAATTCAAGAAAATATGGTTATTATTTCAATATAGACGTTCCCTAAACGTTCTTTTGGAGATATATTCAAAGAAATGAAAATGGACAAGGTGAATTCTGTAAATGGACGACTCATATGTACAAACAACCCAAATTAACAGTGGCAGATTAAGCACCTGAGAGGCCCCAAACGCAATAAAATTTGGAGGCCCTGTTTTTTGGATAATATTAAAATGTCAGAAAATTTCATATAAAATAATAAAAATACATTCAAATCTGAACAAAAAGTATAAAGGCTATATAAGATACACTTTTTTTGAGGCCCCCAAGATTCGAAGGCCCCAAGCGCGCGCCTCATGCGCTAATAGGGTAATCCACCACTGCAAATTAATATTCATAATTGAATGTATTTACACCAGATTTTGTTTTAAAATCTGTTGAAATATCTTGACGTTTCCCAAAACGTATTCTCTGTGGGAAAAAGTATTGAATATGTTTTAAATGTTCAATCTTATAATATTTTCAAGTATGATATAATTTTTGACATTTGATTATAGTTTGTATGACAAATTCCCCGATAGCGCGAGTGACATCACCCTCTAACACTGCAACATACAACAAGAAACTTTCTTCGTTAAAACACGATTTTATGTAACTTTCATTTTATTGAATGCATGTTTATTAAATCTATTACACATTATAGGCGGGAAACGTAAAAATACGTTTATCGGTTTTGTTGGTATACTGACTAATAATTTGATGGTTTCTTCAAAATAACTGCCGCGCCAAGTGACTCTTTTTAAAAATAAGCAATAAACTCATAAGTTATTATGCCCTGAATGATCGTTCACACATTGTATTTTTTAAAAAAAGACGACACATGTTTCTCGAATATTTAGGGCATCAGATTTCACACTTCCAGTGATTTTAAATTTGTAGGAATGAGGATTTTATACTATAATTATTTATATAATTGTATGGTATGGATTAAAGTTATTTTTTATACATAATATTTTGAATATTTCATGTTGATAAGAAGTGGAGTGCTATCTAATAAATTAATAACAGGTTTTTATATTCAGCTTAGAAAAGTAGTGAAATTATGATGTATGCAAAATGTTTTTACTTTATTTTTAATGATTAAATGTCATATATGATTTCATTGAACATTTCAGCCAAAAATATTTTTTGGCTTAGAAGTTGTGTCGATTTTAAGAATGTAATATATTTTTTCGCCAATCACTAAAAAACGCCCGCTTATAAAGTGTTAAAATAATCTTACGATTTCACGTACCCCACTGGTTTGTTGTAATATAATATTGTGCAATGTTCTATACTTGTACGCTTTGATATAAGGTTGACATGACCGAAAAGCGTGTTTAATTTACCGACTACTACTCAGACGTAAGCTTCTCCACGTGTAAGAAATTTAAGTGACGAAAAACAAAATTGCCTAGGAGGGTCTTTTTAATATTTTCAATGGCGTATAGTTAATTTGTAGATATTATCACAAAACGAGTCTACTGTTTTATTGACAATTTCTTTTAATGATCAGTTTAGATATTAAAATAAGAAACCAACTAATAATAGCTGAGATTTTTTATAATATCACCTCCATGCCCATGATGCAATCGTGAATAGTTGAGCCATTAAATCATTCAATATTTCTCTTAATATTGTCAATAAGTATTCATCATTTTAAGTATTCCAGCATATATACATTTTTAAAATTATTTTTTAGCTTCTAACTTAGGTTTAAATACTGTCAATAAACAGAGAAACTGAGATGCCATCATGGCAGGGAACGTGATTTTTTAGGATGGCATGTTACGGGATATAAGAATGACTGTAGATTTTTTAAAATATTGATTACTTTGTAACTGTATTAATTGAATTGATATTTATTCAGCAGGACTCCATTGTTATATGAGAAAAAATATCATAGTATTTTAGTTTTAGACATATTATTTTTTTACTTCATAACTTTGTCACTGTTTGTATAAAAAGTAGAATGACATAGACATTAATTTGCAATCTTTATAACTATGCATATTATGCTACCCTCTTTTATGTGTATGTATTTGCTTTCATAATATATGTAGTTTTATTATATTTATAAAATACTAACCAGTTTCCGGCAATCGTTGCAATACCGATTAAAGAAAGAAAGTGTTTGTCTTTTCATTATGTTATCATGTTTTCTTTTTCTGTTTGTTTGGCGTTTGACGTTTGCTGCCGATTGTCTATGGTACGACACACGCGCCACCTACTGTAAGTCAATTGTACTATAACCTTCGCGCAAGTGCAAGCATACGTTGTCAAAATGAACTGTATGGCAAACATACAAACATTGATTTTTTATATATGTATAAGAACTACTGTAATTTAATTTTACTATGACTATAACCTTCCCGGAAATGCAAGCAAAAAAATTGTCAACGTTTTATTGTAATCGGATGGGCGGTGTGGCAACGCATAAAGTACGAACAAACAAACATTCATTTTTATATATTAAATTCATTATTCAAAATAAAAGTTTAAAAAAATATGTTTAATACCAAATAGTGTCTTATTCAACGTTTATTGTCATCTATGAGAAGCAACGGGGGCAGCTATTATAACAACAGATAAAAACATGTAATAGTTAATAATTTGAAATTTGTTAAGTATTATTTATTAGAAAATATATTTATGTGCATATTGCTTTCCGCACTAAATCCCTCCGTAAACAAAGATGGCTCTATCGATACTAATCTTTAATTAATTCAGTTGTTTTCAAACTTTACCTTGTTTGTATAAACAAAAATTATATCTATGACGCTAATTAATTCCCGCATAATTCAATTTCTTGGAAATAATACTTTGGCTAGCCGTCTAGTATTTCTAAAAACACCTGATTTCGCAAAAGCCTCGAATAAATCAGGCAGACGGAAGTGGCGGGTTGTGAAAAAGATGCGGCATGCGAATCGAGTTGCAGCCAAATATAGATCGTACATGAAAATAAATAGGGAAAAAATGTGAAAATTATTGGAGTCATTAGTTCTTACAGTAGATACCAGGGTTAACTAAATCGTAAGTGTAATTACGAAAACAATTACAGTGGAACCTCGATTCTACGTTTTTCAAGGGACCGTAGTAAATGAACGAATAATGCGGGAAACCGATAATACGGGAAATCTTCAAATAATACCAAAAGAATGTTTAATTTTCAAAAAACTTATTTATTTATGTTACTAAATGCGATGTAAAACTATTTGAGCGAAAAAAAAAATTCTTCAAAAACGATCAATCGGGATAATAATTGGAACGGGACGATAATATTTAGATGATGGATCGAGGAAATCAGTAAATCGGCGAATGATAAACTAGGAATTATGAAATATTGTTATTACGGGGTCTTGGTCGAGTAAAAAATAAACGATCCATGCAAAAAAAAGAAGATATCGAGAACGGTAGATCGGGGTTCCACTGAATAAAAACGCGAAACGAAATGTAAGGCAAAACTATTTATGGAAAATATTCAACGAAAACGGTCAATCGGGATAATATTCGTGACGGGACCAAAATATTTAAACGATAGATCGAGGAAAACGGTAAGTCGGGGAACGATTAATGCGGGATTCTTTTACATTGTTCTTATGAGTGTTTGGCTGGGACTATGAAAAATAAACGATCCATGCGGGAAAACGAACAATGCGAGAACCGTAGATCGGGGTTCCACTGTATCTCTCAATTCTTAGATACGGAATATGCAAATATAATTAAAAAAATGTGGCTGCAAAATGGCGAATAAGTGTTGATAGATTGTTTGAGATTAAAAGAACTATCTTTTAGGCGATTGGTTTTTATTCCAATATTTAAGAAGGCATACTATACACGTTGAAATGACTATATTGAAACTGTAGAAATAACTCGAAGTTGTCGGTTGATAATATAGTAAACATCTTTATTAATACTTCATTGCTAATTTATACTGCATTTTATTGATCTTGTCAGTGTTTAAATCATCTTTTAGGCAGTATTTAATATTATGTATTCAGTAATAATAATTATATTAAATATTTATGTAAAATAACAAGTTACTTTTAAGGTGTTCGCTGTCAATACTTGGTGGAATGGCATTATAATAAAAATAATAAAAGATTTTTAGCACTTTTTCCACTTAAAATTTTATTTGATCAGGACCGGTTTCGCTCCTCACGAGCATTATCAACTGATAAGGAAAATAAATTTGCACTGTTTAATTTATTTTCCTTATCAGTTGATAATGCTCGTGAGGAGCGAAACCGGTCCTGATCAAATAAAATTTTAAATGGAAAAAGTACTAACAATCTTTTATTGTTTTTATTAAAATAACAAGTGTTTATATAATTGATCTGTATTTAACATCAAGGCTAGTTTTATTTTGACAGCCAAACTTAACCTAACCTAATGCGAATTTTTATAATTACGGCTTTTTTTAAAAAATATATCCATGTCATTTTATACATACAATGCAGGGATCTCAACAAAAAAAATCTACGAAAGATATTCAAGTCGCTCAACCTCTCTTTTTCAAAGAGAGTAGTAGGGATAGAAGGATAAGTCTAGGACAGGACGCCCTGTTGTTAAAGGATCGGAAATGGTGGGAGGGAGGGACATCACAAACACACATGCCTTCGAAAGGAAATCGATAAATCGATCGAAACAATGCTGTTCGTGCTGGGACCCGAGCTCGTAAGGTTTGGCACGGAAGTCCACAACGGTAGCCGATGATGTGACATAGGACCCGACATGGCTATTTACCAAATTTTAAAAAATACTCACTTTTCTATGTTTGATGAATATAAATACTGATCATTCGCTAAATAAAATGCTAACATTTAAATAATATAAATACTTACCAATTATAAATAGTAATGAATAACGTTGCTGCTTTAAATAAATACTGTCCCTTCATAATCAGTTTTTTTTCACGTCTCATTCAAACCATAAATAAATCAATATATTTATTGAAGTACGCTTTTTAATTTAATAACTAGCTGGTTCCCGGCAAGCGTTGCAATGCAACTCAAAGAAAGAAAGTGTATTTATTGAAGTGCATGTTCTCTTTCACTGTATGTTTAACGTTTGCTGCCGATTTCTTATGGTATGTCACACGCGCCACTTAATATAAGTGAATTTTACTATAACCTTCACGCAAGTGCAAGCATACGTTTTCAAAATGAACAGTACAGCAGCCATACAAACATTGATTTTATATAATATATATAAGACTTACTGCAAGCTAATTTTACCATGCTTATAACTTTTCTGGAAAGGCAAGCAAACATTAAGTTTTATTACAATCGGATGAGCGGTGTGGCAACGCATAAAGTACGAACAAACAAACATTCATTTTTATACATTAACTTTAAGCATAATTTTTATCGTGTTAGTTTGAATTAAAATACTAACTATTTGACGTATAATATTATAAATACAATCGATTTCATATTTTTGAAAATGTGTAGAATTAGAAAATCAATTCGGAAAAGGTTGACAGTTTCTCCAGGGCAATACATAAGCGTGGAGGCCACCGCACTGCGGCACTGGATAGGCTGCGAGCCAACAGACCTATTACGTACCACTCTTTATTCACCTATTTACCAGCACCAACGATCCCGACGGAAAACCTGCGCCCAAAGTTATGAAAATATGAAAATTCTGTTAATTAAGTTACTTACACTTGGGTAGAATAACATTTATTCAATTATATATTTTGGCATAAACTCTTGGTTCACTTAAATAGTCAAGTTAAATGTTTTTCAAGTGTTCCGTTACATTTCAAGAAATATGATGAAGTATTTTTACCACTTTTAGGGTGTTTATTGTCAATACTCGGTGGAAAGGCATTATATTAAAAAAATAAAATATAAATTTGTACTAATTTATCGCATGCTATGGTTCAGTTGGTTAGTGCTTGCTCTACCGATCACGCAGGTCTGGGTTTGATTCCCGGTGAGATCACACCTAACCTAACCTAACCTAACGTCATCGTTGGCATTAAACATATCGACATAACAGCAGTAGTGAACATAGCAACAATAAAAACATCAATGTCTTACCAACATTAAAAAACGTTAAAGGTGCAAATCCAGAAAATCATTACGCTCGCCATGTATTGAGCTAAAAAAACTCTCCAGAGATGAGAGCTTTTTCCGATAAAAAAAATATTTGTTAAGCCACATTGAAATCACGGATAACTTTTATTCCTAACTAAGTCGTTGTATAGAAACCCCGCATGACTGTATGGCCATGCTCATCCTTTTATTAGCGTGTAATATTGTGTACAGACAGTTGTAAGGACAAAAGTGACCGTATGGGCTCGCAAACATTCGGAGTTGAAATATGGCTAAACGTGATTTTTTTTAAAATATTTACAATTTGACCTCTTTAGACCAACATAATTTCAACACAAATATACTTGCAAAATAACTGTAAATAATTTGATGTTTTGATAAAAAAAATAACTAACAGTTTCAAAAAGTCCATTAAAAAAAAAGGAAATTCAAAAAATCGCATGTACCGTTTCTGTCCCCGCGGCTGATGATCAACTGAAGTCTGTACCCTTCTTAAAAAAATAAAGCAACGATATTCAGGTAGAAAAGAGATGAATAATGGGATCAATAGACAACGGTGTTTACTGTTACCATATGGTCACGCTCGTCCTTGGAGGGTTTTAAGAAATCGGCTGTACGAGTGTGCGAAAAGTTATCAATCTTTGAATATCCCCGAAGATCATCTTTATCGAATAACTATTCAACATCGTTTACTACCTTTTTTATATTTCAAGGGTTATTTAAAATATAGTAAGTTAATCTGATGGTATTTATATTATAAATAATAGTTACTGAACTATATTTTTCAACCATTGATATAAATTAATTCGTACATTTCTTGCTTTGTTTTTGGGATGGTCTAATTTTTCTAATGGCTATCTGTTAAATGGGAGTGCGGGTAAGCGTGATACATCGCTCTCAAAAGACACTACCCAAAGATACATATCTGCTTACGGATAAGTGTTTACTTAAGGCCACAATTACAATCTAAAAGCATTTCTGTATACATATTATCATGCTTGCAAATGCCAAAGTATGTAGTATATACATAGTGTCATGTTTGACCTCTTTCTCGGGTGAATGTCCTGAGATGACTTATCAAAGTTTCGTTTGGGGTTTCATAATAATTGTAATAATAACAGAATAAAATCATTTGTCTTCTTCAATCTGAAATATACCCTTTAAAATTCTGCAAAAAAACTTAAATCAAAAATATCAGTTTTAAATGTAGCAATATTTAATATTACGTATAATTGAAGTGTATTTTTATAAAATAATAAATGTTTTACAATCGATGTATTTGAATTTTATTTTACCATGTTCGCTCCCAATGTGGAGCATATGTACTCCTAATGGAGCTTATCTCAACAGAATTTTTTTACGATAACTTTTTGTTACTTAGTTACTCAACCTCTTTTTTTCCAGACTAGGAATATACGGATAGGGTTAAGACAGGACTAGTGGTTAGCTAATCGCTCTCGATACGCCCCGTTCATAGGGTAGGATGGGTGGGAGGGGGAATTCGAGACAACACATACATCAATGCCTTCGAACAGAAATTCATAAATCGATTGAAAAATCAATTTATAAAACTGTCCGTACTGGGATTCGAACTCGCGACCTCCGTAGCCGAAGCCAACGAAGTTGACCACTCGACCACACAGACGGTTACGCTGATTTTTTATGTTTGTCAATTTTAAGAATGTTTAAAACAAGGTTTTATATCATGACCTACTTACATCAGGAAACCATATACACAGACATGGATTAATAAAATAATAATACACAGAAAACATTGTTGTGTTTTAACGCCTAAAACAAATTTTAGCACTTGGAAAATCACGAGACGGTATTTTAACAATTTTTGATGTAAACAAAGGAAAAAAATAAATCTAATAACAATATGTACATACTAAAAAAATATATTTCAGTAAGCATTTGTAGCCTGATCTATCCTACTCGAATTCACTGCCTCATGAATTTTTTTCTATTATTCTATTTCTAGTATGTATTTCCAAACGAGAGTGGTGTAAAGTAATCTAAAATTCATTGTTTGTTAAGGGACATCTAACATATTGAAGATCCACTGCAGGGGTAGGCCTGAGAAGACTCGAAGGGGCTCGCCTAAGCCCCTTGTCAATTTAAGACAAAACAATATTCTCAGTTTAAATATAACTGCAATTTCTGACTTACATATTATCTACGACAGCTATCTAGTACATTTTAATTTACGGTAAATTGCATATTGTTACATAATAAAAGTGTATTAAGTAACAATTGATTGTTTATTTTGGTACAGTAAAACCCCCATTTACACTAAAGGCGGGACAGTTTAATTCGGGTAGTGTAATTGGGAAGTGATTCTTATACAATATTAGGGATTTGGTTTTATCCGCAAAAAAGTAAGACTAAGATTTCCCTTAGTTTTGCAAAAAAAGAATATGGACGAAATATTTAGTTACTAAGTGATAAAATATAACACATAGACAGTCGTCCGGCTATATGTGTGTAGCCTGGCACGTGTTGAATACACAGACGCTAGCCAACATTTGACTGTATGCGCCGCTCAGAAGAATGCGACAGTGCAATTGGGGGATTTGCGGCGAATATTTCAAGCAAGTAGTGTTATTGGGGGTTCCACTATATTACATATAATTGCATAGGAGTAATAAAAAATTCACTCCTTTCTCAAAACACCGAGAATTGATTTGAGATTAAGCGAGCTCCCTTGTTAACGTTTTAGCAGACCACCGCTGATCCACTTTTTATTGAAATATCATAATTATTATAAAACTGACTTGCTATAACCTTTAAGACATGAATAATATGGAGATCGTCATAAGTTTTTAAAAAAAAATGAGAGACAAGAACAAGAGGAGTTTAAATAATATTTATTACACACTTACTTTCAACATTTTTCACACCGATCCTGTTGAGTCGTTCCTCTGTCTACACAGAAAAAGATGGAGGTCGGCGGAACAAAACGAGAACACAAATATCACCATTTAAGCCTCGCTGAATTCCGCAAAACCTTTTCATTTACTTACGTCTAGCGAGTGAAAAGGGTTGATTGTTATGTAAATATTTGTAACAAAAATGGGGAACGGAAAAATGTGTACAAGTGGCCCCCTTTTGACCGCTTCATTTATTAATATAGTATACACATGTGGGCTGTTTTGTATCCCATATTATTTAACTTAATAATCAATATAAAAGAACTGTATACATACTTTGAAACCAAACAAAATAATCTGCTCTCATCTATATAGGTACTTTGTTCAAATCCAAAATCGAAAAAAGTTGGCGACCCTCTGAAAACCCGTCGCGACCTCCAGGTTGGGAACCCGTGGATTAAGGGAAACCCCGGAGATAAGGTGATATTTTAATGTTAGACAGCTGCATTCATTTTTCAGTAATCAAATAAGACAGTCTTCAAGACACTTTAATTAGATTGATTAAATTGGCATTTACTTGGTAGAACTCCATTGTAATACGGAAAAAAATAGGAAAGTATTTAGTTCTACAATATTATTATTTTTTACCATGTCCGCTCTCAATGTGGAGCATATGGACTCTTAATGGAGTTTATCTCAACAGAAGTGTTTCTACGAGAACTGCTTGTTACCCAGTTGCTCAACCTCTCTTTATCCAAAGAGAGTAGAAATCGAAGGAAAGGGCTAGGACATGACTAGTGGTTAGCTAATCGCTCTCGATACGCCCCGTTCGTATGATAGGATGGGTGGGAGGGGAGAATTCAAGACAACACATACATCCATGCCTTTGAACAGATATTCATAAATCGATTGAAAAATCAATTTATAAAACTGCCCGTACTGGGACACGAACCCGTGACCTCCGTAGCGGTAGCCAACGGCGTTGATCACTCGACCACACAGGCGGCTACCATTTTACAATACTCTAAATAATTATATACAACATCTGAATCGTTCAAATTTTGTAAATTCGCAAAAGTCACTAATCTATAATATATCTGTTTTTTCAAAATTAATGAAAAAAATGAAAATGTCACATATTTCCAATTTTCACTATACCATTATTACTTAACGTTACAGACGAAAAAGAAGAGAGAAAAAAACTTATTGAAAAAATATATTAGATTCGGTCGGTTATAAAAAAATACTGGGTGGATAAATAAAACCGATGTTAAGTACACATAATTTATAATATACGAAAATAAGCGATAAATATTTATTCACAGAAACCTATAAAAATGTTTTCTCAAGAAATATATTTGTACGAGATAACCTTTTAGTTTTTACCAAGGGTGAGTTTTTCGCCGCTTGAGGTACAATTTATTATTACTTACCCACTCTCTAACACGATAAGCTTCCTTCCACCCTTGTTATGTATTTGAATAATCCACAGGAGTGATGCTACCTAGATAATATTCAAAATATAATAACAAAGGGAAGATCCTGTCTTAGACCCTGTTTCAGGGTCCACGAAACACTTTGTTTAATATGATACAATGTATAGAGCTAAATACGCTTCCTTGTTAGCCCAATAAAATTAAACACAGAGAAACTGTCGCACAACATTTTATTCTCAAAATAATTTTCATTTAATTTTTTGAAAGTACACGTTTATAAAAATAATATGACTTCCACTATTAGTAAATTAATGAGCGGTCTTACGTGGCAATCATTGAAAATCCAGATTAAGATTGTGCTTTAGGACAGTGCTTCCCAACGTTTTTCATGCCGCGGACCCTTAAATCTTAAAACAATAATCTGCGGACTCCCGAAAATATTTTTAATACTTTATCACAAAGAATGTTAAAATAATGAAAATTTTACTCTAAAAACTTACGGACAGTTGAAATAGTAAAAACAGTTGAAAATTATAGCCGGCGTGCTAGGTAATTAATATTAATTATCTATCTTTTAGCTGAAAAGGTTAAATGTAGTGGCCTGTGAGGCTCAAAAAGTTGTCGACCGCTGCTCCAAACTGTTTCAAACTATTTCAAACAAATGGTACTAGAAATTCAAAAAAATTCACAGATATTCATACAAAATATAAATAAATTAAATGATATAAATATGAAATAATGCTAATATTAATTTTAAACTATTTTTTAAATCTTCATTTTTTCTTTCTTTGTTACTTATTTATTTAAAAAATTTAAATAAACATAATTGAGGGTATTACTTGCAAACGTGGCTTATTCCAAAATGGTTAAAAAATGAAACTTTAATTTCATCTTGAAAAACAATGTACATCTTAAAAGTATTTTTAGTCTTATGTTACTTTGGAATGATATTTTGATTTTTTTTTAGGGTGTTCACTGTCAATACTTGGTAGAAAGGCATTATATTGGTAAAAACACAATATTCCTTTGTACTTCATTCCACTTTATTTAATATGTCAGGACCGTTTTCGTTGACGATCAGTTGACGATGCTCGTAATGAGCGAAACCGGTTCTGACATATTAAATAAAGTGGAATGAAGTACAAAGGAATATTGTGTTTTTACTAATATTTTGAATTTTGTCAAGCCATGTTTGAGACTGATTTATAAATACACTTTGAAAGAATATTTTTATCTACTAAATTACATTCATGGTTCATGTTTCAACGACTTTGGAATAAGCCGGGTTTGCAAGTAATACCCTCAATTATTATATTCTATGTTCTTTCCTGCACATTTATAATATAATCTTTATTATAATATATAAGATAACGGTATACAGCGACTTAAGTCGTTAATGTTAATTTTGCAACGTTTCCAAAGGTTTTAAAATTCTACACACCATTGTCGGCCTAATATTAAGAACGTTCTAAAGTTTTTTGTATTGACATATAAATTACTTCACTGTCAAAGTAAAGTTACGTGGCAAGATTTAACTAGTGTGCCACCAAAGTGACATCTATTAACTGTATTCGAAAGTTAAAACTTTTTCTAATTGCGGTGTTTCCTGCAACGGGTGCTAAAGAAGTGGAAATGCATGTGAGTTTTCGATTTTCTGGGTTCGTTGTCCGGGTGGGGTCGAGCTTTGCAGTTGTTGGGAAACGACCTTGCCCGAACTCTGTCTACATACATATACGTATATTGCAAATACCTTTATATCATTGTATACAGCTGTAAGCATACATTAAGTATTATACTCGAACGTTGAATTTCCTCTTGTTTGAAATATATCGTTGCGTATTCATAAGCCGCAAGGTTATTTATCATTGCAGACTTCGATGGAAAACTCGATGATTATATTATTTTACAGTTATTAAAAGCAAAATCATTTATTTATTGTTTTTTTGGTTATAAAAAACATAATTCAGTCGCATACAGTTAGAGTCACGTGTAAAAGCTGTTCGATGAAAAGGAGTAATTTAAATTAATAAAAAAAATGTGCAATTAAAATATAATTGAGATGTGAAATGATTTAGGGTCAGTTTAAAATACATTACTATGGGTGGATATAAAAGAACTCATTGGAATGTAAGAATTTAGCTGGGTTTGTATTGAAATCAGTTTTTTTTTTAATCTCAAGAGGAATCAAATCAACGGTGACCAACTAGTGTAGGTGTTAGATAAGATACAGTCTACAATGGTATTTTCAACTCTCAACTTTTGACTTAAGTTAACACCATAATAACGTCAGCGTCTAAATGATCTAATTTTAACGCCACAACAACAAATATGTAGATATTTGTGTTTTTATTCTCTGTGCTTTAATATTCAATACAACCAGATTGAAGCCGGGCACTACTGGAAAGGAAAAAGGACGTGACCCACACATTTTTAACAACAAATTTTACAGGAGATATAAAAAACGTTTTTTGATGATTTTGGTTGGACCAAAGGCAAATTATGCAATATACACAAACTTTTAGTGCATGTAAACTTATAAACTGGTTTTGAATTGACTCCAAGGGTGGGCTGGAGGGGGCTCGGACTTGCTCGCGCGAGCCCCTTGTTAGATTTTTACCACGGCCAGCGAGCCCCTTGTTAAATTAATAGAAAACAATATTCTCAGATCAAACTAGTACATAACTGCAATTTCTGACATATACTAGCTTCCAGTATACACAGTAGTACATTTTTAGCTATTTACATTGATAAGTTTATGTTAAACTGCGTATTGTTGCATATTTTAAGTGTATTAAGTAACAATCGTTTGCTCATTTAAAAGTATTGCATATAATTGCATATGACTGATAAATTACTTTGATATTGAGCGAGCCCCTTGTTAACGTATTGGCAGCCCACCTCTGATTGACTCTGATATTAATGAAATATTTTTTTCAGTCTTTTTCTTGATCGCTATTTCCACGTGCCCTTCTTTTTTAAACTTAAAAGCTAAATTTAGATACTAATTTGACATTTTCAGCTTACATCCTTTTGATAGAATGTGTATTGAGTTGTATAGATTGTGATTATCGAAAAAAGCTATTTTTTAAAAAAAACTGTGGGTGACGTCTTTTTTCCTTTCCACAGTCGATTTGATATATAAGCTACCGCATTCCAGTATAAGTTTCATGCTTTTTATTAGGTATAAGTTAAAAGTGAGCGTGGTATGTAGTCGTAATGAATAAATAATAAGTTTGAACCTATTCTGGGCAAAGTCGGGTCATAATCGTACATAAAACACAGTTCTGTATTGAATTTTTGGGTGATAACGTAAACCTTCATAATTCGCACTCTAAAATCTTAAAGAGGCTATAAGGTCATCGACGTAAGCGGAAGAAAAAAGCCCGCCGGGTTGAACTTTCGAAAGAAAATCTTTTTTAAGTCACCCGGAATGAAACGCGGTCGATATTTTTAATACTCTTATAAAACCCAGCTCAACTGTCTGACGCTAATCTGACGGCCCAATACATTTATTATTGCCGTAGAGATACCTGTGCACAGTGCTAGAAATGCGAATGACTGGGGAGGTATTGCAGTGGGATAAGTTGTTTCAACTAGGGCCTTCAGTCCCAGGATACCGTCAAATTATGTAATCCCGAAATCCCGGGATTGTGTTAGTACTAATCCCAAGACTTCGGAATTGAGAAATGGTAATGGGAATTCCGTAAATTCCTGGGCTTAATTTGTAAATCATGGAAGAGCTAAAAAAAAGCTCCCACGCTGGAATACATAAAATATATATATATTTTTGACTGTATGAAAGCTTACCCCAAAGTTTAACGCGTAAAAATTTCAGGATCTTTATATAGAATATTAAACAATGAATACTTAGATATATTAAAAAATGGCCAAAAAAAGAATGATATATTATATTATATTCGGGAACCTTTTCAAAATGATTTTAATCATGATAATAGTATAACGACCATAATAAATTATATCTTAGGATGATTAAGATTCATTAGATGAGATGGGATGACATCCCATTGTATACCGACCCATTTCACGCACTGTCTAAAACCAAATATATTATTATTACACACATCGACTACTGCGTGTATTGTCATACTCGTAAATCCAGCAGTGTTGAATTTATTTGGCCGAATTCGAGTCTCTGTGTAATGTAGTTTAAAAAAACAGAGAGATCTAAGGGTAACTTTTAATATTTTAATAATGTAACTGTTTAGTTTATATCCATACAAGAGCAGATATTTCTTTAGATGGGATACTACGTATGTATCTTTCAATCTTCAATCTATCACAAATTTACTAGCCCAAGTAAAAGCACAATTTAATAGTACAATAGAACCCCCTACTGTGACGAGAAAGGGGGTCATTATAGAGGGTTAGGATTTTCAATTACACCTTTTCATTGATATTGTCATTATAGGGGGTAAGAAACGTGTATAAAAATAGCATGGGGTTTGTAGAATGGGGTGTCATTATAGGGGGTTCTACTGTAAATCGTTCATACGTTTGAATCATAATAAAACCGATATTCGTTTTTATTGTTGGTTTGTCTGTTTGCCTACCTTTTTGGCGTTGCTAAAAATAAACATTTTATAAAGTATGTGAGAGTTTTTATGATATCCTACAGATTTTAAAATCCCTTTTTATCGTTTCAATAGTGCAACAGTAAGTAGGACAATCTCAAAATCTTCGTTTTAAGATAATTGCAGTTTAGTTATCTTGCAGAATCTTATACATTTTTTGTTACATGGAATTTTGAAAGAGTATTGTTAACTTGGTAGTTATTTTTGTAAATATGTTGTGCCACAATACGACAATGGCCATACTGTATCAATCAAATTAAATACAATACAATATTTGTGTATCAACTATATTTTTTTGTATTACTCTTGCTCTTGTGTCAATTTTTAACGATATACGTGTTGATTATATTTAAAATTACAATAAATCATATTTGATTTATAGTTATTTATTAATGTCATTCATAAGCTCAAAAAATATGTTTGCTCAATTGTAGCGATAATGATTATCAAAAGGCTCGTATCTTTTCGATCTGAATTTTAATACAGTTTCGGTCATAATTTGTAGCACATTGGTCTGAATTTATATTACATAGGTCAGAATTTATATTGAATGGTCATAATATATCGGTCAGTGTCATAGGGCAGAATAAATAATTAATGGTCAGAATTTATATAAAATAGTAATAATTTAAATGAAATTGAAAAATACCTAACCTAACCCAACAAAAATGTTTATAAAAATCTGAACGTATAATATTTTTAATCTGATCAAAAATTGAATTTGAATTCTGACCAAAAATTGATTTAAACTCTGACCATTTAATTTGTTCCCATACTAAAATTTAGCAGGTTATTAAATACACATGTACATTAAATTAATTATTAATAGAATTTATTATCTATGTTAGGGTATAATAATATGATAAACAGGCAGGTTACATAGAATCTAATGATCCATTAGTAATTTCTACATTTTTTATGAAGTTCTATTTTCTCATAATTTTGCGACAATAAATTATAATATAAACAAAATACAGTGGAACCCCCAATTACACTACCCCCAATTACGCGCTGGCTTGAAATATTCGCCGCAAATCCCCCAATTGAATGGTCGCATTCCATTGTTGATGCTGCGAGACGGTCGTCTGTGCGATGCATATAGTAAAATGTAGGCTAGCGTCTGTGCATTAAACACGTGCCAGGCTATACACGTATAGCAGGACGACTGTCTATGTGTTGGATTTTGACTCGCTTTGCATTTTATCGCTTAGTAACTAAATATTTCGTCCATATTTTTTTTTGCGAAACTAAGGTAAATCTTAGTTTTTTTTATTTTTCGCGGATAAAAACAAATCCCTAATTTTGTATGAGATTCACTCCCCCAATTACACTACCCCCAATTACACGGTCCCGACTTTAGTGTAAATGGGGGTTTTACTGTAAATCGATTTATTACAAAACAATAAATAAGAATTAATAATAATATTTTTTCACGGAACAGTGAACTACTGAAAGTTAAAATAAATGAACCGAAGCAAACCGTTCAGCTCAGGTGACGTCCAGCTCACATGGCATTCAAGAATTGCATTGTTTCCGTTGATAACGTACTTCCAAATAGCTTTCAGCTGATTTATTTAAAAAATCAACCAGAATATATTTAGATACTGAGAATATGGAGTCATTATTTAATTTATCTCAACAATGCAAGAACTGCTTGTTACACAGTCGCTACACATTTCTTTGCGATAAAATCTTGTTGTTAAGTTTGATTGTCTTCGATTTTTATTTAAGCACACGGTCACAAGCCTGACCATTCAAAAGAATACGTGTTTTAAACAGTGACGGATTTAGTACATGAGAGGCCCCAGGCGCAATAAAATTTGGAGGCCCTGTTTTTCGGAAAACGTAAAATCGTCAAAAATTCCAAGTAAAATATTTAAAATCTCAACGAAAAGTATATGGTTTACATTATAAAATCAATTTTCGATGCCCCTAAGATTCAGAGGCCACAAGCGCGCGCCTCTTGCGCTTATAGGATAATCCGTCACTGGTGTTAAATATTGATCGTATGAGTAGTGAGTTATTTTTTTTTTTTACTAAATTAGGTTTTTTTTATATTTTGATTGTTTTTACCATTGATACACACAAAAATAAAATAATAAAATTTGGATACAGATAGATTTAGGAAAAATGTTAATCAATTGTTATGTCAAGATGTATTTTTTTGTTTTTTTAATTATAAAACGCATAGTCAAAAGTGTAAAGTAAACTAATTCATTGTTACTTTAATTATTATTAATTTATTAATTAATTTTCTAGAAACTGTTACTTTGAATTCGGGCCAATGTATTTTTTTGCTTTCATCTGTATACATGTGACGCTATTCTGACGCTGTCTGTGTCTAGGAAGGGAATCGCTGAAATGGAATTTTACACTACTATATGGACACCGATTTGCTTACAAATATTAATATTTTTTTCAAAATTCTTTTGTTTATTCGCAACAAATAATATAAGTCACGTGACTGCTAAATATCACATATGTATATGTATTCTACCCATATGTGAAAAAACAATGTCAATTCAATAAAAAAACATGAGATTGGTAATAAATATTAGACAACACAACCTCCTCAGAGGGTTAAAAAAGCTTCTTTTCAGCATATCAGTAGTCACTAGGGCCGGGAAGACGATCCAGGGATCCGCGGGTCACACAGTGACCCGCGTGAGAAATTATCTGACCCGCTTGAACTTTTAGTAATGATGAAAAAACGAGTTTCTGTGACAATCTGGGGGAAAAGTATACCAAATCGAGGATTTCAAATTCCTCGGAGAGCTAATCCCAATCCCGGGATCCTATATGTGACCCGTGACATGATTTTTTAATTTTTTTTAAATCAAATTTGACCCACTTGTGAAAAAAGTTTGCCATCCCTGCACTAAGGTATCCAATCCCGGAGTCTTTTTCTAATCCCGGGATTTCGGGATCGATTAATTTTCAATCCCGGGATTGGGCACTTAACGTGAAATCGTGTTTAATTTGAAAGTTTTGGTGAGTCATTTTTTTTAGCTCACCGAGTAATATGAAATTCTCAATTCGCTATACTTTTTCCTAGATTATCTCCGAAACTCATTTTTTTTTTGTAGCTCTTCCAATTCCAAAATCCTACTAATTTTCGGGATTTGCTCAGAATTTCTCAATCCAGAAATCCCGGGATCGCGACCATGTCAATCTCGGGATTTCGGGATCCCGGGATTGGATGCTCTAGTAGGCACAGCCTTGCTTCTATGTATGTATATTTTCTGAATACATTTGATTGAAATTTACCTCGGTAGATCGCAGTTAACTTAAAATTGTTCAACGGAACTATACTTTTGTGATTCGGATTAAAAGTTTTAATCACGTATATTATTTTAATAAATGTTATTTGAAATTCGACCCGTATCGTGTGCGGGAATTCTCCAGCGATAATGACAGTAAACGTATCAAGAGCATTATGTGTAACAGTGGCCGACACAGCACTTGACCCACGGATACCCGACCGGTCAATTCTGAAACAAATGCCGTCATACCCTACATACGTGGCGAAAATTCCTTCTTACGTCAGCCTTTTATGTCAGGGATGTCCCGAAGCAAAAAAAGGGGAATACGTCCCGGATATAATGGACAACTGAGGATAACCATTAAAGCCTTTTTTCTAATTATGTTAGTTTGTCGAATGAGTTTATCCTCTATTGTCATGCTTAAATTCAAGCATGTAGCCGAGGCAACAACGCCATTCTTATCGCTTGCGGTGTCCTCATGTCAAAATCACAGTATTTACTGGTTTATAGATTTCTGTAGAATGAAATGGATACATGTAGATCGGTGGTTTCTAAACTTGATGCTACTACGCCACATTTAACCTTCGAGTTCCCATGGGGTTGTGTGCATTCGCATTGCAAATTCTTCTTATTTTAACCATTCGCTAAATAACAATAATATGTAGCTAACATTTATTGTAATCTACAATGATATTTTAATAAATGCAATGTAAATTTTTCTGGGGCCACTGTGTAAACCCTCTCACTCATTGATCTTATTTTCGACGTTTCGGTACTCAAGTGTTAAAAAACAATTATTTCACCTTCTCACCTTTTATGCTATATTATGAAATATACACTTTTCAAAATGATAATATAATAATATAAAAAAAAACAATTGAATAATAACAAGATTTTTCTATATACACCCATCTCATTACCTTCACAGTAGATACAAATTCTCGTAAATAAAAAACGCGTAAAATTGTACTAGTATTGACAGGTTCCAAAATTTATGACCCGTTTGAATATTGTATTTTTTTTTTGAGAAACCGTAATCAAAAAAATCATAATCTGTGTATGATTACGTATATTGTTAATGACATTTTTTTTTGTATGAATTACAGCTTTTGATTCAGTCGTCCGGTATTGGGATCCCAATTGGTCGAATTGGGATTTTCGCTTTAACGTCTTTTTAATACGAGTATTGATGTTTGCAATACCGGTATTGCAATCCCTAATAGAAATCTGCGTAAATGAACACATTGATTTTATAGTAAATTTGAAGTGCTTTCTGGAAAATTTGCATAAAAAAAGGAAACATTGAAAAATTGTAGTAGGTACATATGACACTTCATGATTTCACATTTAGCTTACCAAATGCATATCGTCCGTCAACCACGAAGATGTTTTTAAGTACAGTAATGAATTTTAAATTTCATGATGTTTATAAAGAAAATTGATAAATATGCGAGGAAACAGATTAACACTCGCTGTTATGATAAATTCTAGAAATCATTAAGAACAAGATCTCGTAACAAGACAAACGAAAGGACACTTTAGGATATGCCATAAGTGAACATAATAAAAGAATAAATTGTATAAATAAACTTATATTACAAGATCCATGCTGTCACCTTCAAGTTACTCGTTAGCACTGGGAAGGTTAAGATAAACTCCTCAAATATTTATTATATTACGTAACAAACAATTCCTGATAAGGATTGAACAGTTTTGTGTAATAAAGACCCACAACCAGTATTAGTAAGCGGTTTTTCCTTATTGTTTTCCCCATTCAAAGTCTTCAGTAAACATAATCTTTATTATAAAGTACTCAGCTAGAATATTCTATGCGGGAATGAGTGAGAATGAGAATGACGTCTACCATTGTTGTTACCCTCGTGGATTTTTTCAATTTGAAATTGAGACCTAAGACATAGGTCTCTATGATATATATTCTCTTCAAGTTGATCTGACAGACTTTTAAAAATTCTGTTCTAGTTTATCTTATATGGGCCCATTGGAGGTGAAGTGAGCCAAGTGGTATTTTAGAATAAAACATGTGGGTTGTAATATTCTACACGTCTTAAAGTATCATAAAAGTACAGTAACCTCAGTCAGTATCAACTATTAATGTGTATACATTGCAATAGTGTCATCTCCATAAAATAAAAATATGCAAACCACAAAAGCACCAATTAAAGACATGGTAGTATTTAAAAGTTCAAGAAAAAAGATTTACTATTTTACTATTTTACTTAGGGCCTTATAACCCTTCAATTTCAAAACATTCGTCTTCAATTCATCAACCGTAATTTCAAATATTCTTTTCTAAAAAAAACTTAATGTTTACCATAATAAGAAACATAGTCAGGAAATTTAAGATTTCGACTTGAGGTGCTTGGTGGAATTTCAATATTAAATTTGAATCGTTCAAATTATGTACATTCACACAAATTTCGTCACAAACGACCCGGGTTTCGCTGAACTGACGTCAGTTCAAGTTCATCCGTGTACTTGAACGTCTGAAGATGCCGAAAGGCGAAACCCGGGTGGTTAGTGACAAAATTTGTGTGAATGTATATAATTTGAACGATTTAAATTTTATAGTCAGGAAAGTTAGGGTAATTAAGAAAATAAAGATAGAAAAAAACTTATTTTTATTTTTACCAATTACTCCTACTTCGAGTGACAATTTCTTATGACTATTTTATTATAATATAATATTATGAAATCGAAAATTTTCTTGGTAAAGCTTTTATACTTACTTAATATGTGTACATTTGTGTGGAAAAGTTACCATAAAAACATTTTTTTTTTCAGCTGCATTCGGAGTACCGCAGCACATACAGATGGCACGAGTACAGATCGGGAGCAGGCGCCGGGGCGGCACTAGGGGGAGACGACCACACTTCTTCGGCGCCGGCCCCTACTAATAATAATGCCGCCGCGCCGCCACTGCCCAATAATGTCGTTAGAAGGGCGCCACTGCCGTCGCAGAACGGGGTGGGACCTCGAGGTAATTTGGGCTGTTATAAGCAATTTAGCAATTCGCAGATAATAGTGGTTATTACAATATTATGACATGTAATGTCTTAAATAATCAACTGTAATGGGTTGCCATTATCAAACTAGGTATTTTTTTAAAAACCTTTTCCGCTCTCAGTGTCGAATGAATATACAATTTAATTATTTTATTTCCATATGACTTTTCCATTTTTTGCCCAGCCAAATAATATAGTCCTAAGTAAAATTGCATAATTTTGATTTAAGTACAGTAAAACCCCCAAACTAAAGTCGAGACAGTGTAATTCGGGGTAGTGTAATTGGGGGAGTGAATCTCGTACAAAAACAGCGGGTGTAATATTTAGAAATGCTAAATATTACACCCGCTGTGGTCTAGTTAGTTAGAGCTTGCTCTACCGACCAGGTGGTTCTGGGTTCGATTCCCGGTAAAGCCAATTTCAAATTTAGATTTTTAAATTTAAATTTTAAACCTAAAATGTGAGTGTCAATTTACCTCGAGTTGTCGAGATCTTTCCACTTTTAAATGTTTGGCGCATTGGTATTGGTTGTAATGCCAAATATTTTCCTTATTTAAAAATAAATGCATGTTTATAATATGTAATATATATTTAAAAATTATAAAAAGTTTAACGTTTTTTTTAATGAAAAATAAGTTGTAATCGTTCCCTAGATCTTATTACCTTCAATATCACCTGGCTGTCCTCTCTGTCAAGAGGCTTCTGCAATAACTCGTATTTTGTTTCAAATCGGAAACGGAAACTGTTACTTACTTATTTTATTTGAATCTGAAATAAATTTTGAAAAATTGAAAGTTATCTTAGTTATGACACCTTCAAATAAAAATTGCGATCCCGATATCCCGGGATTGGTATGGTCGCGAGAAAAAAAAGAAGTAACGGAGAATTTTTGAGGAAAAAGTATAAGAATTTGTGGATTTCAAATTCGTCGGTGAGCTAAAAAAAACGAGTCACTTCTCAAATTATACACGATTTCACGTTGAGCGCCCAATCCCGGGGTCGCGGGATTGAAAATTAATCAATCCCGAAATCCCGGGATCACAAAAAGGCTCCGGGATTGGATACCCTAGTTCCGACTTAAGTGCAAGGTCAATCAATTGAAAGTTGGTTCTAGAAAAAAACGCCTCCGTACCTTTTTACTTGGTCCAATGAAACCAATTTTACTTGAGAGTACAATTCTATTAAACAAAAAAAAATGTTAGGGGCACGGTAGGAGTTGTAGAACGAAGGCCGTTATCACTTGTCTGTAAATTTCTATTAATTTCGACAGACTTTTTCATTAGCCTTGTGAAAATCTTTTGTTTGTATTTCGGACACGAAGCTAAATGAATAGTCATTGTCCCACAGTAACCGAATTTTCTTGAAATCCACTGCACTGTCAAATAAAATTTATCGTAATTAATATTGTTAAGACGTTCATAAATATGTAGTTTTCTCGTGATATAAAAATGTACAATCAAGCTGTAATTGATTTTAATATATAATACAGTTCAAGGTGTGACTTTCAACTCTGTAACAGTGTAAAATACTTAAATAATAAGTGCCCCTAAAACTACCACAATATCAACTGTGGAAAGGAAAAATGACGTAACCCACACATAGCAAATTTTACAGTAGGCACAAAAAACGTGTTCTGATGATTTTGAGCTATATGCAAATTATGAAATATTCACAACCTTGAAGTGTATGAAGACTTTTAAACTGGTGTTTAATTGACGACATCTAATATTAATTTAAGAAATTGTCTAGGAAAAACCTTTTTTTTAGTCTTTTTTCTTGGTTTCAATTTTCACAAGCTCATCTTTTTTCAAACATAAAAGCTAAATTTAGATACTAATTCGACATTTGCAGCTTACATCCCTTTGATAGAACGTGTATCAAGTTTGATACATTTTGATTATCGAAAAAAAACTGTTTGTTACGTCATTTTTCCTTTCAACAGTCGATATGTCACAGCCACAGGACGTATCAAATCGAATCTGGATGTATTTCTCTAGGGTGAACGAAAACAATGTAAACATAATACTCATTTCATTTTCCTCTCTGAATAACGAAGCATTTTACTGACCTTTTAAACATTTGCTAACACTTTGAAGCTAGGCGAAAAATAATATTGTATTGATTTTATTATCTCGCCCGCTCTAACACGAAGCCTTTATAATTTCAAATTGAGCGGATACTTAACGATAAATTTTGTCACATGTAATTTCAAAGACCTACAGAGATTGTAATTGTGTGTGTTATTGCCCAATTAGGATTGAATGTCATGAACCTTATGAGGAGGTAATGGATCTATCCTGATCTTACTTTAATTTACTTACTTTTTTTAACATGACAACTGTGTGACTTTTTTTCAATGAATATATCGACTGTGGATAGGAAAAAGGACGTAACGTAAACTATTTTGAATAGAGCTTTTTTCGATAATCACGATGAATATAATTTTAGACACGTTCTATCAAAAGGATGTTAGCTGAAAATACCAAATAAATATAAAAAATAATTAAAGTAATATCAGATAAAATCAATTAAGAACCAGTTTATTAGTCTCCGTGCACTTAGAGGTTGTGTATATTTCATGATTTGTCTTTGGCCCAAAATCATTGAAAAACTTTTTTTGGGTGTCCTGTAAAATTTGTTATGTGTGGGTTACGTTATTTTTCCTTTCGACAGTCGATATGTAATTCATATATGCTCACAGTCATTACTGTTTTGAGTTAAAAGTACGTCTTTACTTCTTTATAAAAAAATGGCGGCGACAAACATGTACTTCTAAAGATTCATACAAAATCAATAGAAAAATTAAAGTAGATCGCGATCAAAAAACTTGACGCTTAGGAATAGTATTTATAGTAAATATAATAATAATAATTTAGAATTTTAGAAATCCAGGAATTTCGTATCAAAATCTCAGCAATTTTTCAGCAAAACGAACACCTTTTTTTTAACTCTTCTCAGACATTCCGATTTCTAAAACACAACAATTAACGGATTTCGGAAAATTTTCCATTGCCCCCCCTAAACTAAATGTACTGTGGCTTCCCTAAAAAATAAATTCTCTGTGACCCCTTGAAGCACGCTATGCCACCCCCCCCCCCCCCCGTTGAGAAACCCTATTTAAGACATCACATATATCCTTGTTTTGGCATATTATATCCTATTGTTGAAAGTCAATCATTAAACCACACCATTTTAGAATAAAGACGAAGGATGGATGGTCTTAGAAGTGGCCTAACCACTGAAATCTATGATTTTAGATAAAATTTAGAAATGCAAATACACAATGTTGAGATATCACGATAACAATAGTGTAATAAAAATTGTTTTATGCCATTTTTTGCAGCTCCTAGTATCGAACCGGCAATGCCACGCCGCAAAAAATATCCTGGCCTGGCGTACAAAACAAACGAAATCTTCGAAGCCGCTGCAGCTGGTCTGCCTTCTTCGATGGTCAGAGACAATGGAGGATCTTACACATTGGATAGGGCAAGGGTAGGAATTTCTATATTTATAAATATAAGTGTGGCTGAAATGTTGGTTTTCATTATTCGTGTCTGTTCAAAATATTAGGAATAAGAACTATTTGTTCTTTATTTTAGCTTATGAGTTAGACATCGTTTTTTAGTGGGTAAGATTCTCGTTTTTTTTAGCAAATCACTCTCCCGATGCACCGTTCATGGGTTTGAATGTGTGGAAGACAATCATTCATAGACAAATCAGCGTACGAAATTGTCTGTGAAATGTTTTTTTTTAAGTTTATTAGTTTGGAGTAGAGTCATATTTGTTGCAATTCATTACAAACATTTTCTTCAACGCACAAATTGAGGGGGTCAAAAGTAAACACAGCAATCTTCCACGATAGCATGTGTAGAAGAATATTGTGTTTCACAATGAATTTGTCAAATATGTTGAGCAAAAAAATTGTCACATGACTTTTTGTATTCGAGAAAACGTTTAGAGTGAAGGGTTTGATTTTTTTTGTAAAGCGAATTCCAAAACAACGATTTTCTATTGAATTAAAACAGATTTTCCACTGAAATATAAGCTTACAAGGTAAATAATTTTTAGCTGTTTGATTCTGCATCCATAGGTTCAAATGTTTTTTTCTTTTCAAAATTGCTATTTTTGCTTCTAACCTACTCAATTTTAGCTAGAGTTTCCTTAAATACTTTAAACAAACGCCCCACGCAGCAGATGAATAGAGACAGCCATTAAATAAAATAGTATAAAAAATCATATTCTAGATATTTTTTCTAGCCTCTTCGGCCATTTAAAATTAAAGTCGACCCCCATAGGAAATCACTGCTTTAAATTTCTAGCGTTTTCAGTCCAGTGTTGTTCAAACGAGAACAAGATATAAGACGACTATTCTAAAGGTCTTATTTAATATTTAAAAAGAAAGCATTTGATATATTTATCTAGAATACTTTTGGTATAACCGTATTTTATGTTATAATGTTTATTAAGCACCTTAGGAGGCCACGAAGAATAATTGTTTTTGAAATTTCTTATGCCTTTGCTCATATTAAAAATGGTTTAAAAAAAATATCTTTACTTTTTATCGTAGATATGTACATTTTATATAATATAATATGTCAAGGCCATAATAAATTCACTTGTTCTTTTGTAAGCAACATTCAGTCAAGACTCAGTGTCGTTTGTTTGATGACTTAAGGCTTTTTGAAAAAATGAGTATTTCAATCCATCAAATCTAATGTCTACAATATATTATATTTGAAAAACTTTTCCGCAGTCACATGATACGAAAATATGTAGAAAAAATCCGTGATAAAAGTTATTAAATGATTGAAATAAACGAATAAACAAAAAAGTCATTTAAACGCATCACAATTAATTAAATACAAGAAGCTGGTGTAATAATAACACATGATCATTACAACTCGAACCAAAATTATAACAAATAAATATTATATGAATATATAGAATGTTAGAGTAAGTAAGACCGTAATTTGTATATTCTTTCTCTCTAAGCTAGTATTTTCAAAATTATCAAAATCAAATACCAAAATCAGTTTGTAACCTATTTCTACTAGTAGCAGAAATAGTTATCAATCATTTCCTATAATTCTCGTTTAAGCGATTATTTTTTACCATATAATAAAAATATTTATCATCTCCAAACTACACAATGATATCGACCGTGGAAAAGAAAAAGGACGTAACCCACACATATGTAGTAAAATTTACAGGAGGCACAAAAAACGTGTTTTGATGATTTTGGGACATATGCAGATTATGAAGTATACACAACCTAAAAGTGCACGGAGACTTCTAAACTGGTGTTCAATTAACATAATCCAATATTAGTTGAAGAAATTTTCTTGGGAAAACCTTTTTTTCAGTATTTTTTCTTGGTTTCAATTTTAACATTACAACTTACATCCTTTTGATAGAACGTGTGTCAAGTTTGATAAATTTTGATTGTCGAAAAAAAGCTGTTTTGAAAAAACTGTGGGTTACGTTCTTTTTCCTTTCTATAGTCGATATATTATTTTTGCATTTACTTAAATTACGCTTTTCAGTCATCAGTCAAATGTGAAAAACAACAACACACTTTTTCACACACTCACGCTGTTGCTTCATCTCAAATTGGGCCCTGTGACCTTTTATACCACACTTCTCCATTCGGCTCTGTTATTGTCAATCTCCAACATCTTCCATCAGTAGATTTTTAGAAACTTATAGCAATCTTTTACCAATCCTCCAATCGCGTCCATGGATTTGTTACGAATATTTATTCCTTATGCGTTCTGTCAATGACTTTTTGCCAGACGTGGCTCTAGCTTACGCTGGACATGGCCTACTCAAATCAAAGTTAGTTTTTTTTTTAAATCTAAGTTTTGCTTTTGTTTTACTGTTTTTGCAGTCAATGGAAAGAACAAAATACTTGCAAAGCCGTGGCGAAAGGCGCAGTAAGTCAGAAGGGCCTCGCAACGCTCAACAAGCTAATGGGCCTCGAACCTGGACCGACACTGTAGAAGAAAAGGTTAGTGCCTTGAGATATTATTAGAAATTTAAAATGACGACTTGTCCACCTTTAGAAATCTTTCCCTATAGCTAATTAAACTTTAGTGTCTTTCTAATTAACACGTATAAAAATCTCCTGGGATTTCATTATGCCAACGAATTGATTATCTTTATTTATGATTGTTATTTAAGATATTCGTAGACTATTTTGCAAAATTTCAAAAGGAGAAGAAGACTTATTATAGTTACGCTTCGTCCAGGGACGTCCCGTGGGCATAGGCGAGTAGGCAGTTAGTTGCCTAGGGGCTGCAAGTCCTAAAGAGCGGGAAATGATCATAGATTTTTTTAAATGACAAAATATTTTTGACACATGAATTTCGCTTAGAATAAATATGATGCCTCAATATCCTTGATAAACAAAATTCCAAATCAAGAATAGATAATAATACAATTTTAGTGCATTTTAAATTAATGTTAGAGAAGGTAAAAGTATTTTTTTCATAATTATTGAAGAATGAATAATACGGGCTTTTGAATCATATTTATTCGTCGAGGATCTTTGTCAATAAGGTGCAGATATATAATATATATTATGAATCACCTAAAACCGAAACGGAATAAGTGGAAAAATATGTGTTTGAGTACGTAGATGGGATAAGATTCGAACTTCTATATGAGTATATGTATTCCTAGAATAATGGGGAATAATGAAAAAAATGGACGCCATTTTAGAGCTCTGCCTAAGGGCGACACATAGCATAGGAACGTTACTGGCTTCGTCAATGGTATATTTGAGGAAATTGAACAAACTGATCAAAGTTTAGGGACATCTCCTGAAGTACTTAGATAATAAAATATCAGCAGATGTTTGCAAACTTCTAGCACCATCATCGTAGTATCGTTTTCCATAACTTTCACGTAAATAACGCACTCTTGTCTACACTAAAGACCCGTGAAGCCACCAAATAGTTTTAGCAAACGCACATCAGCAAATGCGATAATCTGCCAGTACATATTTGTGTATTTTAATGTATTTCCTACTAACAACTGACAAAGTACTTTCATATTGTGATATTCAACAAAAATGAATAGGTCGGAAATGATTTTCTTAAATTTATTTAGTGCCCAGCAAAATAGTCATTTTAACGCGAAGGCAATCTGAAAAACGTTATTGTATTCCAGCCAATTTAATTAAGTGCGCACAATTTTATTTTGTTTGCAGTCGTATTTGGCACTGACGCTTATGTGATAAAAAGAATCTCTCGAATCTTTCTTTTCCGCGCCAAATATTTTCCGAGAACAATAAACCGCACCTAGCAATATGTTTTGGCGGTATCAGTCTTTTTATCACCGCCTTAGGGATTTTTTACGCCCATACGTCCAAATTACGGCGCATCCTGCGGCTATGGTTTTTTCTCCTAAGATGTATTATATATTATACTTTCCTTGTTACTATAAAAGCTATCAAAACATGAACGAAGTATCTTTCGATGGGCAGCCGTCGCTCTTGTTTTTGTTTCTCCATCACACTAGAGCAGTGTCTGCCAATCTTTTTTACTTCACGGCACACTAGTGAATGGGATTTATTCCGCGGCACACCAAATAAAATGCCTTCAAAAGGAAATGTACCTTACTACTATGAATACAGAAAATCATGGTGTAGGTAACATTGTATGAACATCGGTGGTAATAATTTTATTAATGAGAAGGATACAATTGATTGCGACTCTAAATTAGATAAACAAACACTACCACCTGTAACCGCTTTTGTTATTTCATTTCCAATTTCAATCCATATGGCAACAAAGATGCTATTGCTGTTGTAGCCAATTGAAGATATTGAATACATATATATATATATCCAAAATGCTGACAATTCTAGCCCAGAAAAGAGGCTTTGAGCACAGAACCGTTTCTTTCAGATCAATAAAAACTTCCTCCTCTGTTGGTGTCAGGTGTGTGCCGTCAAATCTTGCGAATGGTTGATGACCCAATGGTGCATTTGATAATCAAGTGATAAAAAAAATACTTCGCCGCGTATATATGTACCATCTTCACTGTATTCCGCGTCTGCCACTATGGAAGAACGAGACAAATATAAGTCGAAAAAAAATGAATAGATGTATTATTTTTAAATCATCTATTTTTTAATGTATTATCTTTTTATGATGTTTATTTTCGAATTGAATGACCCCCTCCTTGGACAATTTCTGGATCCGCCAATGCCTGTGCCGCAGGCGCATGTGCGTTCCCACAGCTATTTTCATGCGTCCTTAAAAAGTATGACATAACAAAAAATTGATCATTGTTTACGATTCAGATGATCATCTTACACTCCCAACTTTAGGAAATTAGTAAGTGAATTACAATGTCAAAGGTCGCACTAATTGTGCTTCGTTACATTTTAAGATAGTTTTGTACTCTGTATTGAATTTAATATATCTTTTTATTTTTTATACGCATGTAAATGTATAATTTACCGACGTTCTTTTAGAAATCTGGCATGTGATTTCGGCTATTATCTTTAGTATCAAATGCGCCCATTACTACAAAAATAATAATTTGCTAACTGATTTTTGTGTTGACCTAAGCATATTTCTTTTTAATATAACTCCCAAAGAGTCTGTTTTTTGTCTCGCAAAATTGCAGCATCACTACGCTGCAATTTTGCAAATGCACGTCTCAAATAACTACCAATCAGTCACTCTAAAAAGATTATCATACTTGCGACTTTACAAATCCATAATGAATCGTCTACTGACAATATGATTTCTGACATTTTGCAGTACTGAAAATAATGCCGCCATTTTGTGTATTCTTAAGAAATGTACGATTTTTGGATTCATAATTCGAACAGTTTTGAATTCAAATGTCTTAAATCTTTTAAAAAGTATTGTTTTTGTTGCCAGAAAATAAAATATGTACCGTAAACATTCACAAACGACAAATCACATTCTTGTAGGAAAAAAAACGGTAAGATTTTCTACGCTCTTCTCAAAATTAAATTTCCTTTCCTTCGGAACACAGCATTTCTCGTCAAATTAATCCCTTTTAACAAATTACGTTTTGTGTCAGATTACCATGAATGTATCAATCAATCTGCCGACCCAACGTTTGTTTTCTGTTTGGTATATAAACCTGTATATATACAGCCACATAACCTTATAATATATAATTCATTTAGCAAATAAGAAAGTTTTCTTTGTACTCTTAACATTTTTAGATAGCCCGAAAAAAATACGTATCAGTTATGTTTAAATAAGAAATAAACCGTTTGGCTGTCTTTTAAAAAGTAAATGTTTGGTAAAATTTTCTTTGGAAACGGGAATTCATTTAGTTTTTGCTGTTTATACTAAGTTACAACAGTTATATTGTTCCTTAATATAAAAGGAAAGTATTTCAACACTAAAAATATTTTAAAACATAGGGTTGTGAAGTCGGAGTCGGAGAAGGGAGCCGTAGAATCGGATGTTTTTCCGGAAGCGGAGTCGAAGTCTGAAAAACCGGAGAAAAATGATTTAAAGATATTGTACAATTATCAATCTATTTATCATATTTGGAAAATCTACTAGAATTATTCTAGTAACGAGAATGATCTAATGGTATACAGATATTTTAGTTGAACGGACATATTTGAAAAAAATCATTTCGGAGTCGGTGTTGTCTTTTATTATCCGACTTCACAGCCCTGATAAAGAGACAGGTAGAAAAATACAAATACATTTTTCATCATTCTTTTGTGAGTTATTTATTTATGCTAATTTGATTCTAACTAAAAGAAACATGAAATGATACCGAATCTACTATTTAAGAATTTTATACATTATATAGGTAATATATTCATCACTGAACAACGATATTATTACATTGAAATTTACTGCCTCTTTATTCATGTGGTTGGATCAAAACCCTCAGCGTCCGATGTAAAGATTGCAGTACCGGTATTTTCTATTAAATACCAATATGTTTTTCAAATATCAATACCAGAATAACAAAAAAAACTTAAAGAAAGCAAATAATACGAACAACTGGGATCTCACTCAATACCGGGCGAGTAAATAATAATCAAAGTCATTAAAAATATACTTAATTATAAACGGGTAATTTTTATAAACAATTTACGGTTTCTTAAATAAGAATGCAACATTAAAAAGGGTCATCAATTTTGGAGCCTGTGAATATTGTTACAACTCTTGGCAGATTTTAAATATTTTAATTTACGCGAACAATTTTGTGATGATTCATTTTCAATATCGGTATTTTTGCATTGAACAACCAATATTTCGGTATTGAAAAAGCACTATGAATACCGGAATCCGGCTTCGGTAATACCGAATCCGATGAATACGTATATAGTTGCGATTGAGCCCAACATTAATAACTTTTAATAATAGAAATTATTGTGGACTGAACGGATTTTCCATTGTCAAATAATTAAGGTATTTTATATTTTGCAAACGCAAATAAAATGATAGTTACGATGTTTTTGTCTCAGGCAACGTCTCCATCAATAGCTGAAAAGAAACGAAGCGGCAGTGAATACAGGAATCAATTTGCGTGGCCCCGCGAAGACACTGCGACCGCGGGCGCTGGAGCCACTTCCGGAGCGGGCTCCGGAGGTGAGACTGCGCCCCGAAAGAGCGTCTCCATGGGAACTCTCAAGGCAGCGCAGCCGGGTGGAGCAAAACGACGCATTGCGGAAGGTAACGTCTAGACTTGATCATGGGACTTTTGACGTGGTAAAGTTTGACAATAACAGACACAAATAAAAAATATGGTATTTGAACACTCGACATGTTGATAATTTAGAACTTCGACTGAAGGTGCTTGATGGAAATTTAATGTCAAATTTGAATTATTTTTATTTTATTCATTTAACAATTAAATCTCCCGAATTTCACATTGTTATACCCCTTTAAATGATTATGATTAATTATAAACTCAAATAGTTAAAATCAATTAATTCTCTTAAAAAACCCACAAATTTTATTTTCCACGTTTACATGTTTGTCTGGCAATTTAGTACTTTCAAAATACCCAATAACTTTATTCATAGATACGCGATAATTATAATCTACCCACTTTATTCATTACAACTAATTAATGTCATAAATTCTTGCAGTCATATCAATTAGGTTAACAATAATTATACTGTGCAAATTCACTTTTATGTTTGTATAGGTATATACAATGCAAACAGTTCAAGTGCATTCGTGCACTTGATAAAACCAGAAGATGCCGAAAGACGAAACTCGGGTCGTTATCGACAAAATTTATGGAAGTGTACAGAATAAAAATAATTCAAACTCGACAGCTTGTTATAAAAGATATTTTTCACACTGATTTCAAAATGTTATGAAATCAGTAGGACCAGCATTGATCATCACGAGGATTCTCAACTGATTTATTGTATTTTTAGATCTAATATTTTATTTCGAAACATCCTAAAAACTACATAATTCATTATTACATACTTTATTTAAAAGCTCTAATGTAAAGAATCTGTTCATAATGCTGGAAATGAAATCATCACCGTCCAGTAGTTTACAAGTATGTGAGATACCTTATACCAAGGAAGGCATAAGCACACTTACACCCATCATTAAATAATGAATGGCATATCATTCGGTTGGGTTCTATAAAGTTTCTTTATCATTTTATGAATTACTAAATATTACTGACTGAATTATTAAAATAAAAATGGTGCAGGCGGTGCCACAGAGCTGGAGCCTCTCATGAATCACACTGATGATGATTGTGATGGCAAGAAATTCATTGAAGACTATCAAAAACCCGGCGATGGAACACAAAGGTTTGTTTTGCTTCATTATTTTTTTTATTCTCTTTCGATTGTGTATTATTAATGCGTAGTGTAGTTTTTGCATTTTTTGTTGTACAAGAGTGAAATTATAGACGTTTGATGAACCAGCTTTATCAAGGATTGCATGGTTCTATTTTTCTTACAAAAAAGTTTATTTAGAAAATGAAATCTTAGATAGATATTGAATAGAAATATTTCAATAGAGTTTGTAGTTGACAATTTGAACCCATTCCTCTGATATGTTATTGATTGACAATAACGAAACTCTTGTAAGTAATAAGGAACTATCTAAGATTCTAGACAATGTTGACAAAATTATCTGACAAAAACCTGCTTGATAAAGTTGAAGATTAATTTTGAACTAGTTGCCTTTAGAAAGCTTTGTAGATTTTACAAGTATATACTGTGAATGTTAAAATATGAAACTAATAGCTGTATAGAATCTACTGGAGAAAGTAATTAACTATATATCTTTCAACTCTCACAATTTATAGTGATACTTACCCCAAATAAGTGTTTATTTGAAATTAAAAGGCAGTCAATCTTCATTGTGATGCTAACCGAATCCTTGTTGTAAATGGTATAAATATCTGGATTTTTTATTGTGTACCAGCCTTTTAATAAATCTGACAAAAAATATTCTGGAATTTAAGCCACTAAACAAGAATGTGTCTCAAAAATCTTATTTTGCAGAACTCGTACCATATACTAGTTCATATCATAGATGTCACTTATTGTCTGTCAATCATAAGAAACATCACAAATCAAAGGAAAATTTATCAATATCTTCATTTGCAAAATATAATTAAAGTAGTCTGCATTATATTATAGTCTTGCTTTAAAAAAGCATAAGACCTTAAAATTTTTACTCTTGTGCAACAAAAATATTTCTGTGACATTATTTTTTATTTATGCTGTTTGTGGTGTACCTACATATCTACCAACATTATTATTCATAAGTATATACATTATAATAATATATAAATGATATGATATTTAAAATACACAATTTTGTAAAATAAATAATATTATTGAAAACTACATAGGTAGTGTGAGATTGTTTTGTTTGAGTAAATAGTTTTCTGTATAATATAGTATTATTATTTTACCTAAAAAAAAGGATTTATACAAGACTACAATTTTATTTTGAAAATTCTTACAATTGCAAGTTGTATTAACTATACACAACTGAAATTATTATTACATAATCCGATTCATCAAACCTAATTCGATACAAATAACTTTGTCTTATATATTATTTTGAACCATAAAAATGTAATTTTACTGGAATAAATTTATATATATATTACCATAAATAAGTTGTGGCTGCTTATAATTAATTTCAATCATCAAGTAAGTTTAACCAAAGCCATATCTGTCAAAAGAAGATTATAAATTTAATAATAATAATGAATGATTTGGTAGCCATTAAATTATATACATCATAAACGACATCATAAACAACAACTTTTAAAAATCTGTATAATATATTATTATAATTATCTATCGTAGTATCTATTATAATAAAAAATAGTTTATCCTCCTTTATAATGTTGATATAGTATATTAATTATAATAATAACACAGGAATATATAATATACATTCCCTTAAATGTTAGTATTATTGTAAAAAATACTTTTAATTGTCTATAAATATCACTATATTATCTTTAGATTCGTGCTTATGAAACCTTCTTAAAAAAACATTATAAAGTTTTGTGCGAATGATTCTGCGTGTGAAAATAATAATACATAGAAATTGGATGCATCATTATGATCCCTTAGAATCTGAACTATACCTAATATGTACCCTTACTAATAATAATGTATTCTTTACTTTATTGCACTTAGTGTCTTCTGCTTTTATAATTCTTCGCTTTATATGTTGTCACACGCTTCAAATAATGGATTCAAATCGCGACGGTTAGCTTAAAATTAGTAAAAATAGTCAATTACTAATTATTCAAAAGCTGCATGCCTGGAACTTAACACAATAAGCTTAACACTGTTGCCAATTCTACTTCCACTTGGCGCTTATACACTTGATACTCGATGCCAAGTTATTCGATGCTTTGCGTTACTTTAGCTAATTTGTGGCACTTGATGTCAATGATATGATAATTGCTTTTCTGCTGTAAATATGGCATTATAGTTACTAGACATTTTGTGCATGATTACATAATTATCATTTTCTTGCCCTTTCATAAGACTGACAACATTTGGATTATTTGGCAATGTGTCATTAAAAACATACAACTACTGTATTTCTATCATCTTATCGTAACATACTGTGAATGTCAGTATCATTGATTCGATATGTGTTTAATGGTTTGATATATTTTTTTAACGAAAGTATGTTTGCATATTTTAATTGTTTGGTTTTATCATATTTGATGATTTAGATATATATAAAAAAAGCCAATTGAAATCAGTTATGATATCATTGGGTTTTTTCAATATAGCAAAGAAATTTAAAGACTTTAAATATTCAAATTGAATTAACAGAAGTTCGATTTATGGCCACCATTTTCAATATATATTTCAATCTGCTCCATAAATTATATAAGCAATAGATTACAATAATCTATTTTTTCATTTTAATTTATTAAGAAGTGGCTATAAATTGAAAGTGTTCTTGGTTGAAATATACATTTTTATGGAAGCATTGGGTACAGTTGTTTATTCTTATGAAAGGCATGCAAAATGACATTAATTTTCTAATGTGTTAATCATTCTCATGTAACTTATTATTCATTACACGTCATGTGTATTTTCAACCAGCTTTTATCTTTTCCTATTGTATATATTCTTTTTTTTTTCTTGACATCGCTGGTTTACAGGAAATATAAGAGAAGAGAAAGTCTAAAGTTCTTTTTGATATTTGCTCGATACTGCGTTTATTAATTGGAAAAAAATCAGCCCTCATGTCTTATCCAAATGGTCAGAATCATTGCAATCAGATGGAAAATGATTTCAGTTCAATATAGTCGACCATTTATGAAAAACAATTTATGAAATACGATCAGAAACTGGCAATTTTTGGTTTATGCATTTTATTGGTTTCATTACATTTTAATGACATATAAATTATCCAGTTTCATATCGGCGAAACTATAATAATTTACAATGTGAAACTCGTTGAAAATATTTCACTACGAGGTTTTGGGCGAAATTAATAACATTGGTAAACAACAATCATTTTATCTTTGTATAACTAATGTATTTCACATTTTTTTACAAGCACACATATTGCGCTATGTAATACTTCTATTAAATTTGAAGAAATAAAAAAATATAACCAATAGTCAAATATTTCTAACGTCATGCATTTTGATTTAAACTACTGTCATAATTGAGATTAACTGGACATTATTTGTCCTGAGAACTGGAAAAATATGAGTAATGAATTTTTTTTTGAAACCGATAAATAGTATTGAGAAATTTTGTCAGTTCTGTAAAAAACATTTCTAACAATATCTGCTGCGATTTTCATTCAATAACCATTTAACTTACCAAGGTGATAAGGATAGTGATACTAATATATCGAATAGTATACTTGCAGCATTATGAAAGTCTATTTTGTGACATTCAATTTCAATAGAATTGCCTGTGTGCATTATCGATTAAACATAGATAACACTGTCACCAAGTGCGAAGTGATTTGTATTTTCATTTATTACTTTAAATTGAAAAAGAATAGAGGTATCACTTAACTGAATTAAATGTTTATTTCAATCATATGAAATATCAGAGATATCGTTAGTTATGTGAAAAGCAATAGTAAAAGTCAACAATAAAAAAGTCAAAACATTGTAGTACGTTCCGCTGATTGACATATAGGCCAGGTAGCGCTAAACTAGATTCATGAATGATGTTTGGATCCATTTTTTATCGATGTTTGTTATCGCACTTATGTGTACAGTCGTGATTTTTATACATAATTAATTTTAATTAATTAACTCTTAAGCATAGATAGATTTATCTTACCTTTATTTGATAATTATTTTAATCTTAAATAGATTTAAGAATATCTTTAAATTTTTATCTCAAAATTTCTCACTCCCCTAATTTCTAAACAGACACAAATCTCAGTGCTGCCGCTAACGAAAACAAAAAATGAAAATCTACACCGATGCTCTTTTCTGGACTAGCGAAACGCGACTCGACTGATTGGCTTCTAAGCATGAAATACAGATTACGCTTATTTTCAAGATTAAGAATGTCTCTAACGATAAATCAACACGCTTACTTACATTAAATAACCAGTATTCAAATTTTAATATTTAGTGCTATATCGTAATATTGCAATATCATAAATAAAAAATAAAACTGTAAATAACTGCAATAGTATCAACTATTTTAATTATATTTTACGAGAAAAATCAACTGGCAATAAATTAACAAAAATTGGGGTGAAATAAGGTAGTTTTTCTACCATTATAAGATTTTTGTCGGTTACTTTCGTCAAAATCTGTTTCCGAAAACTGTTTTGTCGTTATATAATAATTTGGTTCTTCTCTGAAAAAAAATCAATTTATTCAACATTCTTGTTCATACTTTGCAATAAACATTGAAAAGTTTCTCTTGATACCATCTGTCAACAATATTACTAAGTTGGGGGTGAAAGAAGATTGTTTTTCTTCTTCTATTTTTATTGGTTTCCGAAAATTGTTTTGTCGTTATGTTATAATTTTTTTCGTCATTGAAAAAAAATGTTATTCAACATTTTCCGTTCTTACTTTGCAACAAACATTGAAAAGTTTCTTCTGATACCATCTGTCAACGGTATTATTAACTTTCTTCAAAGCAGTTATAATTTCTGAGCTGTTCTGCATTTGAATTTGGCTTAAATAAATTGGCATTTTGATGTAATTCTTGTTCTTCATTATATTGCTTCCAATTTCCAATCGTCCGCATAATTGTGGCAATGTTACTTTATATTTTATCTCTTTAATAAATTGTATTTCACGAAAAGAACAATAGATCAATTTTGTCGAATAATAACAAAGAAAACAGTAATAATTCCAAAATTATCAGTGCAACAAGATCACTTTTGCCACCTAATTAATTGCAATGAACATTCTAATGGAAAATGACTACAGTTTTTTCTGGTATGTTTGTTGACAGCGGGAAACATTAATATTATATCAATATTATTAGAGGTTAAAATGATGAAGACACTAGTTATTTTTCATTTGTATTACCAATATAAACGCTCCATCAAATATCAAGAAGCCCAATATGACACAGAAAAATTCTATATTAATAATAAAATATAAAAAATAATTACACAACTTAGTAATTTGTAAAATTAAATTATGATTTTAAAAATGTTTTTTTTGTGAATGTTTAATTCGTAAAATAATAAAATTCATTGAATCTACTTTTTATAAACTGAAAATGAACATAATTAACCCAGAGGAAAGAATAAATTTAACTTAAACTTGAATATAATACTATAAAAATCAATACGGTCACTCGTTCGGTAGGCTCAGAAATGGACACCCTGACTAAGCGTGACTGAATGAAATTTTCCAGAAAGACCGCGAGATTGCGTAGCGCAGTGGCTTCGTTGAGGCGAGCCACACGCACCGACGATAAGCAGGACAGCTGCAAAAGCCGGCCGCCCGTGTCCTACAAGAGCGAATACAAAAAGAAATTTAGACCTTTCTCACATTACTTGTACGAGGCCAGTAAAGGCACGTTTACCAAATGCAGGGAGCCCGACCCGTCCGTTAAGGAGAAAATGCTGCCCAAGGCGCAGAGCGTTGCTAAAGTTGGGGCCCCTCAGGCTATCATCGATAACAGCGCGAAGGGGCCCCAACCTCAGCCCGCTGACAGCACGGTAGCGAGCAAGGACGGCGGTGATTCCTGGTACAGGGAAGTACTGGACTTGCGCAAACTGGCCGGAGAATATAAGGTGTGTTAAAATGTGGTGTTAGAATTTTCACGCTTGAATCGGCTGCGAATGTTCTGGAAGGAGCAATACTCATTTAGAAAACCAAACACGAAAGTTCAAACACATCAAAACAAATTAATGATTCACAGCATTACAACGTTCATCTGCACACTGACATATTTTTGTAATGGTAGCGATTTATCATCCAGTCAACCGAGGTCAGGAAAAAGTTTACCGCCAATAAATTTTTGTTTCACAACTCAAATATCACAAATGAATGACATTTTTATTGAGTTGTCAATCATACTAATTTTATTTGAGTAGTGTGTAAAAATATCGTCAACAGATGTCATTGTATCGTAAATTTTAAAATCATTTTACATTCAACCAGCATTGAAATGTAATAATTACTTTATGAAGAATTATAAAAAAGAGAGCCTCAATATAATATTCTATCACATGTTTGGAATGAGCTAATGTTTAGAACATTTAAAGTATATTCATATATCCGGACGGTTGTGTCACTTACAAATTCACTTCTTACTCACTGTGGTTGCAAGTGAGTGAGAAATAGATAACAAGATAATGAGTGAGATGTGAATGTGACTTTGACGCTATGTGTCTGTTGATGTGGCTGTCCTTGGTAGCTATAATATTATAAATTACTTAACATATCATTAACTCAATGGCTGCCAGAGACGAGTTATCTCGTCAATAACTAAATAAATTAATAGTTGCAAATTATAGCCGGTGTGCTAGGTAATTACTATTAATTATCTACGGCAGCTAAAAGGTTAATGAACTTTTAATGAATTTAATTTATGCTAATTGTAACAGAAAAAAAAATACATCACACACCTAAGAATTTATAACGCAGATTTCATTTATTTGTTATTTATTATCATTATACCATTTGAGATATTCGCATGAAAATGAACGCTTGATTCATGACACTTCCTTATTTCCATATAAAATTACCACCAGTGATCTTTTTCATTCAAGTATTAAATCATAAAAATGGGGCATGCCTTATTTTGACATATATTGATAATCCTACCAGTTCTTTCCACGTAGAATTAGGTATCTTAATTAAACTAGTACGGTGATATAATCACGACTATCAGAGTAGTATTATTGTTAAAACTATAATACTTTTGACACTAGAGAACAATTTAGATATGTATTACTTAGTTAGATCCTTCTACCATGTCACATTGATTCGCTAATATCTCTATCACACATGACACAAAACATTTACATTAATTATTATAATCATAACTTACCGAGTAAAATTGGGTACACTCCCAACATAAATAGTTTTTGACTGCAGTAATTAATTGTTCCCTGATATATTTTCATTCCAACATCAATCATAGTTTAATTATGAATATGTAGATATAGTCATCTGTCAATTGTTACAATTTAAACAAAAAGGTAATCTTCTTAGAATATTTTAACATGAAATTAAACACATTTCAGATATTCATAAATGTTAAAATATAGTCGTTTGATTGTTCTCATTACCTATCGAAGTTGACTTGCTTGCATATGAGACGATGTATGATTGAAAGACCTCGCGTTGCCTGCACCAATCGTAGCTTTTCTGCTTTGTCTAGTATCGCGGTTGGGGAACAGAATTAGCGCCAGACCACCTCACCGAGATCTACAACAAGCAGATGGACCTGTGGTACCAGGTATCGAGAAGGTCGTCTCTCTCTGCCTTATCGTTGGCGTCCACAAATCACAGGTGAGAGAAAGAGACACGGAATTTTAACATAGCTATCATAAAAAACCAAGCGTTTGCTTTAGCAATGCTTTAGATACATACAGGTATTATTTAGAGACAATTTTACAACAGTCCTTAAGTAAAACGTTAAACACTTAGAAAATTAGAAATATGTTCACACTTAGAAAGTAATCAGAATCATAGTTGAATAATTTTGATATACAATTTGCTTTACTGCATAAATACAATATTAATAATGCCATATGTACTAAAATTGAAAAACGTAATAGAAAATGTCAATATATAGTTAAAAAAATAATTCCTGTTTCTTCAATTACTTCTGTAATGCAGCATAATATAGTATTTATGCTTTAATACAAAACAAGTACTTAATTAATATAAAACACAAAATATTTTTAACATTATTGCGACAATAACAATAAATGCTGAAACGAAATAATTATTTAAATGTATTTTCTATTCTGTCTTGTATCTATATGTCCGTATCAAAATCTTTTAAGCTGAATTGTATACGTTATGATTTTAAAATTTCTTAGCATTTTTTTTTAATAATCGTATGTGCCGATCGACAAAATAGTTTCCAGAAAGAAATATCTAGGTATAATGAAATTAGATTCCAATATTTCGAGTATTTAATTAGAAAAAAATCTTTATCCGCATGCTTAAAAATATCTTGACATCATTAGCATCGGTTTCTTAAGATAGTTGTTTGGTAGTTCATTTTATAATAACAAATTATTGTGTTTACTAATAAGCGATATGTTTCTGTCTAAATTTGTTTGAATGTGTTGCAAGGATTTAAATCTGTTAATGTTCCTTAAAATTGATATGCATGGTTTGTATTATGTTATATATATGTGCTGGGTGAACAAATTTGTTGGTTCAAATTTTTTGGGAGAGTAAAAATAATTACAAAAATAACTAGAATGAATTTAGTTTGCATGTAATTACACGGGTGAAATAATACTAGGTGACCTAATGGATTCTCACAACTGTACATATATTTTATCTTTTCTTGGTTCTTTGAAATAGTCCAGAGTGAGTTACCAGATATCCAAACTACTACATAAGTATGATATATTCCACATAACAATCCCTGGATCAAATAAAACAGGAGTAATAAATTATTTCGTTGTCAAGCTTTTTGGTAACAAAATTGTGTAATTCTTTGATGTAGAAGTCACAGTGTTTGCATTTGTTAACTATTCCGCAATGATAATTTTGTTTTGATTTATATTCTTCTGTGACAATTGAGAATGGTTTGTATTATTTTTTTTGATTCACAAACGAAACTTTCGACTGACACACACAAAATCTGAATGTAGTTACGAAAGGGAAAGATATCCGGATAAATATTTAATAATTTTTCATCTGTTTCAAGTCTGAATCTGTTTCAAGTCAACTTTTGGTTGCAACCGATTAAATTTGAATTTATCGTTTGCTATAGAAGAACATATATTATGTAATGTAATATAAACTTACTAAAGACTTTACACAAATGATCCAATTGGTAAAAGATAAAATAGTTTTAGTCTAGTTGAGAATGATTTTTTTAGAATATGGTTGAATAACATGATTTTTGATGGAGAACAATAAATTGATATAATTTCTTTATGGATTCGATTCATGAATCTTGACATCTTTACATTTAAAGTGGTGAGTTTACTAAAGCTCTACTTGATTTCCAGGGCCATTAGCAAGGAAGAGAAAGATAAAGAAAACGAAAACAAAAATAGGACATCACCCAAGAAACCTAAATCGTTCCGGTCAGCCCCTCACCAGTCCATCCACGCGAAACTTCAGGAGACTCGCCAGCAAGAAACTCCGGCTCAGAGGAGTCAACGGAAGAAGCTTCAAGGGCACAGTTTTGATAACAACTCCGTATCCGAAGGTCGGTTTGATTGGTCGTTACTTGAAAAAGCTTTGGTCTTTGTTGGTTGCCATTTATGTTTGCTAATAATAATATATTATATGAAGCTATTATACATCAATTGTGTTTTGGTTAAATTCTATTATAGTGTCCTGACTGTTCAGTTAGCGCAGGAAAATGCGCACAAAAGGAAAACACAATGAAGTTCATGGCTCAGTCTGAGATGTTTGTTTCGAAACAAACTTAACACAGTTCAATGTTTCTATAAAACTGATAGATTCATTTTAATCTGTGCGATGATGTCTGTAAGATGCTCATCGTTGTGGCTTTCCCTATAAAAACAAATAAGGGTATACTTTTGATAAAAAAATAAATCTGCATACCACTTTTGAAGTTTTCATCAATCCATATCTATTAAAATAATAAAATTACTATACAAAATTCAAAATTTATGTTTATCTAAAATCGCTTTAAACTAAAGAGTTCAGGCAATTTTCTCATAACAGTTTTTGATGTGACACTTACTAATACATTGAATGTAACAAAACATTTTGATTCTTTCTTAATATATTCTATATTGGATGTTACACCAGCTATTTTTTTTGTTTCTAACTTACAATAATCTATATATCTTAAAATTCTCCAGGCTCTTGATAAATCCTTGCAATGTGTGACATAATTATTGCTTACTGCAGTGTTGTGAATGTGTTAGGCGTAGGATTGGGTGAATAGAAATAATATTCAACTTTCTTTTTTACAAACCACTTTCTGGTTTTAGGAGAACGGTTTTATGTTTAACAAGTCTAATCTTCTAATAGCTTTATTTTATCTATATTTCAAAAAGGTTTGTATTATATCAGCAGATATTAGATTGGTAAGTTAAATTTGAAAGTGCATCTTTCAATTCATTCTTACGCATGTTTTGAATGAGTTGCGTGCACAAGAAAACTATTAAATTTGTATTATCTATACGTAGCATTGATTATACATTTTACAATACTCGAATCAACACTTTTTTTCTCATTCGGTATATACATGTAGTATGGGGTAATGTGCCTATTCCATATCACTAAGTAATCTGAGAGAAAACTGAAATATATTATTCGGTAAACTTTCGCAAAATCTTGTATTGATTACTTTATTCTGAATCTTGTTAAAATACATTTATATATACCCTAGAAGTCTGTCCGCTATTGTAAAGAGAATTAATGAACCGTCAGATAATCAAAACAAATCCAATATAATAATAGACTCAGCTCAAGAATATAGGAAAAACAGCATTTCAAAATTCAACACTTTTGTTCAAAAATACGCGAATGAGATACATAAAAAAGTTAATACAATTATGCATGTATAGATATGTGTATCTGTTTCTCATTGTATGAGTATTAAATACATGAATTAATGGTTCATATGTAAAAAAAGTTTTTTTACACGTAGTACAAGAGCAAAATTTTAGTGTTTCATACATTTTTTACGCGATATTTTGATTTTTCGAACCAATTTATCAAATTAGTTTTTTTTTTGCAATTGTTTTTACGCGCCAGTTCCTGGAACCAATTAATCGCGTAAAAAAAGGATTGAATGTACAACAACAAAATAATTTAAATCGTCACCTCAGTTTGTTTTTATTCACCCTTTTTTACAGTTTTACAATTTACTCTACAGAATAAATTCATTTTAGATATTTGCTAAAACAAATGGGCAACACTCAAGCAACCTTATGAGAAACAAAAGTTAATAATAATTTAGTATCCATTATTATGAATACATAAACAAATATACTACATAATTGTTCATATTCTTTGAAAATTATGCAACCATTTTCACAAAATACAACAATGAAAATATACACTCTAGGCATGTTATATAAATGATTGTTTGTAGTGTTTTATGATTGAAAAATGTGTCTATAAAATATTTATGAATTATTTTGAAAGCAATGTTCCCCATAAATAGAATTTCGAATTTTTTTATGAATAAGAATTACATATTGAATATATAATATACATAAATACCATTTGTAAAAATTATATGACTAATTTAAAATAACTTTGTTGGCTTCTGTTTAGTGGTAAAAGTTGATGGATCTGTTTTCAAAATCCCAGATTCAAATTATAAATATTTATCAAAACTTGATTTAAAAATCACCGAAAGCCTCTTTGGTAGCATAAATATATTTGTGAGTTAACTTTTTCGTAGATGAAGCAGTATAAATATGTTCATAGAAATAGACTGAATAATGAAAATTTTGATGCATTTTTTCGGCTTCATGCTATAAATATTTAGTTTAATTCTTAATAGTCAGCCTCAAATTTACAGAGACAAAGATTAAAATACATTTAAGAAATTATAAATACAACATGATACATAGTATAAATATTACAAAAAAAAAATGTAAATGCATACTAAATTTCATATTTCCTTGCAATCCGAAGCCATTATTTTTTTTTATATGAGGAGGAAAAAGATTGTGCACGTCTCCTGTATACCCTCTACAAAAGTTATCTACTTAATAACTATGTTTATTTTTTGGGAAACGCTGTTTTCAATTATAATTTTGTCGTTGTTGTTTTGTGGTCTTCTCTAGATATTTCCTACTGTCTTATGGTTACTCTGTTTCATTTGTGTTTATAATGTGTTTGTTAAGTTTTCCACAGACGGATAATCGTTGACAAGCCGCATGGAAAATTCTAGTTATGTCTTTGTTTTAAGTACTATGGTCTTACAGCTTTATGCCTCTGTGTTTGTGTAAGTATATAATTGTGTTCATGTTCTGTCTTTTGTGATTAGTGTTTGAATGAAATTTAAATCCATAATATATTAATGTACATATTATTTACATACATAAAATAGCGATAATGTGTTTGTAAAATGCTCTTTGTAAAATCCGTGTCAAAATTTATTCCAAAAAAAATAATCTAGAAACTATAAAACTTATTTGGTTCTAAATAAAATCAAATACGATTCCTCAAAACTTTCAGAGATAATAAATTGTGTAGGTAAGAAGTAAAGATGGGCTACATTCAAATAAATGATGCCTATTAATAATATTTATTAGCTTTTACAGAAATCGTAACTCACCAAAAAGAATTACATCATCTTGAAGATGTTATCAAAATCTTTAAATATCATCCAGGATTCACTGTTTGTGAGTTTGTTGACTTCACCTCTTATTTATTTTGCTATGAAATTTCTCATAACTGATTTCAAAATGAACTAAAATATGTATGTATTTACAAACACTACATCACAATGACATAACAAAAAGCTAACAATTCTATACATTTACGTTTCAGGTAAAGGTAGCGCAAGCGCTGGGCGCTCTAGTGCCCGAACGAGTCCACGAAAGCAATTGAATCTTGTTATAGGTGGTCGCGGTTCTTCCGTGGAGCCTGCCAGCGGTGATTTCGGACCGAGGACTGAATATAGGTCACCCAAACGCCGTCCCAGATCCGCAGACCCCAAGCCGCATCAGCCGATGGGAAACGGTCCCCTCGAAGATAAGCGGAGGCCCAGCAAGCCGAGCGGTCAGTGCAAAAGATAGAATAATAATTAACCCGCTTCAATAATTTGACGGAGAGTCATGGTAAAAGATACCTTCACCGAACTATAAGAACAAATTATAGGTTACAAGAAAACATAGTATCTACTATTAAAAAGTTTTTTTATTTAAATAAATCAAGTATTTCAGTATCATGAATCAGGGCGATAATTATATGATATATATTGATTACAATTAATTCATTAACCTGCAACTTCTTTAGGAAAGTATTTATGATGCATTACTGGAATTATTTAACATTATTGAACAACACTGTGAAGTTGACAATTAAAAGTATCAATTGAGTAGTATTAATAGAGACCCAACCAACCTGATCTAATGTTTGGCTAGATTAACAAAACTTAACCTAAATTTGTCAACTTTTTAGCATTGAGATGTCAAGTAGTTCCAATAGTCCATAAATATGTATTTACCAGTAAAACGCAAGGTAAGCACATTGTCTCTTGATCATAGAAAGGAATGGTTGGATTCTATTCATTTTTTATAAAGCGTCAGTAGCTTATTATGTGACTTAAAATATTTTTTCATACATTACAATATGACAGAATCTTTTCCATGTTTCATTAACATATTCTTGATTGTCTTATTACGAACTAGACACTTATATGTATAAATTAGCATGTAAATTTAACATTCACAATATCATCATTACCATAGGCCCTCTAACACCGCGAAAGTCATCGGCGATGCAGCGCGCCATCAAAAACAAACATGTAGCTGATGCAGCACGTCCTCGCTGGCTGTAAAGTTATATTCTGGAAAATCAATAAAAATAACCACACAAAACTATAATGGCATATAAATGAAAAACTGTATTCTTATTCCAATAGACTATTTATTTTAATTGATGTCTGTTAAAAAAGATAGCTTTCGTTGACAGTCTAAATAGCCGATATATTCATGCAATTTCAACTAAATATTTAAACATTTCAATAGTTCATTTTATGATATTATAAAGTATAAGTGCCATAACATTCATCATAATAATAAATTAAGGTTATTGAAGTAGCTGACATAAGTGAGTCTTCTTGTGTACTTTTAAATAGTTGCGTTTGAAGAGGCGTTTATTATTAAAATATCTTTCGGATTTGAGATCACAAGGTAAACTTATCTAATTACAATATTAAAAACGCTTATTTTTGTACTCGGGCTTTGGGCTTGCAAATCTAATACTAACCATTTAACTTATTATATTCTTCTCTAAGTGTAATAAACAAAAAAACCGTTAGAAAGGTTTAAATTAAGTTTTTAAATATTTATAAATGTGAGTAAAAATGACATCTAATTATGTTGATGCTTGAAACCTGCTTTCGGGCAAAATTGTAACAGACAATTTAACTTTAATGTATTATACAAAATGAATTGGCTTTATATATTATATTCAATATAGTTAATTGGCATATTTAGCAGCACTGAGGGTGTTGCAGGGAAATAAAAAGATATTCAAAATTTAAACAATATTTATCATTTCATCAATCATTTATTTTCCTTCATCCTTTTGTACTGTCGATATGCAATCTTATTAAATGTCCTAAACGAATTCTTAAGCCATGTTTTCCCTTCAAAAAAATACACACACAAAATGTGATTATTGTGCTATACTTTTACTACTTTATGAGTGTATAATCAAAAACAGGGAAAATTTTAATTTACACATTCAATTGAGGAGAATTGTGCAATAAATGTTGCAGAATAAATTTGTATAATAATGTTACAATATCAACTTTAGTTTCTTGGAGTTTTCTGAATGATACAATTCACCGTCCTATGCTTCAAAATCAACACGCTTTCACAAGAGCCGTTGCAATATTGTTTTTAATAAAATCAAGATATCCAAATTTAATGCGCTCGAAAATAAAAACAATATTGCATCATGCGTAGTAGGCATTTTTTAAGATTGCATTTATTTTATATATTCACCGCTTGTGCTCATCTTATACTAATATATTTTATAACTACACTCAAATTTTTATGGAAGATCATTTCGAATTATTAAAGAACAACAATTATATTATTGTTATTAAAAAGGCAAATAAGTAGCATTTTAAATTATAATATCTAATTCCAATTGATTTTTATTTTTGGATTCCAAAATCAATTAAAACACTTTCCTATGAGTGTGAAATTTTAAAATATGGTAAATTTAAACTTAAAAAATTTACGGTCAGTGTAACACATTTTAAGTAACAATATTATATTTTTTTTCTTTTTAATAAATTACTTTTCCATCACTAAATGTCATTATAAATATAAGGAAATAATAAAAATTATCTTTTTCGCCCTTAATTCAAAATACTATATTTCAAATAAGAAGTCTTTTTACCATCGTATCTGTTTTCTAATATTCATTTTTAGATATAATTTATCATCTCTATACATCACAAACTAATTTAAAATTAAGCTCAGTAGATCCATTTCATGTACATAAATAATTCTGGACTCAAATTAAATCAGAACTAACTTTGACTAATTTAATATCATCCATAATAAACACAAAGTATTTAAGATTTCGACTGAAGGTGCTTGGTGGAATTTCAATATTAAATTTGAATCATTCAAATTATGTACACTCCCACAGATTTTGTCACTAACGACCCGGGTTTCGCCTTTCGGCATCTTCAGGCGTTCAAGCGCACGGATGCCGAAAGGCGAAACCCAGGTCGTTAGTGACAAAATCTGTGGGAGTGTACATAATTTGAATGATTCAAATTTAACAAAGTATTTGTTAGAATGTACTCAACATGCATTATGAACTCAATCTTGACTAACAATATTTTGTAAATCCATTTTTCCTCGTATTTAATATTGCCTGTAGACATTTACTATTCTCTTTACAAACTTCCTAGCTTTCGCTGTTTCTATTAGCAAAAACTCGTTGACATACTATTATACAAAGTGTATTTTAACTGAACAATTTGACTCATTTTATTTTGTATTGTTTACCCATTTACGCATTTCATTTGTAATTCCTATACAAGACATCGTCGCCGATCATTACTGTACGTCAACGAGTTTACTAAAATGTTCATTTTCTTTGGTCTCTCCTATCTCGCTTGTATATTATATATCATTTGCCATCTTCCACACTTTGGTCTGTTACAAAAGCAGGGCTGGCGCTCAACACTAGCGTTAAGTACTCGCCCACTGAAGCGACACAGTACACGTCTTCTACGACAAGAAGGTCATTCCATTCCGCTTTGTCTGCATCGCCCAAAAGGAAACATGTTAAACCAAAAGTCGGCATCACAATAGGTTCGTAGAATTGTTGCCAGACGTGACGTGCAGAATGTGGTGAGCGCCCATTGTAATGATGAATGAAAGATGTATGCTTAGGTACAGTCTGATTGTTTTGAAAAATCCCAATAGACGAGGGCTTTTGAATTTACAATGAAAATTGAAAATGGTCACAATTTTTTGGTTGTGAAAAGGTATTAAATCTGTTATGTGAAAGCTTTTCTTTCAAAAATCATAATCTAGCAATCAAAAGCACATAAACTAAGAGATGTATGCAAAAATTCTAATGTCTAACAGATATACCATTCATACCACTTAAATTTGTGATAATAAATTCATGTTATAGAATAAGGATATAAAAATATAAATAATTTCGTGGGTTAATAATTTGAAAGATGATCAAAGAAAACTGGTCACCACCTCAGTATTGGATTGTGACTAATCTACTTTGAATTGTGTGAGCAAAACAATTTTATTACTATATAAATTATATAATATATGAGTAAAATCAAATCATTGATATGAAAATTACAAAGAAAATGTTCACCTGAGTGTGAATGATACATGCATAAAGGAGAAAGGAGACCAGTCAAATCAAAACCATGGAGTTGACACAAAAAGCTGAGACTCAACCAGTGGCATAACTAGAAAATCTGGGCCCATATGCAAAAGCAAAGGGCCCCAAATTTTTTTTATTAAAAAAAAAAAATTGCCAAAAAAATGATGACTTTGATTTGTAAATTCCTAGCTGCCGACGGATTTGAGACAGTATACGTATTTTTCCGAATTTTTTTAGCTGGCAATAACAACAAAAAGCAGTTCTCACGATTGACTCGTTTAACAGGGACTTATAGATTTTCTTTTATATATAATTGTTATATTTTTTTTGAAAATATCAATATGAATATAAATTTGTCCCTGCCCCCCGAGCCTAAGAGCTCTTATGCTTCGCATATACCCTGTTGTATGGTGGTTATGCCACTGGACTCAACGCCCTATTTCTTTCGCACAGGGATGTAACAAAGTAACAAAGTCATTTCCTAGGAAGTAAGTGGTTTTTGGCATAAAACAATACTGAGTTGACATCAGTGTATATTGTAAAAAGGAGTGCAGAAGAAAAGGAATACAATATTCTTAAAATTTTAGTATTAGGGTAGTATTTGCAAATAAATTTAAAAGACGAGAGAAAGATTTTTTTATAAATTTCGATTTCGAAGCATGAATGTTTAAATTATGTGTAAAAGTTGAACAAATGACAATGTTAAATAGATACTTATTATCACATATTGATAAACTCACTTTAGAATTGATATATAAACATATAAATCATATTACTAATCAAAGTAGAGTAATGTTAACTATTGACAGCTTGAAAAAATTAAGTATTGCAATTTTATAGTAGACTTTTAATAGTTTTTTAACCGCTAGTCAACATTTTATTTAGGGTTGTATTTATATATTTTAATGTCTGTTTATTTTCATTCTCTTTGCCAACAGAAGATAGTATGTATTGAATTTTTAAATTTAAAAAAAGCATATTAATCCTGCAAGTGTTCAAAATTTACCAATAAACTCACTGGGTGACAGTTGATTTAATAATATTGGCACATTATTGAGCACAAATCACATAAATTTTATCAATAAATGCAATTTGATAACATAGTTGACACAAAATACATATTAAGAACTTACCTCTCCAATTACATAATCATTAATCACAGTTTCAGATTTGTCACTTATACAACAAAATAGATTTTTCTTCATGTAAATTTAAAGCGCATATCAGTCAAATTTATATTGTCTTTGATACTGCAATAGTATGTTGAGAATCCCCGAGTGTTCAGGTAATAAGAAAAACATGTTCTTGCGACTTCTTATGATGTTTTGTTATATTTACACCACTTGCTGATTACACACGTGATTCTTTGATGTCTTAAAGGCATTTGTTTACTTCTACAGTACTTTACTCATTTTTTACTATTTTTGACACACTACCTATTGCAGTATCATCGATAATATAAAGGTCACCTCTCGAATCAATAGTTTTTAGAAAATTAAAAAATAGTTTTCAATGTTAATCCATCATACATGATGACAGTGTGAATGGTCACTTAATGATTACACCAAAGATTAACTACCAATAATAAGGACCTGTAAAGTTCGTGGCATAAAACATGTAATTTTAATTTTTTCACATTGCCTAATTAACTGGACTATTTTGTAATTGTAAGTTCTCATCTGAATATAAAAATTGAATTTATCTTTTGAGGCGCTTATTGCCAAGCAGCTTCATCTTTAAATCAATTCTTTGAAAACGGTTTTTAGAAATTGGTCATGCTGTTTTTAATTCCATACATACAACTTTACAGGACTCTGTAAAAACTTTAATTCTTTTGCGCAAGCTGTAAGACTATGAATAGTATATTTTCGTTTTTAGTTTTAAAGGTCTTAATAAACAGAAAAACATTTTTCTCAGTACTTATAGATAGATATACATAGAATTATACTTTTTATAGAATATGTAGACGCAATTTCAGTATTTTGAAGGTAATAATAATCATAGTCAGCCTACTTATTAGATTATAGAATCATTGTTTATGCATTGATAAGTGTTCTAAGAAATATGTACCAAAATTTTGTAGATTATTATGATTAATTGGGATAACCACTTGCACTGTAAATAAATTCTTCAGTAACAAAACACTGACATACTTTATGATGTATAGTGTTCACAAAATACAATGCGTGTTTGACAAGATACGTCCGGTAAGTACAACCACGAGTGTCACTTTTGATTTTAGTGCGAGGGAATAATGTCTGTGTAATAAGTGGCAAATCTATTTCTGCAATCTTCAGCACATACATACATAGTATTCAGCACATTTTAAAACATTAATCTTAGAAATAACCTTGCAATGGAGAACCAAATAATATTATGTAGTATATATTATTGATAAGCACAATAGTCCGTTGTCATAAATTCCGGATTAAATAAATAGGCGATGGCTTAAACAAAGAATATAAACTTATCTATTATAAAAGATTTATAAACTATTATAATAAAATTATGTCACTCAGATTTATGATGAAATTACATAAATATTATTCTTTACAAGAAGTGGATTGTCATGAAATAATTATGTAACAAACTATAGAGCATTTTTATTTAAAAATAATTGTTTGTCTATATTCTTTGTAACATCGATCAAATCTAGAATATAACTTGCGAGCCAGAATCAAGAGGTCTTCAAAATATTGTACAGAGACAACAAGGTAAGTTAATACATTTTGCTTGTTATCGAACTCACTGCATAGTAATTATTGACATACCACACTTATCTCTTCTTCGCCGGCATAGAAACCTAAACCAACATAAGCATATTTATTAAAAAATTGTACCATTTTCATTGGTGAATGAAAGTTATCCAAAGAATGATGTAGTGTTTTTACTTCTTACGGCTACACAGAGAGAGATGCAAGTTGTGTATAGATAATACAATGCTACCTAAATAGCTTAGACTCATTTTTATATCAGGAGTGGAATATTTAAATATCACTCCATTGTTAACTATATCAATGAAATTTACATATACATAGTTGCACAAACACTTATGTATCACATTTGTTATTGTAATAGTCGCAGAGACTTAAATATTTTTTTACTATCGAGGCTCCACAAAACACAAAGTGTCTGTAAAGAAAAACAAACCGTTCATTGTATTTGGACTTTTACATCATTCTCTGGATTAGACATTCAGAATATTTCATAAGACAGCTGCTAACAGTATCGTCTACCGACCGATAAGACGTTTCAAATATTTCATTCTCTTTGTGAGACACTGTTGTGAAAGGTAAGGAAAATAGTTTCATCAAAAATGTACAACATTTTCATGAGTGGAATAACAATTTTGTACCATATTTAAATAAACTACAATCGTAGAATAATTAATAACTATTGTGTAAATAGATTAATTGGTTTAATAACGTATATTTACTGCATAATAATTATTAGCTATGGAACATATTTAAAAATTTAACAGTTACAGACGTAATTTATATTATATTTTTCCTTAACCTAAAAAACTTAACTTCTCAACTTGTAGTAATCTAATAAATATAAGTTTTATACTTTAATAAATTATATAATTTACAATATTTTGCAACGCCTATAATACGATGCAATAATAAGAATACTCTCCCCAAAAAACAGATAATCATTTGAACAAAATTACCAATTTACTTATATTATGTTAAATTCAAAGAAAAGATACATAAATAAAAAAAATACCGTTATGACATATTAAATACAATTTATAACTATATCAATCTACCAAGAGGATTCAATTTGAAATTATGTTCAATTTGGTGGTATATTGCAAAGACAAGACAATCTTTGGTGACTAGCTGAGATCAGCTTGTGTCTTTTAACTAGGGTTTCACAGACCCTGGTTGAATCATGAAAATTATAATCAAACACTTATTTTTGTCAACTTCTTTCATAATATCCTTAATATCGTAAAGTTTATTGCCCTCGAGCCTTTTCAGTTGTACTGTATTCAACTTTTTATAACTAAGATTGATGGAGTTATTAAATAAAATATCTTTTTGTTGGCATATACACTTCTAGATTCACTGTCTCTCATCATTTTCTTTGCTTTCTCTCAAGTCATGTCAGCCTTTCAAACGTGTGACAAAAAATCCATCTGGCAGGATAAAATATGAATGTCATTTAAATAAGGCTTAAAATATTAAGAAAATCCTGTACTGTTGTTGAAGAACTTTATTTTGTTTATATAAGGCTAAGTCACAATAACAAGGATATAATCTGAAAACACAACAAAAAAGTACATAACACCTTCTCAATAAATACACAGTTCAATCATATGCAATGATTTCAATTAGTAGTTAACATTTGAAGTCAAATCTTTGATTTGAGACTACAAGTTTCGATAAATAAATAAAAACTATAATGCTCATATTTAAAGATTGAAGCTAACATATTTTTTATCAACCAATTAATCAATTTCGATTTATCGATTAATACCGTAGCTTAAAAACGGTTGTAGTTGAATAAATATCTTTAAACAAAATTTCAATTACATCCCAAGGTTTACCAATTGGCATCTTAAGTTTGAGAAATTTAGACGAATATTTTCTTGATCATTCAAACCTGTATAATAATGACAAAGACAGAACATGAAACAGTGTATTAATTTTCAATCATTTTAATAAAACTTATGTTGCTTATAATTCAAAATTTCTTGTAGATATTCTCCAGCGACACTGCACAATTCAAAGTATCAGGTGTTCTGATTCAATCAAAAAAAATACTATGTTATGACAGCTTTTCATCCGTTAATTAAATCCTTCTGCAGATGACGACGCGATACCGTTGCGTTCCGGCTCAGCATTCCGGGAGCATCGATTGTTAGACGATACGCCGGTGGTTAAATCTCCACCGGAACCGACGCGAGTCAAGTCACCGGAGCAAATGAACATGCGGTCGCCGGATCCGGTCAACTGGACGGTGCCGCTGGACACCGGAAAAACTTTTACTGTCACACAAAATGTGAAAAGCGGTGAGTCGAAGGCTAATAATTTCTTTCAAAAGCGTAAATGCACTTTTGCAAAATAAAGATTTAAACAAAACAACTTAAAACTAATTAAATACGCACGTTTTTGTATTTATTTTTAAACACCCGGTACACCGTGTTGTGTGGTTTTGACAAAGGTGGGTTTTACCATTGATACACCTTTTATAAAAATTATTAAAACACGATATTTTCATTAATGAATCTTATAGCACATCCTTTGAATTATTGACAATTTCGCCTTTATTTTTTTATCATCATAACACTTTAAAAACAATTTCCTGTTCACTACATTTTCTCATCTTCCCAATAAATAGTGCAACCGAAAATGATGTTACGAGGTTGGATAATATAATAATTTTATGATAAATTAATAGTTAACAGTGCAATTACCATAAAAATGAAGACTGTAATATCAATGCTGTCCAAAAAATTATATTTAAAAGGAATTTAAGATACTTTTCAAGAGATTTAACAAAGTATTCGCATGATAAAAACGTAATCCAATAATTTTGTAATAATTTTGTCACATTTCAACAGAATTTGTATATAATATAGTATTATCATTTTCAGTATTAAAAGCAATTCTTTAAAAAATAACAGTGATAATTGAAGTTTGAAAAAAACTCGTCATCGAAACATTCCAGATGATTTGATTAAGCGCCCGGGTTCTGACTTCAAGGGCGGATGGGGCGGAGACGACCATTCGGCGTCCATCTCGGCGACCCTCGACCACGGAGATTCTATCTCTGTCACAAAGCCGTCGCCCCAACAAGGTATGCCATCCGCTGAAATGGCCACAGTTAACAATGCGAGCGCGAGCACCGCATAGAAATCGTACGGCGTCGTCGTCACTCAACGATAACGGAGAATGCGTACCGAGAAGGACGGGAGCTTGGATTATTGCAATGTGAAAAAGAACCAAAAAACGCAGCCGGGGCAGCCTTTTATTTATTATGCGGGGATTTTTTTCATGCTATCGTACACTTACACCGTTTTGGCGCCACAAAATTATATGCGGAATCTTTTTACTTTCTCATTTTTATCCTTTATCGTTATTTGTATTCTAAAATAGTTTTAATTTCTTTTTATACCTTTATAATGTTCACGGGCTAGTAGATGTGCTGTTTGGTCGTTGATTTTTTTTTGAACTGTCATCATTAAATGAAGTATGATTATGTCAATATAAGAATGTTTTTTAGATTACATACGATGAATGTTATCTGTAAATCATGCCTTTCGATTTCATGGTGACAGATTAGCACTGCTGTTTTTGTAGCTAAATAATTTTGCTTGGGGTGCCTTAGGAATCGCTTACTAGTATCCGCTTAATCTTTGTTTTTCGAGAGCAGGAAATGAAGCAACAGCTTTTATGTATGATATTACACAAACGCTATATTTTCTTAGATAATCAAATTTAATTTTTAAATAAATTTATATTAGCAAAATAACTAGCATTGGATAATAAATATATCAATGATAAATGTGTTCTAAATATTCATGGTAAAATAAAACTTAAGTATTGCACATTTTTATTTTCACATTGCATGTAAAAAGGGCACACGGTTTCGATTTTTTTCAATTTTAAAATTAGATTGGCATAAAGCTATAATTGCCAGAACGCTAAATACTTTGAAATCTTAAATTACACGAGTCAGTGGAAATCAACCCAACGAGTGTCAAAGATCTCAGATTTCAACATAAACCCGGACCCACCTACAAAAATAAAGCATTAAAGATTAAGCCGCAGAGACCGACGAAATATCACCGATACCCAACTATAATGGCAATCTTATTGAAATGTACTTAACGTACTATCATTGATGTTTCCAAAACATAAAACACTCAAAATACCTCAAATTTAGTTATATTAAACAAAACATTCAAAGTTCTTTGTCGCATCTATCATAAATAAAACATTCTTTTTAAAAGTATCTTTAATAGTTGATTACTGTAACTTCAACAACATGACGTGTATCTACTGACATCTGTATTCAATATTAGCAAGCTGTTTCAAAATATTCAGACAGGGTGATTTATCTTATTTTCATATAATTCAATCCACGAAGGCCCTTTTTGCATGCTTCATAATAAAGTGTTTTATGCGAGTCAGACAATGTCGGCTCATATCGACACATTTCTTGACTGCCAATATTTCAAAATTATTTATTATAGTTATCTAGGTTTCGTACGTACATAATATATATGTGGTAGATCATATTATTATATTGCTTTGGCCGTGCTTTGTGATTGCAGTCTATGGTTTTCTTTTATGTCAACACTGGTTTTTTTATGTGCCATTTTCCAAATTCACTCTCTAAAAATATATTATCTGTCGTCATTGAGAGTAACAATGTCAACAGTCATTTATATTGCTCATTGTGACGTTTCAACATATCATCCGAAATTAATATGAATTATTAAGAAAAAATAGTTACGTATGAATACCTCAAACGTGCTATTTCATATAATAATTTGTCATTAATATTTCAAAGCTTATTTCTCCTTGAATGCCAAATACCTTGCAAACTTAAATTTGATTGATTTTATCAATCAATTATAATTCTTTGGGTTGCTTTATGTAGCATCTATAAACATGCAGCAATTTTGTGCTACAGTTTTATTAAGCCCCAATAGTACAAAGAGTCCCCCTTCCCTCTTACAGGGTGTTATTTTATCGATGTAAATTAATAACTCTAAATAGTCAACCTAAGTTAGTGCGCATGGACCGTCTCTGTCTATTGTTTATTTAATTTATGTACCCTTTTATGATTTGATCCAGAATTAAGAGTTTTATTTCTTTTATTTCTCAATCGAGCAGTGAGTTGAATCTGAATCTCTCATCTGGCCGGTAAAGTTACATTGAACACGATACATTTTCAGAACTAGCACCTGTGCACCAGGGCCCGTCCAATTACCATCTGCCAAAGCAAGACGCTCCAAAATCTGTTGAGATATCGCAGAAGCCCTGCGTGACGAATCTAAAATACGCCAAAACTCCCACTAGCCCCCCTAACCTAACTCCGATCGATGAAATGAAAGTACTGGACGTTTCGAAGCCTATCGTGAACGGAGGGACGTCCTCCAGCTCGGACACTCACCCTTCGCCGGTGACCACCGAAGTGAGGTTGCCCGGAGATAAGACGCGCCTCGAAGATCCATCATTCGAGATGGCTAACCTGATGGCTAAATCCCCTGACAATTTCAAACCGTTAGAAGCGACGCAAAAGAGCCATGGAGGCGTCGACACGTCCGTCGTGTCCCAAGGCAATCCGGCGTCTGTCGCGGCAGAGGTTTTAGAAAAGGCACGAACAAGATTCGACAACTTCTGGGGTAAAAAAGAAGGGGGGAACGATAGCGTTTAGGATGGCGCATTTCTGACAATTGCGCTTTCTTAGAATCATATTGTTTATTTAAATTATTTATATAAAATAATAAAATTTATATATATACTGTGCATTTGCAGTTTATTCTGGCAAACTGCTACATTAATTTGCAATTTATACAATTGGAATTTTGAATTGGAATATACATTTATAGAACTCTGGTAAAAGAAAGCTTTCTTTAAATATCTGAAAATTTTCAAAACAATAAACATTACTAGGTCCTTTTCACTACTGCAGAATGTCAGTAAAAGCTGAAAAATAATTTGATACATCAGAGTACTTCCGATGAATATCACTTTAGTAAAATATTTAATTGACAGAGGCCTTCGTTTGTCCAGAATCAACTGTAGTTTGTGCAGAAACATAACTAAATGATGCCTGTTAGATATTACGTAAGATAGAGCAGATTTATTAAGGTAAATTTTTAATATTTATCTATAAATTATGTGTGGTTTGTGACTAACAACAATTTCTGTATACGTGTTCCATAAATCTCTAATAAAATTTGACACATACGTTTTTATGGATCATTTCTGTTAAATTCATAAAGGAAATTTTATTCAAACTGTAGAAATCTTTGCATATTTTTTGTATATAATATAAATAACCGTTTATAATTGTTTTAATTTAAAATTATACACTTCCTGTTGTATATAATTTTTCCAAATTAAATTCAGGTTAAACAAAGGCTTCTTCCGACACATAATTGTTAGAGCAACCTTTACGAGAAATGATTATATTTAATTCAAGCAAAAGTAAAACTGTCAGTCAGGCCATCCTCTTATTTCAAAATGGCTAATCTTAACCCTTAAGACGCATTCATTATTAACTTATCACCGTGTAAATACAAAATTAGACTGTACAATCCCTTTCGCGGATCAAATATAATTATTTTCTGCACCATGATATTGTATCTATGTTAATGTTGCTTTGAATGTTCTGTAATTTTACACAAGATTGAATATAATTTTACATATCTGGAAATGAAAGTTATATAGACACTGTATACACTGAATCCAAAAAAGGAGTATTTTGTTTGTATCAACTTTCTGTAACAAATACAAATAATTAGCATTTATCATTCAAATAATATCCTTGTCTTGATTTTTTAATTTAATTTTAAAAATAAAATGGCTGATCACACAAACAGTTTTAAAGCATTTTCGAGGATTGAATTAAATTCAAAATTTTGCATTCTGATGGGAAAAAGAGACGTCAGCCAACATATTATTTATTTAAATTGCATAGTTTGACAACTTTTTCCATAGCTCATCAATGCTAATTATATAATGTATTTGATGTTGGTTATAATGTATATTTTTTATGAAAAATAATGGTTTAAAATGTGTTTGATCATTTTAAACAACAGATAGTTTATGATGTAACTACATAGTTTGATCCATCTTTCGGTGAACTCTCATATTCACTAACTGACTAAGGGGTGCCAAGATTGGAGGGTGTCATTGTCAAAGTTCAATGCGATGTATCATGCACTCGTTTTCGCAATATGAAGTATGATATATAATTTAATACTTTTGGCGTAATCCTAGGGTCATATGCGTAAAGTAAATAAAACAAAAATACAAAAAACTTAAGTAAAAGCGTCAATCTCACCTGCGGTCCATGATTCTTATATATTTTATGATTTAAAATCAATATAGATGGAATACTGTTGGAATATTAATTGAAATTGTTTATGCAGAAGATTTGATTTTAATAAAGTAAAACAGTGTATTTTCACAGTTTCTATATCATTTTATGTTTTAGAAAAACTATGTATTGTAGGAGTTTGATGTTAAAAATTCAACTTAAGTTATCTGCCACCCTTTAGTTTCCCAGTGTTATAGTTTTCATGATTTATTATGTTCAAAATAATTATATTTTATGGGTAACTGGTAAACGAGAATATAAAGAAAAATAGTTAATGTCCACCATAAACCACACTTACTTATCTCTTAGCAGCGAGTGTGGTAATTTAATACTAATAATAAATATATATTTTTTGAAGCAGATTAATGGAACATGGATATTGAATGGTGTAAAATTATGATAATGGTAAAAACACCGATAAACAATGGTTTTGATATTTCATAATATAAGTTGAGAGCTGAAATGGTCACTAGCTCAGTATTTTAAAGCTTTCACTCTATATTATAAAAAAAAATGTAAGCTAATTTTTTTTTCAAATGAAGAAAAAATATGCTTCTGCCACTCAACACCCACTTTTGTATCATCACTATCGACGTTATCTTTTTGGAATTGAAAATGATTCATATCGTTCGACATTTTATTAAGTTGAGCGTTGATGAATTGGAGTAAGGATAAGTAAGTTATGTTACATAAAGTGCCGCAGGTATTCGCCCATAAAAGTGATAACTGAACCATAAATAATATAATATAGACTTTTCAATGCGAAGCAAAACAAAGCAAAGCATCTATTAGATAATCTTGCAAGCGATTCATATTTAATTTTAGATAAATAACTGTATATCACCTGGCTTGCAGATAAGTCACATTGATATATCTATTTTAGTTTATTATCGTTCATTTATCACTTTTATAATGCTCATTTCACAGATTCTCGGTGAGTCGTTTTTTAACTATGAAAATACGATAACAACGTTTTGCATTCCATTACAAAATCTCATATCAAAGTTATTGACAATTGCATAATGGGAACGTTTCTAAACATCCAAGAATTAGTACTTAGAGTAAATAAGCCAGTGGAAACCTGTCTGACCCAAAACTGAAAGTAAATTTAAAACTGTGTTATTCACCTGATTTTGGAATTAATTTGAATAATCGACGGCATATAAATAAAGATGCTCTCTGCTGAATTTGAAGTCGGACATTTCACCGGTTTGCGTCCAATTAACATCATAACTGTGAAACCTGCATTCCAAAGAATCTTGTGGTTGAGATTTTGACCAAAAAGCATTCTTGTATGTTCATACTGTTAGTACGTTTAATGTACTAATAGTGTATGGAAAATAAGTGGCTTAAATCGGATCGGTTCTATAAGTAATAGTGACGTATGAAAAGAAATGATAAAATAAAAGTCTTCATATTATTTCATAATTGAGATTGTGGTACGCGTACGCTATTCGATATTTTATATTGAGGTAATGAAACGTGTTTACGACGGGGATTGATGTATTCAAAGCGAGGTGCTTAGACATCAAACGGATTATTAATTCAAGAGAGATAAATAAAAAATAGCCAGCTTTAATATCGCGAAATTCAGACACTTAATAACACTCGGGATATAAACATAAAGAGCATATAAATTGATCGCAAATATTCTTGTCATAAAAAATACACATTTATCAGACTCGCATAACAGTCTTGAAAAAATTAATTTAATCCGTATGTTATCTAAGCTCCTCAGATACTCATTGGAAATATTTTTGAGTCTTAGAGAAAAAGTCTGTCAGCTTTTAGTTATATGTCAAGCTTGTGATAACCGTAGTGTCAATATTATTAGCGGAAGACTTTTAATCCTAAAATGATATTTTTATTTACTAACTTAAACGCTTTGCGCTAATCCTGACCATAATTAATTTTTTTCAGTACGCAAAATAGCTACATTTCACGGATGACGAAGACGGTTGAAATTCAAAATAATAAGTGATAATTAAATACATAGTCAAAACAGTTTTATAACTTATACATTCGTAAAAAATCGTTTTATTCCCAAGTAATTCTGCAGCCCTCAAAAAATTACACGTACTACTGTAGTAATCTATGCGATTCTTTTATTTATTATTATATTAATTTTTATAGGCGGTACCATAAAAAAGAATGTAAAACTTATTTCAGTGTTTTTAAAGAGTTCCTATCGGTTTTATATTAATAAATATTACATATTTTATCTTATTCAATGTCTTATAATATCTATTCCATTCGAGTGTATAGTAAATAATTTACATCACACACAAAATGCATTCCATACTCTGACAACGCACAATTTGTCGTACCTATATTACGAATATTATTGTTTTTAAAATAGAAAGTATTAACACATTTTAACATAATTCAAATTGTTAGACTTTAAGCAACAATTATTTAAACTTTGTTTGTATGCTTGCCCCACTTTCGTTTGAATATTATTATACTATCAATTGAAAATATTTAAAGCGAGCCTTCCCTTCGATCCTTCTTAGTTTTTTAATATTATATAAAAAAACAGGTGATAAAAGTATTAAATTAAAATTGTTAACTTTATTTTTCCACCAGTTGTGTTATCCTTTACCGGTGGAATAATAATGTTTTCAATTTTAATTTAATATCAAAAATGAATTTTCTACATAGTTGGACTGGATGTAATTGTAGAATTAACAATTTATCATTTCAACCGAACTTGATTTTGACACAATATAATATATTGATTGCAATCCTAGCAAACGGTTTTTGTTAAATTTTATTTCTTTTGTAATAAATGGTTATATTAGTTTTATTTCAATTTTAAATATTGATTGCAATATAATATTGAAAAAAGGTTTCTTAGTATACGGCATCTTTTGCAATATGAGTAATATTGTCAAGTCAGAAAATGACTTATCGTAAATGATTTTTGACTATTAAGATTAATTTGTTTTGAAATGTTTTCGTTCCCTAAATAAAGTAAGTTTAAAAACCATTAACGATAAATTAAAAATAAAATTACAAAAATAATATGTCAGAGCCTTAAGCGTAGAAATCTTAAATAATAAAAACGGTGTGCTTAGCAAGTTTTCATATTTTTTTATTAGCAGTAAAATATTTCAATATCCATTCGCCATTAAACATACTATTTGTCATTTTACACTTTTCATATTAAATTTAGATAGTGAAGCGTAAAAATTGGGTTTTTAAGATACTAATTATAAATGGCTGTTATTGGAATTAAATTTGTAATGACTAAAAAATATTAACAAACCGTGAGTAGGTAATTAATGAACATGAAGTGGCTATATCATAATATTATTAACACACAATAATGTTAAAGTTAAATATGAATAAAATATATTCCTACCCGAGGCGTAAATAAAAAATATAATTGTAATCATTCATGCGTGGTGTTGCCTTAGAAATGAAATTCCTTAAGTACCTTGATTCAGAGATGGCAGTAATAATCATTCGTAAATAAATGCTTCACCGAGATAATTGCTGTGCATTTAATTCATTATTGTTTATACACTCGTACAGCATTCGTCACGATGAATGCATCGTTTAATTATGTCCCGTCATATACCATCCAGATCAAAAAGAAAACTAAGCATAGTTGAGTAATAACTATTTTCAATGAATTGCGTAAAGATTTTAGTATAACCTTAAATGATGCCAGAGTAGGCTACCTCGTACAATTGCAAAGTAAAATATGCCATGCCATTTTTTATAGAGACGCTTAAGTAATATCATCTACATTTCGATAATGTTATTTGAAATTATTTTAAGTATAAATTACATCAAAGGGATCTATTCTTGGAACAACTATTATGATATAACGTGCATAAATAGCTGATCGGTTAAAGTAATGGAGAGAATATTTCTAAACAGGGGGCACACATTCCGTTATCTACAATTACATGTTCTAAATGATGAGTATATCTTTTATTATTGTTTTTAGGATGATAATTTTATTTTTGGGTCAATTTTTATCATATCGTTATTAGCAAATTGTAATTTTTGTTTTTGTGTGCCTCTCTGCTCTGTTTTGACATTTTCTTTTAGTGCATTGTGCTGCCAACAGAAAATTATTTTTTGAAAAAAAACTCAATGTGAACAAATATGGTATTAAACTTTCCTTTTATTTTTTAATAAATGAAATATTTTAGCAACATATTTTTCATTATTAAACATTTTTTACAGTACAATACAATACAAAGCGCTTACACAGCACAGTTTATCTCGTAAATTGTTAATATACAATGGACAAATCAAAAAGTATTGATTTTGCCTTTCAAAAAAAGGAAAAGAGTTTTTACCATATTTTTAACCATGCATTTGTTTTTCATTTAAAAGTTGAACCAATATATTTTTTATTAAGCTTAACACTGCTCCGTCTGGAATCAAACTGGATTCTCAAATTAACTAATATTTTATTTATAAATGATAATACAAATTTTCCTTCGTCCAAACTACTTTTTGATACTCAGTATTCGATTCGAAGAATTGATTTAAACAAATTATTTATATTCTCATTGAAAGATAGATTCGGCAGTATAGTCGATATGAAATAAATATTCTCCGCTTTATTAACATTTATATTAATTTCATAACTCTACTGATCCATAAATATAATAACCTGAAACTGCTTTGGGATGCAAAGCGGTTTTTCAATTATTACTCCTACTGCTTAATCAGCTTTAAAATATTACATCAAAGGAATGTTATAATGTGGATACTGTTTGAATTTTTTGACCGATGGGATTGTATTGATATTATTTTGAATACGATTACGATTCAAAAAAGAATTACACCATTGTCATTGCTCTGATAAATTAGCCAATTATTTAAAAAAAAAATGGTTCCTTTATTATTTGGTTATATATTATTGAATGTATATCTGTCGAATATATTTGAAAAAATAAAATATTTAAAACTTCTGTAAATGTATAAGTTACATGTGACATGCGACATGTCTTAGAAACAGTTATCGATAATATTGTAGCTTAGTAAAGTGGAAGATAATGATAAGCCGTCGCTAAACCATCTCACGGATAAGATAATATGTACAATATGTTACCGACGCTTTGTAATACATTTTATTGTGAACAAATGAAATGATCTAAAATAAAGAAGTATACTTCGTTGGGTTTGTAATACTTATTCAGATTTACCGATGTTTTGTTTTTGACCGATGAAAGTAATAAAAAAACCTCAATTGAATCTCTATCATCACTTGACCGTTTCGACAAAGGATCGCTATCGTGGCCTGATGCGTCTGTCAAAAATGATGTAGAATAAATCCTTACTCTTGGATGTGGTTATTAACTAAATATAGTTTTTTTATTGATATGAATATTAAATATAACAACATGTTATCTGTCTATTGTTTGTATTGAATTTAAATGGGATACTTTATGAGACCGATGTATTGAAACTTTTCTATGATTAAGTAAGGAAAGAATTATAATTTAAGTCATTCCGTCAAAAAGGACAGTCATTTACACTCACTAAGCATGTCATGAGCTTTCTATAATATTGTATTTATTATTGAGGAATAAACCAATACTCGAAATATAACAAAGTCTTTTATTCACTCCTTTATCAGTGTTTTCTATTAATTATGATTGTGATCTTTCTTTGACCATATGCACTCCATTTATATATGGAATAATATGACTACCATGCGATGCCTTCATAACTTTATATCTCCTACCAATTTTGCAACCTCCATTTAAATGTCAGTATCCCTCAGTTTCACTGGGTACATTCTATGGTTAGTACCTCACAGTTGTCCAGGAGGTCTGAATGCTACCACTGGAAGAAGAAGCGAGCAGTATTAGCTCTTTGCAGACTTTTGCAATATGTGACTTAGTCTGTCCTGATGTCGTTCCATGACGACCAACATTACATATATATATATATATATATATCCAATGGCGGATAATATTTACATACAAATCAGCTATATCCACTAGTCAGGGGTTTATAACCTTTTTGTAACCTAGAGCGCATTAATATAGAAAACTATTAATCTAGAGCGAAAGGTCATTAATAGAAAGGAAACATTAATTGATAACATTTTAAATTATATAGACGGATCACCATTGTTGAGCTTATTACCATTGGGATTAACCGTACCTAAGTTAAGTAATTAATTTGGAATAAGTACCATCAATGTTTGTATCTTACCCCCTCCTTGCGTCCAGTAGAAAAATACAAAACCCCGACTTTTATTTTGTTATTTATAACTTAAGAATCAGAATCAATTTTTATTCGTAAACCTTGCAATGTTCTGTCTGATAATGCCTTTCAAAGAGGCGAAGCACATGTCATATTTTGTATCACAGCAAGTGGAATAACAGTCATCAAATTTAATCTTATATTATTTATTTATTATCAAAAAGTAAGCTGCTTTGTCAATGTATTAATTTTTCCCTATGTATTTCTTAATTAAAAAATTCATTAATTCCTAAGTAATTTATTGCCAACAATTAAATTGTGTAATATTAGTGAATTATCTACATGTAATGAAAACTTTTTCTTGCACTTTGGAGGACGTCTGTGAATCCAACGATTGGTGCTGGGTCAACCAACGTGCCATTCGTGTGTTAAAGATATTCATGTGAAACCACAATAATAGCCATATTGTATGATAGTGTTGACATGGTAAAATAAAAAATAAAACTTTAAAAAAGTAGTTTAATTATTAAAATATACCTCAAATTATACAACACAAAAATTATTTATAGTTACACAAAATGATAACTCAAACATTCAATGAAATATGCAATAAAATATCAACCACAAGCCATTCTCTAAAACAGTAACAAGCTTGCTATTCACTGATTTATTTCCATGTGATATTTTAAAACACAAAAATAATCTTTGAAAAAAACTATAATAAAACAACATTAATCAGATTCCATTTTAAAAATTAATCCATTGTTATTAAGCAAATTTCTCCTAGGACCTGCTGCCAAAATATGACAAAATACTCGTGAGTGGTTTACAAAATAATAAATTGCCTAGAATAAAATTATTGTTTTTCTTATAGTTTACAATGTGTTCCTTTTCTCGGTATGTTTGTATATTGAGCACCTTGGGGACATAAGGAACGTCCGCTCTTGAATGTGAGGACATCTTCAATTTTCATCACCTGAAAAGTCAAAATATTATGAATGAATAAAATAACCTGCTGCCAATAAATCACCCGCTGTGGGCGATGAACCCCAGTATGCATCACGCTACTTTTTGTCCCTGTTTGTTGTGGAGTTTTATGAAATAAGTTCAGATTAAATAAGTTTATAAATAATACTATAACGTCTTGAAAAATTATTTAGTAGTATTTTAGTTTTTTTTTTTCAAAAATCATTTTTTTTGAATATGAAATGTGTATAAAATAAACCTTTGTAGGATCTTCAGGAACAGGCAAAAGACCTTCCTTAGTCTCCTTCAAGGGGTTTTTGGAAACATCAGCATTGGGATGTCCGGCACCTCCTTCGGCCGTGGAAATCACATGGATGCCAAGTTTTTGCCGATCCTCCGATGTGATGAATATCATATTCTGTAAGAAAGATACTATTAATTCACAAACGGAAAAAAAACAAAGTAATATGCAAGCTGAATTTAGGACTATGAATTTTTTAGCTAATCAAATGGAAGCATGTATTGTAATCGAACAAATCTAATATGATGTATTTTTGTGATATGTCATTATTTTTATCAATTGTGGGTGCATTGCTGAAATCAGTTAAATAATGAAGTATAAGAAAAATTATCTACCTCATAAAATTCATGCAATTGTTCTCTTGTGACTTGCATCAACGCTTGAACTTCGACTTTAGTCCTATCGAAATGGTAACACTGCGATACTATCTCCGACCAAAAGACGGCAGATCTTCCAAGCATCATTTTCGGTTTCTTCAAACGCTGCGCTGCCAGTGCCGATCTGTGCCTCTCGAACTCTTCATCTGATAATTTTGCAATGTACTCCTGCAGATAGAATTGATATGTAGAGTTACAAAATGAAAAATGATTATACAGTCGAACCTTGATTTGTCATTGACAGTTCAACAGTAGTGAGATGCTGCCATTACAGGGAGGCAAGTAATAGATTACCGAAAAGACTAGGAAACAATCAGCCATTTATTATGAGAATAACATACTTAGATACGTATGTCATTCATCACGCACTCTCTCATTTCAATATTCATATTTAATCAAATTACTTGCGTTGAAAACTATTTATAATAAAAACCTTCTTTTTTCACCATATTAGCTCCAGCATATGGACATCACAAAACGCCTTCAATTTTTTTTTATTTATTGTCTCCCGCCAATTGCTTTGCTTCCTTGTACATGACCCAAACGACGTCTTCATGTTGTATGTTTTTCACGAAATCAAACCGCCAATGTCCAACGCAAGCATCTATTCTCAAAGCTCAGTGGCTCATGGTTTTTCTGAGTATAACGTTAAAACAGTACTGGCAAAAACCACCTTGAGTTAGATTTGATACATGGAAAATACAAAGTGACTTTTATGACTGATAATTCTTGTAGAATCATAATTAAGATATATTAAAAAAAAAACATTATTCATTACCTTCATGTGATAGAGGAAAGCTTCTACTCTTGTTTCTACGTAGTTTGGATGTTTGTCTGATTGAACTATTATTCGAAGGCCGTGTGTTCCGTTTCCTTTCCTCAATCCGCTGAACACCATGTAGCCGAGTTGTTCCTGTAATCAACAGCGACTGTTTATTGTTGATATGTTAAAAAAAAACCTTTAGACCCAATATACAAATAGTTTTCAGATACGTACCTTAGTTCTAAGAATATCGAAGCAGGGTTCGGAGAGAATCTGAAGCAACAACTCCAATAATACATTTGTTTGAGTGGACTGCATTCCGCATTGATAATATACAAGTATACAAGAGCTGCTGTGAACCGTGTGATCAACTTCATACCGATAGTGGCTTCCTGAAAAGATCATAATAATATGAAAGCTTACTAAGTTGCCTATTTATAGTTTGGCACTTAAATTTTGACAGTTAACTCTTTTTGCTATGTCGACTCGTTTTTTTTTTGGATTTTTTTTCAACACCTTGAATTGTCTTCAGTTTCTCAGCTAGAGTTCTAGTTTTCTTTAGTCATTTTAGTTTTGACTTTTGAGTTATAAAAATTCCCACAACGAGATGCGATGCAAGACTATTTATGAGCGAAAAAGTAATTTTCAACAAAAACGGTCAATCGGGATGATATTTAGATGATAACATAGATCAAGGAAATCGGTAAATATGGGAATGATTAACGTGGAATTATTTAAAATGCTTATTAAAGGGGCAATGTCATGTAAAAAATAAACAATCCATGCGGGAAAACAAACAATGCGAGAACGTTAGAATCGAGGTTCTACTGTATTGTATCAAATTGTATTTTGCAATGAATTGTTCACAGAAACTAATTATTCTCAACAATAGATGTCACTTGCTGCCTGTCTACAAAATATAAGTTTCTAACCTTTTCCGAGTTGAATTTCTCTCTTCAATAAAAGCTGTTGCGGATGCAGTGGGACGGCATTCTTCAAAGGTAATCTATTATAAGAAAAGGTTTTCATTATTAACAATATGCATCACAAAATATACCATAAAATCAAGGAAAAACATCTTTAAAAAGTTTTGCATTAGCAATTGTCAGATATAAATGAAGTGATTACAATTTAAGATTTCGACTGAAGGTGCTTGGTGGAATTTCAATATTAAATTTGAATCATTCAAATTATGTACATTCACACAGATTTTGTCACTAATGACCCGGGTTTCGTCGCAGGTTAAATATTCATGAATTAAAACAATGTTTGATTTGCCTCTATAAAAATATATATATACTAGCTGGCCCGACGAACTTCGTACCGCCTCAGAATCAATAAATGTTGTGTTGGCTGAATTAAATTCAGTTGAAAGAATACTCAAAATGAATTAAGTTCAATAATTGTTCAAAATTCAAAATGAAAAGTATTTAAATTACATTGATGTTATTCACGTGGTACAGTCGATAGATTTAAAGTAATGCAGTAGATCAACGATTTGATTTTGAATTGTGAAGTTTAAATGATCCATATGTTTTTTCTTAGCCCCAAGAATTGCTCGTTCACTCGACCAATTGCGATTTTTGTGATTAGATGTTTGGGAACATTTTGTTGATGAAGCCGTCCTTCGTTGAGACGAAATTGCAAAAATTCGGTGGAATCGAAATCAATCCGTTCGATTCGTCAACAGGAACACGGCCGTTACAGATAGTCAGCAAATGCTTGGAGAAATCTGCGGCAGATGGTCGTTTAGAAATACAACTCGCATGTTTGTCGTTAGCTGAAGTTTCTTCACATAGCGCCACAGAGTCGATATTTTAAGGCAAGCGTTTATTTCATCGGCATCGGTCGATCTTGAAATGACTGGTAGTATTTGGCGAAAATCGCCAGATAGTAGAATCATTGCGCCTCCAAAACATTTTGAGTCATTGCGCTGATCTTTCATAGTTCAGTTGAGTGCTTCCAATGCGGAGGAAAAATAAACCACCATTTCCCTCATCAATTGCCTTCATTAAAGTATCGTACACTTTCTGTTGGGGGTTCAACAAAGGTACATTCGTTCGAAGTGATTGGTTCAATGCATCTCGATCATATTCACGTTTACGTTCCGATTCTCGATTGAAAGCGTCGTTCATTCTTTGATCTGGCGACGCATCATGCAGCGCATGAGGTAACACATATCTTCGATCAAAAGCAACGCCTGGTTATGTATCTCCTTATTCACCTCGAGATCGGGATTCCCTGAACTGACGCGAATTCGGTGTAAAGTGTCTTCGGACATGTCATTCTTGTACTTGTTCCACAGTTCTCGTAGATTCAATGGGAAGCATATCAAAATAATGATAGCAAATAATGTGCGTATCTGACTTGGAGATGCAGAAACAATTGCTTCAGCGATTGTCATGTCCCAATGAGTATAGTTTTTAAGCAAATTGAGCTATTGACATGCAGCACAAAATGTTGGGCATACTACGCCATTGACAGTTCGAAGTGATTCAATGATGTCGACCCGAAGGGAATTATTGGTTTTTTTTTCAGATTTTTCATGTTCACAGAACTGAAAGACTCTTAGAAAACCATTCCAAGCACTCTTACGAATTGGTTTAGAAGTACTTGGCATAGCTAGTACCTCTTTATTTCACTGTATTTTAAATAATAAAATTACATCTTCACAATGTTGACAAACGACTACTTTGTTTGACAGTAACTGTCAAACAAAGGCCGTTGCTAAGGAATGTGTTGGTCTAGGATAAATTTGTTCTCAATGCATGTCACCAACATAGTGACAGGGATCTTTTCAAAATTATTAAAATAATACTTTTTTATAATTTTACGAAAGTTCATTCTAAATTTTCATATTTTTATATTACGAAATGATATAAATTCTCAATATAACAAAAAACGCAACATTTTCCAAATCTTCAATATTATATTTATGAGATTATCTTACATTAGAAAAAAATATATTTTTTTTGTTTAATGTTCCACACATGGTATGGTCGTTTTTTAACAATAAAATTAGTGATCAGAGTTTGTTCAGATTTTCTTTTTCGATAATTAATTGGTTATGCAGTTTGTTATACCCAGGGATTTTTTTTACCCTGTAACGCGGCGGAACGGCGTTCCGGCACCTTTTTTTCTCGAAATTTTAATAAATGTTTAATTTTATTTTTTCTATTTTTAAATATGTATATTTTGTTTTATTTTCTAAGCATTATATGAAAAGCCGTCATTAATTCTATCAAAATGATATTCGAATATATAATAAATAATATACCTTCTTAGAAAATGCTCGAAAAAAGTGCGTTCCGGCACCAACAAAAAAAAGCACTGGTTATACCCATATATAATTTTTTTTAAGTTATCGTTGAAACTTGAATGCGCGATCAGAATTTGAATCATTTAGAAAGAAATGATCTTCTAATTTACTGAAAAGTCGGAGACCTTTTTCAATTATTTTCGCAGTGAATGATCGCAGAATTTCTTTCAGTTCGTCATTGTATTCTGGTTTTTTGTCAATAATTAAATTTAAATTATTGACATCTTTGTCACTTATAGCTTTATCTGTAAGTAATTCGTCGATATAATTTTCGCTAAAGGTATCAAGCCTTTCTTCACCAAGCTCGTGTGCTAAAGTAATCATTTCAGCTGATATTACCGATGTTTCAAAGGTTTTATCGACTGTAACACACTTAAGTAGGTGGCCTTAATTCAGCGATGGCAGGTGCAACATGATTTAAACAGTCCGAAATCGTATTTTTTTTCAAATGTCGGTTGTGTTTATGATTCTCTCTATTCTATCCAAAATACAACGATATATGCTCTCAATGTAATATTTAACATTTTTATATATCGTAAAATATGGTACATTTAAAAAAATGCATTTCTTAAAAACCGCATTACTTTGAAATTGCATAAAAACAGGATTGACTGTAGATGGGGATCAAAAATAAAATAATGATTTGATAGTATTCAATAACAATATAATATACATGAAAAGTATACTGATTTTTTTTTACATACTTTCTGATTTTATGTACTTTCATTTGTCTTTTCACATTTCAGTATATATTTTAGCGACGGTGATGAACATGAAACATAAATTCCTAAAAGTTTTTTTTTTAAATGGATATTGAAGATTTAGTTTCGAAATTCTGACACGTTCGTCCAAGTTCGTCGGTACATCTCTAATTCAAAGTATGAAACAAATGAATTTTACAACCAACGCCACCTAGTGTATTAAGCATAAACTGCATACGTCATGTTCCGCGTTCGATTCGAAAAATTTAAAAAAACGTTTTGTACTGAGATATTTATTTTCTTTATAATTTCTTTTTCGTGATATTTTTCCGATGTTTTAATGCTTATTCTGCTATTCTAGGCCCATACAAATTTAATAAAGCAAAGATCATTGAAAACCGTGGTCTAATTCTCGAGATATACGTGGTGTAAATAACCCCACTTTGTTTTATATATATATATAACAGCGATAAGGGCACAAAATAAAAGTAGATAATATTCCACCTACTTATCTGAAACTAATTCAGAGAGCTCTAGGGCTCGGTCTTTGGTGCAGTTTCCGTGTATGAGACATTCAACATGCACACTTGACAAAAGACGGGGAATGTAGTCTTGAACCATCTCAGCCGTAGTTCCTGAAAAAGGAAAACAATTATTTACTTCTACTCATGTTTTCCTCAACTGAAGTAGTAAACAACAAATAACTGATGTTTTCCACATCAATTATCGATGATAAAGTTCATACAGAAAATCCCACAGTTTTTGGAGGGAAACGGTTAATACCTTTCAGTGCTTCCAACAATTCTGCCTTCACCCACGAGCACTCGGAGAGCAGGACAGCCAAATGGTACATGCCGTGCTGGTAAGGTTGCTCGGCAGCGAAATTTTTTATCTCCCTCATGTTGATTTCTTTCATCACATCAAATCGTTTAGGATCCACTTTGAAAGTGACGAGTTTGTCCATAATCTTGCCGAGTAATACGTGCTGCTTAGAGTCAAATCCTTCCAAACGAACCTGGAAAAAGAGTGAATAAGATAGTGTTTTATTGCTATACCCAAGAAAGTCTCTACAATACTATATATATCAAAGTCCTTAAAAATCTGTACTTTCAATGACCATAATATCAGATATAATAATTGATATTACCAGTGTCTGCCATGCATGCCATGTGAGCCACGAAAGGGCTCCATTTTTTTAATGATAAACCTTCTGAAACATGTATGTTGCTTCCAGATATCAATGAGTAGATTAGTTATGGCTTAATTGTGTTGCTTGGCTCTAAGTTCATATTTCAGTGCTAGTTATAAACTGTCCGCTTTGATCATCACTAATGTTTATTTTTAAGCACATATCAGATTTCAAGGATGGTTGTTTAAATATAATTTACCAAGCTGTAATTATTAATCTTTCATGTATGTATGTATTTGTCACTAAATAATGGCGATCGGCATACGGTTCATGAAAATAAACATGTTTTTAACAAGCACCAATGAATGTGGAAACATTTTATCATTTAAATAAATCCCCGATAGATTTATGGTCGGAGAATAAGAGGGTTAAAAAGATAGGAAAAATGCTCTTGCAAAAATGACTTACAGAAAGACTTAATTTAGTGTTTGAAATACTCCAATCGATTCCTGCAAGTTCCGCCGAATAGGAATATTCATTGAGAGCGTCTCTGAATAGCATCATCAGCAAAGTTGCCAGTGAACAACTCAGAGGGTCAGCATATGTCACCGGGCTAAAAAAAATATTAAAAACTTTTACATTTTCTATTACAAAACAGTACAAAGTACCAAAAAATAATATTAAATATATAAATATTTTAAATATAGTACCTGTCGATTTCAATAAACATGTTCAACTTTGGCAAGAGGAATTCGTCGTCCTGCTTATACCACACTCTAATGAAAGGAGTATCTCTGATGATGGTTGGAAACTCTTTGGAATCCGCATCGGGGGCTTTCAGATCGAAGCAGTCGGGCACAAAGTCATTCGGTGCCGGCAGGAATAGATCATCGCAGAAACCAGGATTTTGCCAATCCTTCAACAATAATGGAATAAAATGATTGCATACTGTTTTCAAAACTTAAATGAACAATAAACTTATGGCAATAAAATATTAAATTATCACTATCTTAAAACCTATAAAAAACTGATGAAGCGTAAATTGCAATAGTAAATAAATAATATTAAAAATTCAGAAGTAGAAAGTGAAAGAATCGAATAAAAATACTTCACTGTTAATATGATATAAAATTCATAGCCAAATCATGTTGATAACTAGTCAATCGGCAACAGAACATCGTATTCACCCACCTTTAGCACATCTTCAGGAATTTTCTCAAGTAGATACCTGGTACCATACCATTTCTCTTCCTGTGTGCAGATAGGTTCAAATTTTTTGCCGAGGATTGCTATCCTCATTCGTTCAGGCCTGAACAAATCTAATAACTTTTCAATTAAGTCCGGTCGCCATTCCGTGATCAGATAATGACTCGTTAGCACATCTTCCATTGGGTATTCCTGGGAAAGAAAAACAATTCAATTATAATTTCTAGCATTTCTCCAACGGTATGAGAGAAAATCTTTATGATCAAGTTTCGACTCGAAGGCCATTCTTACCTGTACTCCGTGGACGTAATATGACACAAAGTTCCTAGGCTCTTCTTTGTCTTTGAATCGGAAATTCATGGCGTAGATTTTCACTTGTTCATCACTTATCGATTTGACCGGTCCCGATTTACGCAGCATGTTAATGTACTAAAAGGGACACCATAAATACAGACATTAATAGCTAAGCCAGTTTGTTTTATAACAGGGCAATACTCCAAATGTATCTCATCATTCGATCATTCTGTCAAATAAATAATAAGTTTTAAAAAAAAAAGCCACTTATAATAATTGGGGCAATAAGTGTTTTGTTTAAGATTTCGACTGAAGGTGCTTGGTGGAATTTCAATATTAAATTTGAATCATTCAAATTTAAGTGTTTTGTTAATCCTCATAACATGAGGACAGAAATCTTCTCAAAATTAGTCATGCATATTAGCTTCAGGTAACGCAATTTCAGTTTCAACTTGAGATTTATTTTGTGTCTAAGGACCACGACAGTGGTGACTTCAGGCGCTGCCGCCATTTTGTTTTATTCCCGCAAGAAGTTCACTTTCTGAATATCATATTTCTTTAAAATAAATGTTTTACTATTAAATTGTCGGTATACTGACGGGAGGTGTCAAAAACTGACTATTTTAAGAAAAGATATATAGATTTTAGCACGCTGTATCTTCTGAAAAAATAAGTTCAGCCATATTTTGTGTATTTTTACATTATTTGAACATAATATGCATCGAGTCAATTCCGACAAAAGTTATTTTTGGAAACAAAAAAACTATAAATGACTTTAAACTTTTTAATATCTAAATCAAAGTCATTATCGAATTTATTGATTTTTTTAAAACGGTAAGTATTAGTTAAAGTGCATAAGTATAGATGTTAAAATTTCATGATTATCGAAAATGACAATTATCTCAAAACAAGGTTTTTTGACTTATCACCTTCTGCCAGTACAACGACGATATATTCTACTTTACATCTCATTTTATAATATATTCATCAGACTATTTCAGATGAACAAGAAAAAAAAAGAAAAATTCTCAACCCAACAATCAACATCTAATACGTTTTCTTTTATACTTTTACCAACCATACTTATAATCTAACTTCACAAAATTGTTTGGATATTTGCAATGTCTATCTGTCATCACTTTACTCATAGATTCATATGTTCTCTGTTGGTAAAATTATTTTCGATTTACCTGGAAGGCGAGTCTGATGACATCGTCAACATGCTCAATTCCGTCTTCGGTCAAGTCTACCTGAACGCCGAAGAAAGCAAAACCTCTTCCTCCTTTTTGTAATCCGCCCATCAAACTGTAAAATAAATAAATAAATTGGTTACACGGTAAAGTTTGAAAGTCGATACGTTAATATTGAAAAAATATAGCCATCCATACTAAACTCAAAAGCATTTATTGCTCATAATTTATTATTTGTATTACATATTGTTGCCTAAGAGCTGTACTGGGACATCTCAAAAATCGAGTATTGTGATGCTATGCGATGTCTTGCTATATTTAAAGACGTGTTAAAGTGGCTTATGTAAAATTAAAATAGATTTTTATCTATAAGATGGATATCCCACCACAGCACTAAAATTACTGAAGGAAAGAAAATCTTTCTAGAAAATCACACCTATTTTTTTAAATGTCCCAGTATAGTTTTTAGGTGACAATATTTCAACATTACCTGATTAAATATAATTGCATACACAAATAAATATCAATAGCTTATAGATATTAATATAATAGCCTTTTGGCTGCCGTAGAAAAAGTATGTCTTTACCTACCATGCCGGTTATAATTTGCAATTATTAATTTAATTAGTTATTGACGAGATAACTCGTCTCTGGCGAGTTGAGCACGAAAAATTTGACGAGATATCTCGTCTGTGGCAGCCATTGAGTTAAAAGTAAAATTATGACAGGAAAATGAATAAAGTTAAATAAAATTCAACTCACTGGTTACACCAACCCCGCTTCTTCAATGCAGATAAAAGACTTCCAGGACCTTCATGTCCCAACAAATGGGAGAGATAATTTCCAGGCTGAAATCAATAATAACGGTTTAAGAAAGGGACATACAAAAAAACATTAATTTTCTTTCGTAAAATGTTAAATTCGCATTAATGATGAACAATTTGCCATCACTTACCGAGCTCTTGTAAAGTTCTCTCTGGTCAGGTATAGGGAAGCTGATATGTAGATTCCGGCTGTCTTTGATAGGTAAAACATAAGCCCTCGTGCCTTGAAGTTCCTCGGGAACTGGGTGATCAGGCCACGTTGGACATGTGACATTTCTGTTTTCGATGGATGAAAATAACTCCACTGCCATTTTTTCCAATTCGTCCAACGGTTCTAAGGACATTTATGAAAATATTAATGTTTATTGCATATTATGCAACACCACACAGAAGTTACAATTTTTACAGTAATGGCCACAGAAAATGCTTCTGAAAGAATGTTATTACTTATAAACACAGTAATCACGGCTGATAAGCAGGTAAGGATAAAAAAGGCAATATTTTACTACTCAGTGAAAAAACGATTGCATAGTTAGCATATTTTTTCAAACATCCAAATATTACTAACTATCTATATCTAGTCATTAGTAGTAGGCACCTGGAATTTATTGTATATTGTCACCAATATATAAATTGAAATTGAAAAAAAAAACTTTCCAGTTATCACTCTTTACGTAAGCTGTGAGCAAAAGCCATAGCATTTTTTCTTCTTTTATTTTCATATCTTAAAAACTGGTAATCATATTTGTATTATTACATTATTTTTACTGGTAAGCACGTAATTACAAACCTTTTCCTAGTATAGATAGAGACATAATGTTCGACGAATACCACTGCTTGTGAAATTTCAAAAGTTCTTCGCGTACATTGATTCCCTTCTGCTTGGGGATAGTTTCTAAAGTTTCTTTATTGCCTATAGAAACAAACAAGAATACATAAATGAGTACAACCTGTGCATATATTGCCAAGTGAGAGTGACTTGCAAGGAATTCCTCAGTTTAAAATTGCCAAGTTGTCCCAGGTAGAATGCCTTGTTATATTGCTGTACTCAATGTTTAGTCAGAGTCATAGAATAAAAGTATGATATCTGTGAATATTGACATGAGAATTTCTTTATTTAAATGACACTCTCTCGGAACCAGTGGAACGCATGTGGGCGCACATACATTACAACAGAGCGCACAAAAATTACATCAGCTATATCATCTCCAGAATAAATCAATTGACATTAAATAGTGTTGTTAATTATTATAATTATTAAAAATCAACCTTTTCATTTGGTAGGTCTAGATACCATTATGTGGCGCACAAATCTTTTTTCAAAATTCAAATTGCACAGCCAATAATTTTTGCGCACATAACCTTTCGAAAATTAGAGGGAACATTGCTCGGAACCAGGAGTTATTTATTTTAATCTCAACTTCAAAGTACTGTTTTATAATCTATAATTGTACTATAGCTAGTGATTCAAAGTGAGAAATTCCTGGGTTTTTGCACCTCTAATTATAACACTTGATTTATATATCATATTTACCAGTCCCAAACTTGCTGTAGGGATGTTTATGGTCTGCGTTTGATTTATTCAGCTGATCCAACCTCCACGCATCACTCAGCACATTTTTGCTGTGCTCCGAATCTACCGCGTTCAATTCTCTGTCTGTCATGCTGCTAGTAAATAGCGGAGCAATGAAGAACTGAGAGAATCTGTTAAAGAGAAAAAACATTGTCAATGGTGGCCACCATTCTTCATTGTATTCTGTACCAATTCAGACTAGGATTATTCAAAATATAAACGCAGACAATCTTGCCACTATCATGAAGTTATTGCTAAGATGAATATATATATATATATATATATATATATATATATATGTGTAGGTTAATTACATTGTTCAGGCGTACCTCGGGTTAATATATCTTCACGATACGACACCTCAACGATATGACTGCGTTACATTTTCTAACTATCCCATGATACAAGCAGGTAACTCCAACGAAGTTAGACTTGTCCATTGTAATGAAAAAAAACTTTACTAAATGGATGTTCATATTTAAGTTTTTGAACAGATGATATATCATTTAGTAAAAGTATCTAATTACTATGTAGAAATCTATATCGTGTAGCATTATAAAATAAAATTAGATTTTTAAATTATACATATATATTTTTGGTATCACACAAATACGTATGAGATTTTTTGACAAAACTGGAAAGTTAAGAAAAAAAAACCTAAAGAACAAAAATATGTATTATATGTAGCAGTTGGCCGCTTCCCTGTTTCGACAACTGTTGGTCATATACGGGACAGATATATGAGCCATTTTGGCAGCGTGCTCGTTATCATCAAGTTAAGTATTTATACTCATTATGTTTGGCTTAACCCTCTAACTCTCAGACCACTGATCTATCACCACTATATCGACTGTGGAAAGGAAAAAGGACGTAACCCACACATATCAAATTTTACAGGAGGCGCAAAAAACGTGTTTTGATGATTTTGGGCCATATGCAAATTATGAATTATACACAACCTTGAAGTGCATGGAGACTTTTAAACTGGTGTTTAATTGACATAATCTAATATTAATTTAAAAATTATCTAGCAAAAACCTTTATTTCAGTCTTTTTTCTTGCTTTTAATTTTTTACAAGGTCATCTTTTTCAAACATAAAAGGTAAATTTAGATACTAATTCGGCATTTGTAGCTTGCATCCTTTTGATAGAACGTGTATCAAGTTTGATACATTGTGATTATCCAAAAAAAACCTGTTTGGAAAAAACTGTGGGTTACAACCTTTTTCCTTTCCACAGTCGATATGGAAATGCTAAAATGATTCAACCACGGATTCATCAGCGATTGTTAAAAATGAGTAAAATATTATAACCCACAGACCGATCATTATTATTTTTGAAGCAATACTTAAAGTCATATTCATTCTTACACCCACTGTGGTCTAGTTGGATAGAGCTTGCTCTACCGATCAGGTAGGTCTGGGTACAAATCCCGGTAAGGTCAATATCAAATTGGATTTTTGTCAATTTTAATTTGAGATCTAAGACATGGGTGTTTGTGAAGTCAATTCTCCTCGAATTAATCTCATGTGACTTTCAAAAAATTCTCATCGAGTATATCTCGTATGATCTTTCAACTTCAAAATATTTGACGCATTGGCGTAAGCTGTAATGTCAATTTTTTTTTTTTTTTTAATTAAAAAATTTAAAAAAATAAAATAAAAAATAATTAAAACAAAAATTTCATGATTACATTTGACTAGGGCTTCCAAACCGGTTTAAACCGAAACCGGTTAACCGGTTTTTCGGGTGTTTTTAAATAAACCGAAAACCGGTTTATTTTGGGCGGTTAACCGGGTTAATTAAAAAATCTTTTCCTGCTTTGAACACCACGAGCTTTTATTTAACTATTCATATGTAGAGTATAAATATATAAAAATGTTGTATATAATAATAGTATTATAAGTAGTACAATATAATAAAGTATTTTACTGTTCAATTGTCTAATTTCTTTGACATATTAATAACAAGTATGTAGTCGAAATCATGGACAACTATACTGCTTTCAATTAAACATCTGTAATACGAAAGGATTCTTAAAATATCAATGATAATAAAACAAGTGAACCTTATTGAACCAAAAATACGTTAATCTTTATATCTTTTAAATGAAAAAATATCCGAGCCGAAACTTGTAGTGTTACAAAGCAATTTAAATATTAGTAAACAAAAATTTATAATGTACATTTTTTTCACGTATTCATTTGATCTTTATTAGTCGGATTATTTATAATTATTAACAATATAATATTGGATATGGAACTTGAATATTGTATAATATATACGATTGCTATCATTCCAAGAAAGTAGTAGGTACCTGAACTTAAAAAGATGGCAATTTGTATCCACTTTTTTTGCAGCATTCATACATAAAAAGGTTAAGTGACTAAGCCCATGTTTTAATATATCTTTCAAGTTATAAAACAATTCAATTTTAAAACGTTTTATTTTTATTTTCTAACAATCGGTGCCATAAATCATCGGCTACTTTAAGGGGTCGATGTCTTTCCAATATGCACATGTGCAAACAATAATAATAATAAAGATGAGCAAAAAGGTTTTTGAAGTGTTATACAGTTGAACACTAGCTGAATATGCGTTACATTTCTTTTAAACAATTGTTTAAAAATGTGACAATTTTAGGCATACAATCGTAAGGACACGAATGCATGTTTGCGTATAGTGAAAATTAGTAGTTACTGACAAAATTATTAATATTTATAATAGGATATATATATTATAGGGTTGTAAAATAATTGCGCTTGTGGATTGGATGGTTTTCACTGGTACAAAGTGAATTTGATTTTTGATTTTGTTGAAAATATCACAAAATACATATTTAATATATTTCAAATATGCTATCACAACCATCTGTGCATATTATATTTTATTTTAGTTCAAAAATAAAATATTGCAGCCAAACTAAGTTCTATGGGAAGCTACACTACATACATATAAGTAAAAATGATCTAACCGAAAGTTCATTTAATTCTAAGCCTGTATTATTAATAAGGTATATTAATATACAATATGTACTACTGCCGCCTGTGTTGACGAGTGGTCAACGTCGTTGGCTACCGCTACGGAGGTCACGGGTTCGAATCCCAGTACGGGCAGTTTTATAAATTGATTTTTCAATCGATTTATGAATTTCTGTTTGAAGGCATGGATGTATGTGATGTCTTGAATTACCCCCTCCACCCATCCTATCCTATGAATGGGGCGTATCGAGAGCGATTAGCTAACCACTAGTCCTGTCCTAGCCCTTTCCTTCTATTCCTACTCTCTTTGGAAAAAGAGAGGTTGAGCAACTGAGTAACAAGCAGTTCTCGTAGAAACACTTCTGTTGAGATAAACTCCATTAGGAGTCCATATGCTCCACATTGGGAGCGGACATGGTTTAAAAAAAAAAAAAAAAAAAACTACATAGTTATTCCATAAAAAATGTTTTTTTATTTTAGTTATATTTCACTCATGACGAGTATTCTCAACTGATTTCTAAAATGATAAATGTGAAATTAGTATAGTATAAAGGAGCGTTTTATTATTTAAAAAAAGCTAAACACCAGAAAAATCATTATTTGATGACACTTAAATAACATTTTTTTTAAATAAATATCTTCTTTAAATACAAATATATTTTTTAACCATGCCCACTCCCAATGTGGATCATATGGACTCCTGGTGGAGTTTATCTCAGGTGTTTTCACGATAATTGTTTGTTACTCAGCTGCTCAACATCTCTTTTTTCTAAAGATAGTAAAAATCGAAGTGTAAGGCTAGATTAGGACAAGTGACTAGCTAATCGCTCTCGTTACGCTTCGTGCAAGAATTCAAAACATCACAAACTTCACAAACATCCTGGCCTCAAACAGAAAATCATAAATCGATTGATACATTTAAAAATATACATAAAATTGTTTATGCCGGGATTTGAACCCGTGACCTTCTCAAACAAAAACAGCGATATTTTTATCTACTTTCTAATTTTATGCACTTATTGACTGTTTTTTAAGTAATCAAAATACTTTTTTTTTAAACATTGGTTAGTGTGGTACTAAAATTGGTTTTTTGAAAATAAATCCGGTTTAAACCGGTTACCCGGTTTATTTATTTGAAAAAAACCGAAAACCGGTTAGTTTAAATGTCCGGTTAATTGGAAGCCCTACATTTGACTATTTATATTTAAAAAAAAAACAACATTGAAATTTGATATGTGACACAAATGATTCAGTGACAATCAAGCTGATGGTAATTTATGTCTAGTATTGAAATATGAGCTGAGTGTATAATCTGCAAGTACTATACAACATGTTTCAGAATGCTAGTAATAAAAATAAAAAGTAAAGTGGACTTTTTAGCCTTATGAGGCACACAGAAACCGTCAAGACCAAATGTTTGGTATAGGTAAGTGGAATATTATGTGAATATTATCTTCACAAAAAAAGCATCCACTGAAGGTTTAAAAGGTAATCAGAAATTTTAAAAAATAAAGATGATTCCCATAATAATGTAATTTTATCACAGTTTGGCAAACAATACTGCTTTGAAGACGTTTCACATTTTACCATGATAAACCATAGAATTTTTATGTAAATCGTCTTAATTTTGTTCAATGATTACAGAGCGGACTTGATCAGTTTGAATTAATTATTGCATTTACATTTGACGATTGCATGAGGTATTGAATGTTAAAACAGCGGATAATTATATTTTAATTATAAATAAAAAATGTATTATCTGTACCACTTATCTAATATATACTTTTATTCAATCAAGCTTATAATTTAATTCTACTTGTTACTTCTTCAAGAAGAAGAAGAAGAAGAAAAAGAAGAATGACTCACATTTCAAGGGCAGGAAACAGCTTCTCGGGAATGACATCAAAGTAAAAACTTGTGTTGTCCACGTAGGTACAAGCGTTTGATGATCCTCCATTTTCCGATAAAAACTTATTGTAAGCATTTTCCTAAAAATAAATCATTATATTAGAAGATCGAAGGAATCAAAAAAAAATTATGTCACTTGTCCGAATTTTGACGACATTCGTGTGGAAAAAATATGTGAATTTATTTTTATTATGTGCACCTTTTTTTAATGTAAAAATGTAACATTATAATATGACTCAACACATTCAAGATTATGAACAAATTCAATAAAAGAATATAAATCAATTTCACCTCAGGATATTTCTCCGTTCCAACAAACAGCATGTGTTCACAGAAGTGAGCTATTCCAGGAACTTCATCGGGATCACTCATTAAGCCTGTAACAGATAAATGTTACCGTTTTACATTAAATCAAATAATAAATGAGGAAAGTTTTGTAGTTGGTACTTAACCCTTTGAACAGTATTGCAGCACGGTTGCTGCATTCAAGTTTTGTGTCATCTATAATAATATTCAAAAAAGATTTTAAAAATTATATGTTGTAATTATACCATATTTTTTTTCAGTTACCGTTTTTTATAAAGTGACAGTAAAAATATTCAATAAATCCAATAAACCTAATTCGATAGAAAATAGCTCACTGCTCGGCGGGTTAAGTACAACCCATATAGCTATTTATGTCATTTTGTTTTAATTTAAAATTCAGTACATGTCTTGTTTAGGAAATTGAAACAAATCCTTCATCGATTCACATAGTATAATATAATCATGAGAACAATGAAAAAACACAGAAATTTAATTAATCTTCCAAAATAGCAGAGACTTACCAACATTAACATTTACAGCAGCGGCTGATTTATCGGTCGTAGGATCGCTTACCAGGAGAACTTTTAATTTATTTTTCAGCTCTAGTCCCCTGAAAATAATATAATAAAATCGTATGTAATACTTTAAGCCAGACAGACATGCATGCCACGGGGATTAAGTTGCATCCTTAATAGCATACGGGCGTATCTAGATATGTGCAGTTTTACTGAAATTTACATCTTTGGTGACTAGAATTGTTAAAAATAAAGTAAAAATTCATTTATATTTTCAACAATACTTGTCCTCAAAGATTTAAATTTCAGTAAAACTACGATATTAAACATATTTTCAGATCTAAACACAGTGCTTTTTATGTATGTGTACAAAATATGTGTCTCCTTACTGCCTCTAGAGGTGTTTGTTATAATATAAAATAATACCTTGTTAATGTTCTTTTAATTTAATTTTGTGATATAAAACTCATTGATGTGTTATTATGCCTATGTAAACTGCATTGTATTTGCATATTTAAATAATAATAAATTGCGTCACTTTTAGGGTGTTTACTGTCAATACTTGGTGGAAAGGCATTATATTAATAAAAACACAATATTCACTTGTACTTTATTCCACTTTATTTAATAGGTCAGGACCGGTTTCGCTCATAAAGTGGAATAAAGTACAAAGGAATATTGTGTTTTTATTAATGAATTGCGTAGTAGACCAATGATAAAACAATAAATATTCAGTTTCAAAATTCAGCGGTTACTGAAATATAGCAAACAGTTCATGTAGAACGGCTTCCGTTGAGATAAGCACCATATATGTTCCACATTGGAGGCAGAAATGGTTATAAAAATAAATTTAATGCAAGGTATATTTCTACAGATTAGAAATTGCATGATTCAATGTTAGGGGGAACATATCTTTCATTTATTTATTTCTATTGCTCAATGCATTTTTTTTTGCACGGCTTTTGAATTGAAAGTATCCCTTGTGTAAAAAGAGAATTGAGTGTACTGTTCTATAGCTGTCACATGCAAGGCGTAATAATCACTGTAATCTTCATTCCAAGGCCATTTAATTCTATACACTGATATAATGTTGAAAATATTACAGTGCATACTTTCATGGTGACTTACTTTTTTATACTAGTTTTACTTTGTGTTAAATATTATATTATATCTTAAAAACATGTTTTTATTAAACTAGAAACTATTAATATTCGAAGGTAAAAAAAAACATAAAAGCCAACACAGCTATTTCACTTTAAATAAACATTGAAACAAATAAAAACCATGATAAATTGAAATTAAAAAAATCCCATTATTAATAATTTAAAGAAACAAAGGCAAACTCTCAGTGGACACTGCAGATAATGCGTTGGGATGATAATAATATTGTGAATCTTTACCTGGTGAAATTGAATTTTAGTTCTAACAAAATACTAAAAAACCAAATAAATAATTTAGAAACATACCTGTACTCCCTTTTGTCACCACTTGATTTTACAATATTATTGTAACGTTTCAGGATTTCTTCCTCTATATCTTTTTTGCAGGCTGCTGACTGTGAAAACTTTTGTGAATTAGCGCCATTTGCACCTGGAATTGAGTTTTCGGCTGGATCGAATGCGCGGGATGCCGCTAGTGGAGAGGTAGGCGTGGCCGACATCTTGTTACGGATGAAACCGGTCACAGACACTTGCAAATTTCTCGCCCTTGTAATAGATAGTCAGAAACTATAAGACACAATTTCAATAGATAATATTACAATTAATACTATCAATCAATGATATTTTACAGAACTTTTGTTTAAACATTTAATATTTTCATGAATATTAAAATATTATAAAATATCACAAGTTTATTGCTCAGTTATGTGCAGTATCGACTAAAGCGACTTGATGGAATTAAAACATCACATTGAATCATTCAAGCTTTGTAGTATCAATTAACCTTATCATAAATAAACTGGGTTTTACGTTTCGAGACGTTCAAACATTTGACTACTCAGATTAGTAAAATTACATTAATTATAAAACAAAGAATTAAGATACCCTGATGATATTTATAATTTCTAGTTAAGGAAATGTAACATAATTATATTGCATACTATTATATTAGCCCACAGTAACCCACTCTCATAATTATATTCCCCCAAAAAGAAAAGATAAAAATAGACAAAAACGTTTTTAAAAACAAGTATTGAATACAACAAAGTAAATTTGACACTGATAAAAGTAACAGCAAAATACTTGTAACGAGAGTGAAGGAAATACTTAATATAATTTTAGCTGATGCAAACTCTGCAATGACTTTATCATAGGGTCACTAGATGTTGCTGATATTTTTTTAAAAACAATTTACTGCTAGAAATATTTCATTTGTGTTTTTCATAAAATAAATGAGCAACGTCTTTGCCAGCATATAATTCAATTGAACTACAATATGAGTGTTTTGCAACAAAGAAAAATTATTACCTTCATTTTCGCATACTCATTATTAAAAGTAAATATTAATGCTAATTTGACAAATCGTATTGATTGGTGACAGCAAAAATAGCTCACTAATAATAAATGAGGGAAGGGGGGAAAGATAGATAATTTTCACATTGATTCTGTTTTATGTTTTATTTTCTGCATTGTTAAGTATATTATATAATTACCTCAAAATTAAAATTTATCTTAAATATCAGTTTAATATAAATTACCATTCTAACATTCTAAGTCATTTGAGTTAAATACGTAGGATCGGAAGGAAGAAAGTATCAAATAAAAAAGAGAAAGATCTAATTCACTGTGGACATTTTCATTCTTGCATTTTTGTTTGCAATATTTCAATGGAAAGAATACAAAATATAACTGTACTTAAATAATAAAAAACATTAGAAAAGATTCAGTACTACATTTTTATAAATAGCTGTAGCTGCTGGGGTGAAACACTTTTAACATTATTTGTATTACCTTGAAGAATAATCAATGCCCACAGACAACAATTTTCTTTTGTCAAATGTTTACAACAATAATGCGCGAATGCACTCGAACCGCATTCTGCATTCGTGCACTGAATAGCACCGGAAGATGCCGAGTGGCGAAACCCAGGTCCTGTTCAGCCAAAATTATAATGGAAACGTACATTATGAAAATAATTCTAATCTAAAGTTAAATTTCCATCAAGCACCTTCAGTCGAAATTCTAAAATTCTGCATAACTCGATAGATGCAAAATATTGAATTTATAGGAGGGCAATTCAAACAAATACTAATGTATGAAATAGGTAAATGAAAACAAAAATATCATTTCCATGTGTCAGTTTTAAGGAATTGTGCAAATATTTATTATACAATCTATATTTGAAAGCATGAATGCAACAGCGTTTCAAAAATCAGTTGATCAGGTGTTTCCCAAAACAACTCAGAATTTATTGAATGTCAAATGTTTTTGAGAAAGTGTTTACTATTCAGATTTTAATATCGCAGTTGTAAATGATTTATTTTTTTTGTAAATGCAATATGCTTCGCAAGGTATACTAAACTTTTTTCAGCTGGAAGATGTGATGCTTTTAAATAATATTGAAATGTAAATCGTGTAAATTTTGTTTAAATCACATCTGAGGATGTTTTTTTGATTTTTATAGAATTAATGTATTCAACTAGAGTAGTACCATTTTTGGTAACAAACACTTCCCTACTGTGAAGTAAACTAGTCTATGCTACTGAGTGATAATAAATTCAAAATTAGAATCGAATATTTTTTAATAAAAATAATTATATGCAAATAGTAAAATCTTACCTAACCAGGTATCTTTTTAAAAAACGTATGAATATTTTTAATTATCTGGCCTAAATACAGTAAAACAAAATGTAATTTTTAACTAAATAACTTATATTAATAACAACTTATCTCTTCAAGTACCTAGCTAGCTAATGAGCATGCACAATTAATACTTATTGGTTAGGCAGATTTTAACAGATATGATTGATCATCATAGTATGACTATCACTACTATGACTTAATCGATATAAATGAATATCACAATGGCAAATAAATTACATGTATGCTGAAAAACTTATCGGTATATATTATTGCGAAAAAATATCGATTTTATCGTTCACAAACATAACCTGCTCTTTTATGAACCAACGCAGATACTTACTCGGGAATAATTCTCCGGAGTCCTGGTGTGAATCCAATGGTTCCTACAATAAGTAATCTTTTATATGTTACACTATGCATTCAAAAGAAACTAATCTGGAAATTTTACGACTATTTTGTATCACTATTATTTTTGACAGGTAAACATAATGTTGTCAATGTTAAATTTCAGGAACTGCCACAGACTCGAGATATTACAAAAAATAATATTTTTAATTCGTATTCCATCTATGAATCAACAACTCTGAAAGATTAAGTTTTTTTTTTTTTAATTAAAAGTGTCAATAGTTAGGGCGATTTCTCACATAATATAACATATCAGTAAAAAAATTGGTGGATTTTTTCAAGGCCTGTATTTAATGGGTCTGTATTTAATTCGCAGTGTGGTTCGCAAATTAAATGAATTGTCAGTAGTATATCAAAATGGTCAGTTAATATTATAAACGATCCGTATCCACTGGACAGTATGAATGTGATCAGTTATAAAATAAAACGGTTGGTTACTTATGTTAATCGGTTGGTATTTAAGCAAAATAATCAGTAATTTAGATAAATGGCTAGTTTTATTTTGACAGCTGGTAAATTTTATCAGATGGTCAAAATTATTACCAGTAATATGAAAAATAAACACATGTAATAGATTAATTTCTTAAGTTAAGGTATTTAAAAGCAGATAATACTATTTTAATAAGTCTGAGGTACTAGAATGTTGATCCGTTTTATTAATCACACATTAGCTTAAAATAAACTTTCATTCTTTCTTAAAAATAATAATACACGTTTGACAGGATGTTTCATTTATAGTGTATAACTAATGAAGTCTTATATTTGTTTGACATTGCTCTGATACTTAAAACTAATTTATTGTTTTTTTAATAATATTTTATTATAAAATAAATCTTCCTGCTTTCTTCCGAAACTTAATAGTTATAAGATAGGTTATATTTTTGAATATTTGTCGACATATTTCAAATATGCTCTATGGTTTGTTTTAAGTTCAGTTTGACGTATTATTATAACCTCAATTGTCTTACGATGACGTCAAACTAATAGCTAGTATACTTTTACATACTAATTTAGATTTGTAATTCGCCCAATTCGTCTGGTAATTACCTGGTACACTGGGTATCCCATATATGGTTATTTTCCTATACGCAATTACATTTAGTACCGAGCTGCATTGTTAATAGCAGTATTTAGTCAATTTGCAGGTTAAAATAGAGTAGCTAGCATTTTGTAAACAATTTACTGTTGATCTTATTAAATTTCTTTGACTCGCGTTTGAAAATTCGGTATTTTTTTAAAACCATATCTGCTCCCTATTCGAAACATATGCCCACCACGTGTTGTAATTGATAACAAAGGTTTTGAAAAAAAATAATACAGCTCGTACACAATACTTTCGATGGTTTCGGCGGTAACTTTGTGGAAGTTCATTTTGATAAAAAATTGAAAATAACTTTGATTATTTCACGTATTGTGCGACTAACTGCGACACTGAGGATGCCTCTGAAAGAGGCGAAACACGTGTCACAGTTAGTCGCACAATACGTGGAATAATTAAAGTTATTTTAAATTTTATAGCTCGTACACAATTTACCAAATATGAGTTCACCTAGATTTTTTTGTTTTATTCTATCAAATTAATGATTTCTGAAGCCGAATTTAATTTCTTAAACTTCCTAGATTCCGATGCATGATAAAAAAAATGTGGATAATTCCAGATACATTTCCCAAGAAAAGGGTATTCACGGACAGTGGTGTAGGAAGGGGTCCTGACACCCGGGGCGGTGCTTGCTGCCCTCAATGTTTCCTCTTATTTTGTTTTTAACCAGTTAAACGCTAACGACCCACCGGTGTGTCTCATGCCTACTAACCCCACACGCTATAGTCCCACCGGTGTGTTCTCATTATTACGGCGTCAATAAATATTTTTTTCAGCTCGCGTCATTGAATAAGGGTCCGACATCTCTTAACCACTCACAAAATGAATATAAAGTTTTCGTTTTGACAGTTTTCGTAAGGAAATTCAACAAAAAGTGAATAGAGGTCGTAAGGGCTGTCACAACTTTTGATAAATAATCATAACATATGCGTAAATATTATTTTGCATGTGTATAGGTTTCAAAACAATTGAATAAATATAAATTATTCTTAAATTCTTAAGAAAAAATCGACAAAAATCGTACAGGTGGCAGGGGTTGTCGAATTGCTGATGTCTTTGTACAAATACGTTAATATTTCTTCATGGTAAAACAGTCGACGGTAGAAAATCATCTAGCTAAGCGGCGTTTTGAACATACATTGACAACATTGATTTATATGACTAATCCTACAATCTCCGCCCCCTGCAGGGGCGGTAGTCTGAGATGCAAGCATCACAAAAAAAAAATCATAGGTAACATGATACTTTTTTGCCGTTTTCTGTAAAGGTTAAATTGGGTCAGGGCACACGTGTGTTTTTTTGATGTTATATTATGAGAAATGTTATTTACATGTAGTTAATGCTTTCAACATGTTCCGATATTTATCCCAATATTCAAAATGCATTTTTATAACATTTACCCTCAGTCATAAGAAAACAATCACTCGTAAGCGTAAGTCTGTCGCATTACATTCCCGTATTGGAGCAAACACACACTTTATGGATTTTTTGCCCACTTCCACCTCTGAGCTATCTACTTTTGCAGAAATATAAATAGAAAGCGTTGTGTGGTATGTGCTGCTTCAAAAAAAAGAACATCTACAAAATTCTTTTGTAAACAATGTGATGTGTTCTTATGTGCAGTGCCGTGTTTTGAAACATACCTAACAAAAAATATTTTTTAATATATCTCGTACGTTATATGAACACCATAAAACACTTTTGTGAACATATTTTTATTTATCATGTCAATAATTTTATAAAATTCTTTTTTGTGACAACCCTAGCATCATTTAATTTCTAATTGTGTGAACTATTCGAGACTTGTGGGATATAATATCTTATTTTTTGCATTAAACTTTATTGTTCCAAAATTAATTCTAAAACGGTATATTATTATAAATTGTGTGTGACAACCCTAATTGAGGAATCGTTTATACGCGCTACAAGCCTTGTGGTATGGTTAATTGCATGGGATTACTTTTATTCGGGACGGAGAACATCTAAAGCCATAAATCACGTGAATAGTTCCAATGTGTTGCCCTTTTTTAGTTTTTAGAAAATTGCTAGCGTACAGGACAAAAAAACCATATTTTTTCGTAGCTGTTAACGGGTTAAATCACTTCTAATTTTATCTATGAACTAGGAGTTTTTACTAGTAAGTTTAGCACTCCCTAGACATGATTTAGAAGTATTTTCAACTACTCTTAATTACGTTTATTATTCCTTGAAATCAGGTTCCAACCTTCTAATTTAAGTCAAATCCAGATGTTACAAACGAAATTAGTCAATTTGTTCTCTTTTATTTATTACATTCAAAAGTTTTTATTTTTACAAAAAATTTCTAATTCTTAATTTTTAAACATTTTTTAAGAATGTTACAAACCATTAAAGAACGTTGAATGAAAATGTCACATTTTCTCAGTTTCTCGAAAAGTGGATAAAACCAAATTTGAAAATTACTTCCTGAATTGTCTATTGCCTTATAATTTTGCATTTATGTTCCAGGGTATTGATTGGACTTCTTCAATGGTTCTTGCCCCAGCCTGCTGAATTTATTAGTCAAGAAGTTTTTCATATTCATTGTGTTCTATTTAATTATATTTGTATATATCGGTACAAAAGTGTGAAATATATCACAACAAAAAAATAACAATTATTTAATTCTGTATTATCCCCTTCCATGTTCTTTTTTAGTTTACAAATAAGTTTAGATCTTATTTTTTATTTAATCGGGTAACAAGAATAGACTTTTGGAAGAATTGAGCACCCAGTGCAAATCTACAGACACATCAGGACTGCTTAAAAGCCTCAAGGTGATCTGTCTGTAAAACACAATCTCATCATACTGATTGGTCTGGAATTTGGGTCACATACAGATAGACAGATATCACATTTATTAATAATATTTTGAAATTACAGTTGTAGGAGTACATGTCAAACAATATTCTTTCTCTTATAATAAGAACAAACTATTCTATGAACTTGTAAAAGCTACATGAATATGTCAACTGTGGAAACAATACAAACTCTATAATTTGGATGCTTATGAACATACTTATGTATTGGTTTAATAATTTCAATGACTACTGCAATACTCTTTTTAAATTACATGCTGCTCCCATCCTATGAACGGGGGCGTATGGAGAGCGACTAGCTAACCACTAGTTCTGTCCTAGCCCTACCCTTCTATTCCTAATCTCTTTGGAAAAAGCAGTTCTTGTAGAAACACTTCTGTTGAGATAAACTCCATTAGGAGTCCATATGCTCCACATTGGAAGCGGACATGGTTAAAAAAAAGATATTTTAACAAAAGTAGTAAATTTATTAATAAAATTATTTTTTACCCTACTAGCAAGTGCTTCAGTAGAAAAATCATTTTCTACAATGGAAAGAATAAAATCATTTACTAAAAATAGTCAAAGTGAGAATAGATTATCAACTGTTACAATATTAGCCCTTTGATTATGGTGCAATTTCGCAAAGTATGTGCGAAATAAACAAATGTTTTTTATTTTCATGCATTCGAAAAAAAAATATTTTGAGCATCTTTAGTATTATAGCGTTGAAAAAAATCATATATTAAAAATATAATGCACTATGGGGAGCCACAGTACAGTTTAGGGCGGCCACAGGCAAATTTTACGAAATTCTTGAAAGATATTAAAAAAACATGGTCCCATGCTGTTCATTTGGGCAAATCCAGGGCTGTGGAGTCGGAGTTGCAGAGTCGCAGTATTTTGGTCAGAATAGGAGTCGTAAAAAATGATCGACTTGATTTTTTTTTGAAAAATATATTTATTTATGTGTATTCAAACAAAATAGTCCAAAGTGTTGATATTGCATGCTTGGCTGATTAAAGATGATCTGATGGTATACATATCGACTGTGGAAAGGAAAAAGAACGTAACCCACAGTTTTATCAAAACAGGTTTTTTTCTATTATCACAATGTATCAAACTTGATACACGTTCTATCAAATGGATGAAAGCTGCAAACACCGAATTAGTATCTAAATTTAGCATTTAATTTTAAAAAAGATGACCTTGTAAAATCCTAAAACCAAGAAAAAAAACTGAAATAAAGTTTTTTCGCAGACAATTTTTTAATTAATATTAGATTATGTCAATTAAACACCAGTTTAGAAGTCTCCGTGCACTTCAAGGATGTGTATAATTCATAATTTGTATATGGCCCAAAATCATCAAAACACGTTTTTTGCGCCTCCTGTAAAATTTTATATGTGTGGGTTACGTCCTTTTTCCTTTCCACAGTCGATATATATATGTTAAAAAGAAATTGTTGAAAAATTTCCTCGGAGTCGTTTATTATTTTTAAGCTAGACTCGGAGTCAAAGTCGTTTTTTTACACAAGTCCACAGCCCTGGGCAAATCTGTAAGTTCTTGGAATTTTGGATTCGGAAATTCTTGAAAGAAAAAAAAAAAGTCCCACGCTGGAAGTTTTGGGATATCCGAAAATTCTTGGGTTTTTGAAATTCGAAAACAATGGTATGGGGGCCACAGAAAAATGAAGACACTCAAAAAAGACCACGGGCCCAAAAAGGTTGAGAAACATTGCTGTAGTGTGTTAAGATTCTGATTTTAATTTAACCGAACATTCACTGTGTAAGACAGTGCCGAAGCTTGTGAATTAAGGCACAAAAAAGGCATTACATTCATTGTCCATAAGATTTTTTTTCAAAATATTTTCAAACCATCACGAAAGTTAAAATTCCACATAGGAACTTTTGCGATATCTTGGCTACAATATTGAATACGAGAAATGGAGAAATGTAGATCTTGACATGGCGAATCCAATGATGTTGATAACTAAAAAAGTTGCTTTTTGGACTGGTTCCAGTCTTGAACTGGTGTATCGATATGTATGTCACTACTATCAAGAATACCTTTTTAACAAAAATAAAAAGGAATTTCTTTATTGACTATTATGGCTTAAGGTGTATTTTATGTTGCGTATAATAATTTAATAAAATCGAAAAATTCTCTCTTTTCAAAAATAACTCCAAAAAGCCAAACACTTAAAATTCTTATTGAATTTATTATAAGTAACGATATTTATCGACATCTATCAGTTTAATATTTTTTACTTACAAATACAAATACTTTTCGTTTATAAAATTACAAAAGAGTGCAAAAGCTTTACAATTCACTTTTTATAAAGGAACATCCTTTTAAGAAAAGCCACCAAAAAAACCAAATCGTTTTACCACCTCTAACCACTGACCGTTTATAAATATCTACTGATATTTTTACAATAAAATAATTACCATTTTCCAATTAAATCCTGACCAAAACATATTTTTTTACTGATAATTTATATTTTTCAATGACCATTTATAATTTTTAACTGATCGTTTTATTTATTAATAACTGATAATTTCTTTAATATTTACTGACCGTTTATCGCATAAAAAACTGACCAAATAATTGGATGCCATTTCAAAACCATATTGGGGGTGGCAAATTCAAGGACCACCCCTGGCGGCAGGACCCCTTCCTACACCACTCATTAGATGACGTGCGTCCGAGTGCGCCAGAAACCGTGTCAATATAAATGCAGTGAAATATGAAAAGACCGCGTCTAATAAATTACGCACACCATCATCTACAAGTCAAATCTTTTTACACAATACGTGCAGTGGCGGATCAAGTGGAGGTAAAAATTTTGAGACCCTCAAACTTAACCGGATGGCTGCCACAAGCGTCTTAAGACGCAAACATTTCCGTGAACGGTACGCCAATCATACATAAAATGACGTCTTCGGACGCACGCTTTCAACGGGATTTTACTAACGTAAATCAATTATGTTAAACATACAACTGTGTCGAACACACAACGACATCTATTGGGAATATCGTCCTATACTCACAATTGAAACAGTTTTCGTTTTTACTACTTGAAATGTAATTTGAAAGTCTGTCTCCGAGTATGAAGATGGCGCAAAATTCAGGAGTGGCAGTCATATTATCTATAGAAGACTATTAATTTTCTGAAACTTAGTGTGTGTACATTTTAAAAATTAAACTCAAATAAACAATTACTTTTGAAATAATATTTAGTTCGCGTATTTTCTATGACAAAATTTGTGACAACCCTGATGTGTCATAAACATTTTAACATTGTTATTATGTATAAATGGTGGCACAATCGCATCGTCATCCTTCATTTATTTGGTAAGTTTTAACAAATAAACTTTAAAACATTTTCAAAAATGATAAATTAAAAAATATATATAATTGCAATTAAACTCGTGGCGTGCGAGGTACCGCCATACATACACCTGCTGGCAGTTAAAAGGTTAAGTTAAAAAAATAAGATTTATACACAGAAACTCTCATTAATTTATTTATATACAATATAATAAAAGTAATAGAAATAAATAAATAAAACTTCTTGCAAATTCATCAATTATGTTGGCGGTGTCAATTCAGTTTAAAATTTCTTGCTCTATATACAAAATGTCCAAACTATTTAATCTTTCTTCTCCCATAGTATTTCTCAATTATTGTTTTACATACTTTAAAACAGAAAACGATCTTTCACCTGACGCATTAGATAAGGGAATTGTTAAAAAAAAATCATTAGTATTTCTACATTTGGAAATGTGTAAGACATTTCTTTGGCAGCTCGATAGATGTCTGTTGTTTTTTTGGAAATATAAAAAATGACAAAATTCATCTTCAAATGTACTAACATCAATGTCCTCTTTGTAAATATGGATTAATTTTTTTATCGCGTTACTTTTCTATATTTTATGATAATCACGAAAATACCTACCTCTAAAGAAATAGCATTCTGCCATTGTATTTATTTATTACAATCCATACTAAGAATTTCTATACCTACTAGATTATAGGTTCCCAACCTTTTTCGGGTGGCGACTCCTTTTTACAAAAGCCATGTGACTGGGGGACCCCTGAGGAATTTGAAATCCTCGATTTGCTATACTTTTTCCCCGGATTGACTCCGAAACTAATTTTTTTGTTCAAATCCAAAATCGAAAAAAGTTGGCGACCTCCAAGAAAACTCTTCACGACCCCCAGGTTGGGAGCCCGTGTACTAGATAATATAAATCAGTGAAAGGTAAGATATCATTCGGTCTTAAAATAATGTCAAAACAAAACTCCGATATCAGAATTAATAAGAAAAAATGTTCCTTAATTCATTTAATCATTCATCAAGGTGCATTTAATCAAACATTAATGCGCGGACTGTATGTAAAGAAATACTGTATATTGATTGATTTAATTAGCATTGCACTTGGTAAAATACCATTGTGATAGCTCCACAAGAATTTTATGAGTTGATTATTACCTATTTAAGCTTCACAGCATTGTCATATCACGATAGGTTTAATAATTCATTTCATTTCAAAATCGGAAGGCTATGCAGCTGTGCCCTATACCCTATATAAATATAATCATAAAACCTTTGCCGACAAACAAATAAATATAATTCTTAAAACCACTCACTACTCAAATCTTTGGGCATTCCCATGAGCTTATCATTTTCGCCAACAATGGCTTTAGACTCAGTGATACATTTATTTATTATATAAACACGAAACATTCATTTACTAAGCGTCAGTTCAAGTTCATCCGTGCACTTGAACGCCTGAAGATGCCGAAAGGCGAAACCCGGGTCGTTAGTGACAAAATCTGTGGGAGTGTACATAATTTGAACAATTCAAATTTAATATTGAAATTCCACCAAGCACTTTCAGCCGAAATCTTAAACAAACATTCTTTTTTATATATATAGATTACTTAACTAAAATTTTGGATTTAAAATGTCGTAAAATTGTTGAAAAATTGGTGCCAAATGAAAATTGGGTTGTATTAAAAATATATTTTTTAATTTAAAACAGATTTAGAAATTTCTTCAAAAAATAATTACAGTCAATACAATATAAAATAACTTTGATTATTCCACGTATTGTGTTACAAAATGTGACATGTGTTTCGCCTCTTTCAGAGGCATCCTCAGACTACTTTTACCAATGTTTGCTTAAATACGAATGATTTTAATTTTACTATTCTGATATATTATAATAAAAATCAAATAAAAACGGGAGGCAAGGAGTAGATGATAGAAAAACAAACAAACGATAATGGTAATGCAAATGACATTCACATTAAGAAATGATTAACTAATGAGTTATTATATTAAAATGAACTTCCACAAAGTTACCGCCGAATCCATCGAAATTACAGTCAATATAATTAAAATGATAAATAAATCAAGACCGGTTTCGCTCCTCACGAGCATTATCAACTGATAAGAAAAATAAATTAAATAGTGCTATTTATAGAATTTAAACTGAAATAAAATGTGTTTATAATTCATTCTCTATTCTATCCAAAAAAACAACGATACATGCTCTCGATGTAATATTTAAAAAATATATATATCTTAAAACATAGTACATTTTTTAAAAATTTGCATAAAAACCGCATAACTTCGAAATCGCATAAAAACAGGATTGACTGTATTCTTTTGTACTATTTTCGACTTTTAATTTTGCAAGATCAGGACTGGTTTTCGCTCGTAACGAACAATATCAACTGACAACCAAGTATTAACAGTGTACAACCAAAGCGTAAAATTTATAATAAAAATTTTCCATGTTATATAATATATTATATGGTAGGTATCAACTCTTGTATTGAAACAAAAAGGTAATCCTTTGTTACATATTTTGAATAAATACACTTTTTCTATTGTGGACTTGTTACGTATTCAAAATACATGAGATGAAGGACAAATTTATAGAACTTTCTACTGAAATAAAATACATCATTAGGTAAAAAAATATATATTTATTAAATGTGGGTGATATAGAGAGTCATATACATCTGATTACTTCTAAGATTTACATATAATACTTAATATGAATGTATTTCTGTATCTTCAACATCATTTGTTGGCCATTTTAATAAGTGATGATAAAAAGGTATGTGTATTATATGTATGACTTTTCGTATATTATCTGAAATATTTCTTCTTATTTATTAGTACTAGCCCAAGATATGCACATTCTGCGGGCAATACTGGAGGTAGAATCCCTCTTCTCAAATAATATGTGTGGTTGATAAATCTTCCTATAAAATTTGAACATTGCAACACGGTGAAAAAATAACAATGTATTTTAGCTCTACAATTTTTTTTGATGGTTGATAGCTATTTCGGCTTGACGCCATCATCATAACTATGTCTAAATGTGCATTTACTTACCTATATATAGTGGCATAGTAAAGGTACACAATACATGAACATTGCACATATCCTGACTAAGAAGAATGGTATATAAACTATATAAAATATCTCTGTTCTCAAATAACGTTTTTTCCTAAAGATTCTACAGAATGGGGAAAGCTTTTTTTTTAAAAAATGAGGCCACCAGTTCTTAAGCTCAATGTCTAAATTTTTTACTCATTGTACAGTAAAAATTCAATGTTGCCTTCTTTATTAAATTTTCATATTATTCCGAGGTATGTATATACTCGATCTTCAAGTTTTATTATACATTTCACAATACTAAAGTCTCCATCACAAGGAAGAAACCAATGCCCCTAATTAAAAAATAATAATAAATTTTATTTTGTTGATGTAAAGGTCATCAAAAATCCCACAACATTCTATTCTGGCCAGTACAACTGTCAGAAAACATATAAAGTTCTTTAATTTGCTCAGGAATATTAATATCAATGTAATGTTTTAAAGATGAACATGTTTCGTAGGGGATCTTTTTCTGCTACACCTTCAAGAAAGGAATAAAACGCTGCTTTTCCAGTTTCTAAATTATGGATGCAAAATTAGTTTACCCACGGTAATAAAAGATTTCATGTACCAGTATATGAGGAAGCGGAAGATTTTGCATGCTGTCAATACATATTCCATGAATATTCCTGGCAATGTTGATTAGTATCATACAATATGTCACTCTTTATTATCTGCGTTAATTCTTCACATTTGGAGCACACATCCACTTGTGGCCTTTATAATGAAAAAAACTTCCTAAAAAAGTGATATTTAAAACGTTATTGTAAGTAAACACATTTTTAAGAGAAATATAACTCTATATACATGTATTAAATTTTCAAAAATATTCATAATTGTAAGATCATGCCGCCATGAACATTCAAAAAAGATCATAGATGGCGATATTTAAAGAAAAAATATAAAAGTATTTTATTTCTTTGAAGTGGCGTGGATAAAATGAAAAAGATCATTTTATTTGATATTTTGAAGTTGTTTAAAATATGTGTATAGGATTTATTTATTGATTTGGTTTTTTTACTTGGTAGAACTCCATTATAATAGGGTAAAAATAGCAATGTATTTAGTTCTACAGTTTTTTATATTTTATGAGTTGATAGCTATTTCCGCTTTCGCCATCGTCAGAACTATGCTTAAACCTATATTTTTCTCAGCTATATATACTGGCTCTGAAGAGATACACAATTATTATACAACATTACCATCTACGCAAAATCCCTCCACTCACGGAATCATAAACTGGCAGCATATGATTCCATGATACATAGATTAGAAAGCAGTCTGCATTTCTCATAAATTGCTCTGTCATAGTTTGCTTGTCATTCATCATTCAAAATGTAAATATTAAAATTGTGTATTGGCTAAATCCCTTGGTATATAAATATGAATGCAGTTGACAAGTTCGTAAATAATATGATATCCCATTTTACTCGATATTGATACAGATTATTTTGTTGAAGTTTTATATTTTATTTGGCTGCTCTACGACATATGAGAAAAAACGAGTGATTTACAACTCTACGAGTATTATAAGAAGAAGACCCTAATTTAATGCCCGACACTCAACTTTGTGTAAGCAAAAAATAGCCCAAATTCCCCACTTTTATACCCCATATGTAAGTAAATATAATCATAAAACCGTTTCCAACAAACAGAAATAAATATAATTCTTAAAACTATTCACCATTCAAATCTGTAGGCATTCCCATGGGTTAATCCTTTTCGCCAGCAATGGCTTTAAACTTAATGATACATTTATTTCTAATATGAAAAAAAATGAAATACTTCTTCACATATACTGAACCCTCCTTGGCATCATATAGTGATTATTTTTATATTTTGTATGCATATTTTTTCTTCATTTTTTACAAAATTGACCGGGGCAGATAGTAATGCTACACCTGTAATAAGCGAATCGTAGAGTGATTTAATTGAACAATTAAAATGATTCACTTCTTCGCATATACTGAACTCTGTTTGGAAAACATTTTTCTGTATTTGACATCATATTATGCTGGTTTTTATATTTCATAGATCACTCAGGTGAAAAATTTATGAACTTTTATTTATTATTTAATTAGTGTAAGAGCACTTATTTGAGAAACAAAGAAACTTTAAAATATAAACGGATACATAAATTTAACATACGGTGGAACCTCTCATAACGAGCACTTCTTATAACGAGTAATTCGCATAAGGAGTATAACAGATTGTGAAAAAATGTTCCCTTAACAAGCAACATCTCGCATGAGTGACGCAGAAAGAGGAAGTTCGATCTTCACGTGTGAGTGTCCACTCTAATACCGTGGGACTGGAGGTGGATAACAACGATATTGATGAGCTTGTAGAAGAGCACAGTCAAGAGCTGACCACCGAAGAGCTTATGGAGTTACATTGTTTTTCACAGCAAGAAGTTATGGAGGAGAGTTTGTTAGTGGGGAAGGAGGAAGTAACAGATCAACAATCTTCTGGCGCAATAAGAGAAATATTAAAAGCAAGGGAAACTGTTGAATCATACATTGAGAAGAATCACCCTAAGGAGGTGGCTATGCGTTTTACAAATTTATTCAATGACAATGCTGTGTCAGATTTTCACCAAATTTAGAAGCGTCAGCAAAAACGAATGTCTAGACAGCTTTCTAGTAAAAAAGAATTAATTATTTGTCATAATTTCAAACTAATAAACTAGTCGATTTTTTTATTGTTTTTTGCAAATCGAAATCGCATTCCAGGTTGTTACGCTTAGAATTTATAAGTATGTAATTTTATTTTCATAAACGTTAAAAATATAAAAAAAATATTTTATTTTTGGCATGGAACGCATTATTGTATTTTACATTGTTTTATATGGAAAAAATTGTTTCGCATAACGAGTAAGACACTGGAACGAATTAGTCTCGTTGAGAGGTTCCACTGTACCTTAAAAATTTCATTGCAATTTTTTTCGAAATCTTCCCGGATTTGTAGTAAAATCCCACTTGTAATTAGAGGACTGTTAAGTGTTGATATATGGACACTTGACATTTCTCCATAAATATATTGTACATGATTTTAATAATTAAATTTGCACTAAAATATTTTTTTTTTACATCACCGTAGTGCATTGCTTTATTATCAAAGAATCTGTGATTTTTTAAATTAAAAAGCAGTCTTCGTTACTTGTGCATCTGCTACGAGATCCAGACATACGTTTTCTCATATAATTAGGTATTATTTTAATTTTTAAACAATTCACACAACAATTTGTTGAACCAGTCTATTCGAAATACCAAACAAGTTAAGGCTACTTTACTTACTTTAATTCGGTAATTCTCCACATGTACATGATATATTAATTACGTGCATTACGGGGAAATCATTCCCGGATCGTTTCCGCTTCACATCGCTTATATCCTTGTAAAAATATATCTTATTCATTTTTGGACTCCATTTATTGCAGTGACTTGTTGATAATATATTGATTTTCTTCCGAAATATTTCGAAAACATTTATTTCGACATCTGAAATAAGAGCATGGGTAATTAATTGTGTGTTAAGCTATTCATGGATTATTTCGGCGAAAAAAGTCACAAACTAAGCTAAAAACAACATGTAATAATACATGACTAGCTTTAATACACAATTACTAGAACATAATATAGTTATAATAAATACAATTCGATACATAGCACTCGTTTAACATTATAAAGCATGAGTAAAATACAGAATACGCACACGCAACTTCGCCCACGGATTTGGATGGAATTCCTTTGTTTACATGGCTTATACGCTGCAATCCTTTAAACTGAGATTTTTATATAAAGCAAGATTTATACTACAGTTTAATACTCCTTTCATTCAGCGTTTTGGATGTAAAAATAATATTTTCGTCATTGTTTACGCAGCCGTCACAGTCTATTGTTACAACTGTCACAGTACGCCATTTTGAATCTGCTGTCATTCGCGGAATATTTTTGAAAACACGATTCAAATATGCAAATAAAAAAATAAAATAAATAATTGTAATAAAAACAGCAAAAACTAAACGTCTTACATTTAGTTTTTCTTACATGCCTATTCGTCTTATATAAATAACGCCTTATCGTTAACTTATACGAAACATAATCATCTATGATACAAGGAATCTATCATAATCGATAAGACTAGACCTTATAGACTAACCGCCACATGGCGAGGAACCACGTTCCGATTTGTATGAATTTGGAAGTTGTATTTATGTTACACTTCGTTTTTTTTTGCAAACTCGTGGCAATATCATACGACGTAGCATCTAGTGGAAAATGATGGCAAACGGCTACGTGCGGCTACGGCAGACACTAAAACTTTCATAGTTCACGTTTTGTCCGCAAACAAACGCCACAAAGTTCAAGGTCATATAATCTCTCGAAACGCTCGAAACCGAGCCGGCATTCAAAAAGAAAATGAGAAATTAGTCCATCTTTCATTTCACTTTGTAAAATTAACTTTCAACTATTTTAAGATTGAAATGGTGGAGGGGAATTTATAGACATCACCAAAATGCATGTCTTCGAACAGAAAACGAACGAAAAATCGATTTAAAAATGCTGCCGCTACTGGGATTCGAAACCGTGAAGTCCGGCATGGAAGTCCACGACGTTAACCACTGCGCCATGGAATTTACATCGGAGACAATTGAAATTCATTATTTTCCATAGTGTAAATTCGTTTGATATTTATCAGAAATAATATTTATTGACGGTGCTTAAACTACATCGGAAATGCGGTCAAAACGTGATGGAAACTAAAATTTACAATAAATAATGAAAGGTTGGTATGTTCTTTTCTAAATGATAGCCTGTATATGTATTATATAATAGTTATTAATGTGCATAATATAAAATGCTATGCTTTCAGAGCACTAGTCCTCCCTGTACGTGTGTCAATTTATGACAGTGTTGGTGTTGGTAATCGGAGTTTTATTTAATTAATTATATTGCGCCATGAAGACGATCATTCGTTATAATAATACCACCCGATTGATAGATGCATTATTTGACAGGACTAAATGGAACCTTTTATTTATTAGATGTTGCTCTGCTACTTTATAATATATTATTGTGAAGCATATTTATTTTAGTATTTTAATAACACCATTTGTATAGCTATATTAATATGATTTGTAGTTCATTTTTACTTCAGCAAGAATGCCAGTATCTCCGTTAAGAACCCCGTTTGCTTCTTCCACAGCCATAACTGTCTTCACTTACTTTGCACATTTCTTATGAGTTATATTTTTGTTGACAACAATGATAATAGTTGGTTAGTTAATAGATAGATTTTTCGCTGAAATGGCATGACTTCTAAGAATTGTTTTATCATTCCAGAAAGCCTGTTGTATTCAATACCAGTGACCAGGCCTGCCTCGGCAGCCAACCAGAGGTTAACCCAACCCGGTGAATTCAAGTAAGTAATTGTGGGGTTATAATGCAAACCATACTATTTCCTAAAAATCAAACTTTTCAGTAGAGGCAAAAAACTATAGCGAACAACACAAGCATTGAATCAATTAAAAATCATACAATAAATTATTTTGAAATCATTGACCTACTTCATAAACTTGGCATATGGTAAAAAGTATTTTAAATTCGTCAGTTTAATGTTTTTTTTTTTCAAAACGCACTATTTCCTGGAACTATGTGTACTATGGGTACAGAAAATAAACTTATTTTCTATTTTTTTTTCAAACAATATAAGAAAATATATTTAGGGAAAGATGTTAGTAAAAAATGGAAAAAAAATGCAAAAGAAATTATTTTTCAACAAAATAAGAAAAATAATATTATTTTATCCTAAGCAAAGAGACGATTTGCAACCAATGTGTCTGTGTAAGTATTTTTTTCGACTCAGCTCTAGCTGCGTGACTTATAATTTGGGTAAACATCAAGTTTCATTAAAGAATTCAAAAATCAATTGCAATTCATCCCTGAACATTCAATTACAAGTCATCCCTAAATGTTCGGAGAAATATGTATGATGAATTATAACAATATGGTTGTCAAATTTCTCAAGTAAGCCGAAAAGCAAATCTCATTTCCGCACACGTCCGATCGATTTCGATTTGGTCGTTAGTGTGGTCCGCTTCCTGATTTGGTTTCCTGTCAGGAATAAACAAAAATATTATCCTTTCTTGTACTGTCTTCAGAGCAGATCACAATGTTTAAAATATACAGTCAAATTTGCCAACATTTGACAGCTCAATACAAATAGTGCGTTTTGCAAAAAAAAACGATTTTCAAGTTGAAAAACGACGGTGTTCTAAGCATTTTATCGTAAAACTAATACTACCAGTCAATTCATTAGGTTTGAATTACCCTATCTGCATACCTAACTCAATATCGCTTATTTTGGAAATAGTACGTTTTGCATTATAGCACCACAATTACTTCTTATTAGCATTTCAAACAAATCGTCAAAAATTTATCTGCCACATAAGCGGATGCAAGATGCAGAGCTTGGCTCATAAATTACAATTTAACATATTATGCTCCGTTCACAAATAGATTTGTTTATGAAATAGCATGACTTCTAAGAATTGTTTTATCATTCCAGATATCTTCTCACCTCGGTCATTGTTGCGATTACCACCAGTGACCAGTCCTGTGTAGACATCCAACACAGTCAATTCTACTAAGTAATTCCTTCTATCCCTAATCTCTTTAAAAAAGTTAAGTAGAGCAACTACAAATAGTTCTCGTATGAAACCTTCCTTCGAAATGAAATCCATAAGGAATCATAATTCTTCTCATCGGGAATGGAAATAGATTTTGAAAAAGATGTTAAGGGCGGGGCAAGGGTTTTCACTTTCGAAAAATCGATTTTTTTTTTTTGTCTTATCTTATTGTTTAACATTTCAAGAATATTTCCTTAAAATTTTAAACCGATCTAAGCAATATTCTTGAATATTGTCTTATTAATCTCCTGACCTTTAACGCTATAACCTCTAACAGCTGCGGGCGGTCGGGCTAGTAGTGCAGCTGTCGAACAGGTTTACAGTTTATTCATTGCTATTGTCCTAACCCATTATCCAGTTTTAGAAATATTTTATTTAGTAAAGGCAGGTAACTAAAGCCATAAAGATATATTTTATATTTGTGTGTATACTATACACTACAATATTTTAAAAGAAGAAACGAGCATTAGTTTGTCGTTAGACGTTCGACCGTGCGCTTGCCATTTTATAATTATCTAAGAAATTTCCTGCCCAAAAATGCCGAGAGTAAGCAAAGTTTTGAGAGAAGACCAACAAAGTGGAAGGACTTATTCGTGTAGATCAAAAAAAAGGTTTAATCCAAATAAAATAATTAGAGATGAGGCTACCACAAAAAGTGCTTCATCGAAGAAAATCAAGCTAAATACCAGTGCAAGTGTACCAGAAGACGTTGAAAGACATTACAGAATCATCGATTTTTTGCTTGTTTTCTCAACCATCGCAAGTGTAGTGAAATGTGTTCAGTGTGATGGTTCAGTTGAGTTCAAAAGCTGCAAAAAAGAAGGCCTTAGCTTCCAAATCCAAGTCAAATGTGCAAATTGTGATCCACGCTTTATACCGTCGAGTGAGAAAACTGGTCATCGCTATGAAATCAACACTCGTTTTGCCTTTGTAATACGTACATTAGGTTTGGGTTTAGCAGGCTGCAATAAATTTTGCGGGCTCATGGACATAACAAGTAGTTTTCTATCAAAACCATTTTATTTGGATCTCATGAAATCAATTTGCTGCAGCATCAAAACGATCGCTGAAAAATTTCTTGTTTCTGCCGCAGACGAAGAAAAACACCCAACTCGTGCAAATTTGGAGTCAGACACTTTGACCGTTTCTGGTGACGGCACGTGGCAGAAGCAAGGCTTCAGCTCTTCCTTTGGCGTCACTTCCTTGATTGGATATTGGTCTGGAAAAAATATCGATATTTTCATAAATAGTTTGCACTGCCAGGCTTGCAAATTATGGAGACATCAATTAAATACAAATGAATTTGAAGAGTGGTACCAAGAACATGTTGAAAATAATGAATGCCAAGCCAATCACACCGGACCATCAGGTAACATGGAAGTTAATGCTGTTGTTGAATTGTTCCGCCGATCAGAAAAAAATTACGAAGCAAAGATCAGCAACTATATCGGAGACGGTGACAGTAAAACTTACGGCAATTTAGTGAAAGCTAAACCTTACGGTGAAAATTTCACTATAAATAAAAAAGAATGTGTAGGTCACGTGCAAAAAAGAATGGGTAAACGTCTAATTACGTGATCTAGTAAATAAAACTGTCGAAAATAAAGTTGTAAAAACCGGAAAAAATGCTGGTAAAACAAGGCAAAATAAGTTACTCGGCGCCAAAGGAAAGCTCACTGGAAAAGTCATTGATAATTTGAGTCGATACTATGGAGCAGCAATCAGACATAATTGTGATTCGCTGGAAGAAATGAAAAATTCAATCTGGGCAACGTTCTATCACCAGCAGTCAACAGACGATAACCCTCAACACCATAAGTGCATGAGCGGTGAGAACTCGTGGTGCTCATATCAAAAAGCTTTGGCCACAACAGGATTGGAAAATTTCAAACATGACTACACTCCACTTCCACAAGATGTCATAGAATCAATAAAACCGATTTATGAAGATTTGAGTAAACACGAACTTTTAGAAAAATGTCTTGGAGGCTTTACTCAAAATGCCAACGAAAGTTTGAACCAGCTGATTTGGAGAATTGCACCGAAAAAATTATCTGGCAGCAGACAAACTGTTGAATTTGCATCTTACGTAGCTGCATGCACTTTCAATGAAGGTGCTGGTCCTTTTCTAACTTTTCTGTCTGACATGAACGTCAGCGTCGGCCCAAGCGCTCATGATTATGCATCATTCACGGACAGCAATCGCATCGATAGGGCCGAGATTCAAGCAGAGCAGCAGAGCAAAGAAACCAGAATTAAACGAAGACTTGAGAGAAAGGAGGCTGAAGACATCGACAATGCCACAGGTAGTCTGCTGTATGGAGCTGGAATCGATGATTCTGTGTAAGTTGGAAAAAAAAATTCTTCACTTCTCTACTTTATAAACTTTAGACGCGTTATTCTCAAAACTACTTTTTCTAAGTCCGTGTTCACTGCCATTTAAAAACTACTTGACCGATTCATTTCAAATTTTGTACACATTTTCTACATATAAAATACATCCCCCCAACGTTTAGTAAAAAAAAAAATTTTACATTAAGGATGTTTCCCACCCACAAAATGGCGGAAATTTTCGTAGAAAATAACAGTTCACACTTTAGATGGCCGCCAAAAATTTTTAAATGAAAAAAAAAATATCAGAGAACGTTGGGAGGAAGATTTGATTATAATTTAACTAAATTTTCATGGTTTTTCATTTTCAGATAATTTCGGCCGAGTTATAGTGAACACCGCAAATTGATTTTTTCCAAGACGTCCTGGGGGAAGCTCTGTTACGGGCTTATGCTTCAATATTTCTTTATGAAAAAATTCCACAACATTGTCAAAAGTATGCTCAATAATGTAATGTAGATAATGTAATGTAATGTAGAGTTTCATTTTGTTTAAAAAATTCCCAAATTTTAATTGTGTTTATAATTGACATCATTTGCCACTTATATTTATTGATGATTTTTTAATTGTATGTTATAGGTGTTAAGCATTTTAATTTTGTGTAATTATAATGTAATTTGTAAATCCTTTTAATTGTTAGTAATTGCTTACACCTTTTTATTTCAATTTAACTTGTATAAATAGCACTGTTTAATTTATTTTCCTTATCAGTTGATAATGCTCGTGAGGAGCGAAACCGGTCCTGATCAAATAAATTTTAAGTGGAAAAAGTACTAAAAATCTTTTATTATTTTTATTACTTTAAAAATATATTTAAAAACCTTAGTATCAAAGTAGGCGAAACGCTATCTACGAAATTTTACAGAAGAAGCGAATGTGAGATGGGCAGTTATTGATAATATAGGTGATCACTTATACTACAATAAACACATGAATATCATTTCAAATGGCATTTAGCCTACTTTGATAGTAAGCTACTTATCTCACTTTTAGGGTGTTCACTGTCAATGCTTGGTGGAAAGGCATTATCTATATATTAACTAGCTGACCCGGCAAACGTTCTGCCATATAAATTATTTCTGGTGAATATTTTGGTTGTTAAGTAAAAAATAACGAATGTATTGTAAGTGTGTGGGGATGGGATCTATGACAGAAAGAGGAATGGAGCGCTTTAGACCAGAGTTTCTCAACCTTTTTTGGAGTGTGGCCCCTTTTGAGTGTGTTTATTTTTCTGTGGCCCCCATACCTTTTTTTTGTTTTTCAGCTCACCGTGGAATTTGAAATCCTCAATTCGCCCGTGGCCCCCCTGAACTGTGTTGTGGCTCCCCAAAACAAAAATAAATCTCTGTGGCCCCCTGAGAGACCGCCATTGAGAAACCGTGCTGTAGACAATGACCGCCGATAAAAACAAAAAACACCAACCATTCATTTTCTCAATTCAATGTATTTCGTTAAAGTAACGGACATATTCATTGTTTGATCTCTTAAAAGTTAAATGTAAATTAAAAAAAAAGGAATATATTTTTTATCCTAAAGTAGGAAAATGAAATAAAGAAAATCAATATTAATTTCAAAGAGCAATTGCGTGTACGATGTGTAAGAGGAAATTGAAGGCATTTGAATTCAATTGGCACGTCTGTGAGAATCATTGGAATTCGTGAAAGCAAAACATTTTCGGCTCGGAATTTGCCATTCAAAATGGTGGCTTCGATAATGTTTTTCATCAATTTTTTAATGACCAATCGCGTGCCATTGCACAGCCGTGGTGGGTTCAAATTCCGAAGTGAAATAACCGGAGATCCAACTTTCAGTCGTAGAAGGTGTGGTGACATGCCTGGCAAATCCAGTGTGTTCAAAAACTCTGTTGGATAATTTACAGCTTCGTTGGCATCGCAAACTGTATCGATCGATTTTTATGATACCAAGTCGCCTGGCAACGACTGCTGTATCTTGAAGCTTAAACCGCTGATGTCTACATTTTTTGCTGCCAAAATGGCTCTTTCTGCCAGCCACGCATGATTTATGTATTGTGTCCATACATCGCGAAATATGCAGTCAATGAGAGTATTTTGCGATTCAACGATTGTGCAGAAATTAGTGGGCAATTTTATGCATCCAGTATTTTCATAGACAGCAACTTTTTCATCGCCGATATTTAACAATTGGTTCGAGAATGTGTCAGCGGATGGATCTTGTAGCATTTGGACGCGCATGTTTATTTTTAGCAAATATTCATTAAATATATATTGGAGAAGAAAAAGAAGACCCCGGGACATACATCGACAGCCCTGCGAATGTTTGAAGTATGCAGTGGCGGATCCAGAAATTGTCCCAGGAGGGGGCCATTCAATTTGAAAATAAGCATGATACAGAAATAATACATTAAAAATAAATTAAAGCCTTTTTTATGCGATTTTGAAATTACGCGATTTTTTTGGACGGCACCGTAAAAAAATATAAACAATATTCTCAAATGAGGAACAATTTTTTTTTCATACATTTTTGATACTTTTTTACGCGATGTTTTGATTTTTGGAACCGATTTATCAAATCATATGAAAGTGAGGTTTTTTTACGCGCCACCTTCCTCCAAGGTATCGCGTAAAAAAAGATTGGGTGTTTATAAAAATAGTCAATACATAATTAAGTAAATATGTATTCTATAAAACATAGTAAACTAAACAATTTAAGAGCCCATTTCAAAATAAAGTTTTAATAAATTATAAAAATGGAAAATAAATTCTCCCAAGGAGGGGGCCATGGCCCCCATGGCCCCCCCCTTGGATCCGCCAATGGAAGTATGCAAACAAATTGTCTATCGCCTTATAATTTTTGCATTTATGTTCCAGGGTATTGATTGGACTTCTTCAATGGTTCTTGCCCCAGCCTGCTGAATTTATTAGTCAAGAAGTTTTTCATATTAATTGTGTTCTATCTAATTATATCTGTATACATCGGTACAAAAGTGTGAAATATATCACAACAAAAAAATAACAATTATTTAATTCTGTATAATCCCCTTCCGTGTTCTTTTTTAGTTGATGAATAAGTTTAGATCTTATTTTTTATTTAATCGGGTAACAAGAATAGACCTTTGGGAGAATTGAGCACCCAGTGCAAATCTACACACATCAGGACTGCTTAAAAGCCTCAGAGGTGATCTGTATGTGAAACACAATCTCATCGTACTGATTGGTCTGGAATTTGGGTCACATACAGATAGACAGATATCACATTTATTAATAACATTTTGAAATTACAGTTGTAGGAGTACATGTCAAACAATACTCTTTCTCTTATAATAAGAACAAACTATTGCATGAACTTGTAAAAGCTACATGAATATATCAACTGTGTAAACAATACAAACTCTATAATTTGGATGCTTATGAACATACTTATGTATTGGTTTAATAATTTCAATGACTACTGCAATACTCTTTTTAAATTACATGCTGTTGACTAGGGCTTCCAAACCGGTTACCCGGTTTTTTGCCTGTTTTGAAAAAACCCGAAAACCGGTTTATTTCCCACGGTTAACCGCGTTTTTATAAATTCTATATTTTTTTTGAAAAAAATAGTATTTCACCCTAAAGTTGTTTTGGCAGATTTGTCGATGTTATCCTACTTATTTATTATTTATGACCATATTTATAACTTTTTCACAGGACCAGCCTCTATTTCCACAGCAAAATTCAACAGTAATATCTGCCGAAACGTAAATACATGGTTTTCACACATTAAAGTGAGCAGCGGTGGGCTGCCAATACGTTAACAAGGGGCTCGCTTAATATCAAAGTAATTTATCAGTATTTATGCAATTATATGCAATACTTTTAAATAAGCAAACGATTGTTACTTAATACACTTAAAATATGCAACAATATGCAGTTTACCATAAACTAATCAATGTAAATGGCTAAAAATGTACTACTGTGTATACTGAAAGCTGTCGTAGGTAGTATATCAGGAATTACAGTTATGTACTAATTTGATCTGAGAATATTGTTTTCTAATAATTTAACAAGGGGCTCGCCGGCCGTGGTAAAATCTAACTAGCGGCTCGTGCGAGCCCCTCCGAGCCCCCTCCAGCCCACCCCTGAAAGTGAGTGTTTTAAACAAAAATTCCGATGTCGTAAAACACGCGGCAATAGAACTCAAAGTGATGATCAAAAAGAGGATAATATATTTTTTTTTCTTATACTATAATAAAGAAAGGATAGGTATTCACAAATTTTGATCAATTATTTCCCACTACTTAGGGTAAAAGTTATGATGATTTAAAGAAGACCGGGCTTTTATCAAGTACATATTTATAATGTGATTATTAAAAATAGTATTTTTTTAAAAAAGTAGTAAATTTATTAAAAAAAAAATCTTTGCCATACAAGCAAGTGCTTCAGTAGAAAAATAATTTACTAGAAATAGTCAAAGTGAAAATAGATTGTCACTTGTTGCAATTAGAGTGCAATTTCGCAAAGTATGTGCGAAAAAAAGTAATGGTTTTTATTTTAATGCATTTTTCAAAAAAAAAAATATTTTGAGCATCTTTAGTATTATAACATTGAAAAAAATCATATATCAAAAATATAATGCACTATGTGGAGCCACAGTACAGTTTAGGGCGGCCACGGGAAAATTTTCCGAAATTCTTGGAAAAGTTAAAAAAACAAAGTCCCATGCTGTCTATTTGGGCAAATCTGTAAATTCTTGGGATTTTGGATTCGGAAATTCTTGGAAGTACCACGCTGAAAGTTTTGGGATATCCGAAAATTCTTGGGTTTTTTAAATTCGAAAACAATGGTATGGGGGCCACAGAAAAATGAAGACACTCAAAAAAGACCACGGGCCCAAAAAGGTTGAGAAACACTGTTGTAGCGGGTTAAGATTCTGATTTTAATTTAACCAAACATTCACTGTGTAAGACAGTGCCAAAGCTTGTGAATTAAGGGAAAAAAAGGCATTATTTTCATTGCTCATAAGATTTTTTTTCAAAATATTTTCACACTACCAGGACTATCTCATTGTTATTATTTATGCAGAAGGAAGAGGGTGTAAGCATATCAATACACCAGTTCAAGACGGGAACAAGTCGAAATAAGTGGTTTTGAGATATTCATATTTTAGAATGAGCGTATGATATAATATATACTGAAAAGTTAAAATTCCACATAGGAATTTTTGCGATATCTAGGCTACAATATTGAATATGAGAAATGTAGATCTTGGCATGGCGAATCCAATGATGTTAATAACTAAAAAGTTGCTTTTTGGACATGTTCCAGTCTTGAACTGGTGTATCAATATGTATGTCGCTATTATCAAAAATACCTTTTCAACAAAAACAAAAAAAAGGAATTTGTTTATTGACTATTATAGCTAAAAGTATATTTTATTTTGCGTATAATAATTTAATATAATAATCGAAAATTCTCTCTTTTCAAAAATAATACCAAAAAGCCAAACACTTAAAACTCTTATTGAATTTATTATAAGTAACGAAATTTATCAGTTTAATATTTTTTACTTACTAATACAAATACTTTTCGTTTATAAAATTATAAAAGAGTGCAAAAGCTTTACAATTCACTTTTTATAAACTAACATCCTTTTAAGAAAAGCCACCAAATAAACCAAATCGCCTTACCACTTCTAACCACTGACAATTTATAAATATTTACTGATATTTTTACAATAAAATAATTACCATTTTCCTGACCAAAACATATTTTTTTACTGATAATTTATATTTTTATTAACCTTTTATATATTTTTTTAGATAATTTCTTTAATATTTACTGACCGTTTATCGAATAAAAAACTGACCAAATAAATAGTTTTATTTTTTCAATAATTCGTATATATTATTATATATCGATGGCTATTTTCGTCTATGGTAGATCTGTCAAATCAAACCAATCAAACAAATATACGATAATCATACACATAATCATCATAATATAATTATTGTGTATTTTTGAAATTATTCACATTAGTTCAATACTGAGCATATATATATGTCCCTCACGAAAACGTCTTCGGATCTTTTATATTTCATAAATTGAATAGTTGTATGTGTCAACGATTTGATTTTTAAATAAATTCTATACAACTTTCCATCCAGTCATTCATCTGATGTTGAATATCAAAATGGAAATGTTTGAAGAGGTTGCTGTTAATTTGGAAAATTCACATTTTATTTCCTGTGAAAACGTCGCTATAAAGTTTGAAAATACTCGTGAACGCGAAAACGCAAGACATTTATCCGAACTGTGTCAAACATGTTTGGCTAACAGCACAAGTACTGATCTCAAAGATATGTTAACGCTTCATGATTATAATGGTAAAAAGGAGACATACTCTCTAATGCTGGGCTATTGTTTCTCTATAAATGTAAGTTCTTATTTGCCGTGCATTGGCTAAATATAAAAAAATGACTAGGTATTAAACACTTCAGTTAACCAATCAATGACATGGGGGAGTTGAAGATTAACGCCAACAATGCTATTATGTATACCAAGGTGTCCAACCTTTTTTGTCCTAGGATCGACTTTTCAATCTTAAGTTTTCTTGCGATCGACTTTTAACATGATTCTCATAAGAAAATTTATTTAGTAGGGTTTTTTCTCTTCTTCAAACTTAGAAATGTTTATTTTAAATGCGAAATACATATCATTAGATAGGTATGTGCTTACAAAATAATTCGGTAATTGTAGAGTATAGCTCGTCATGGATTATTACGGCGAAAAACTTCACAAACTAAGCTAAAAACAATGCCACGATTTAAAATTATTTTTTGAGGGCTTGATAATTGCGTTAAAATCACACATTAAAAAGAAGAACACTGATAAATTATACGAAATACGGCCACGCGGCCGTAGTGAATAATGGAGGCGAAATATTTCGTATTTCGTATAATTTATCAGTGTTCTTCTTTTTAATGTGTGATTTTAACGCGATTTATCAATGCTTCAATAAATATTTTAAATCGTGGCGTTGTTTTCAACATACTTTGCCGCAATAGTCCATGTGTAAGTAAAGGATAATTTAAAAAGTATGGCAGTGTACAGTGAGAATATGTCATATTTTGGATAATTTATTTGTCAGTGATCTTCATATTAATGTGAGATTTAACGCGATTATCAAGCCCTCAAAAAATAATTTTAAATCGTGGCGTTGTTTTTAGCTTAGTTTGTGAATTTTTTCGCCGTAATAATCCATGACGAGCTATACTCTACAATTACCAATAATTCAATGAGTGTTTTTGTATATTTTATATTTTTTCGAAATTCACAGAAGCTTTCAGATCGCCCTAATTTTGCTTTGGGATCGACCGGTCGATCGCGATCTACCGGTTAGACACGCATGATGTATACTATCAATTTTATAAAACATCTGTTAAACAAGTAAAAAAATATTTGTAGATCATTTAATTTTCAAAATCCTTTACGTATTAAGAATGTAGTAACATAGAATATTGATCCATTTCTGTTGACATACTTTAAAAGGGGGGTCACTGAAAGTTTGATAGTTGTTGACAAGGGGGAGAAGAGTTTAAAAATTGTTGACATAATGAGCAAACCTTACAGTGAGAATCCTTTTTATAAAGCATCCCAATATGGTAAATTGACTCTTTGTAAAGTACTCAACAATAGGTATTGAAGCCAATATTATTTTGTATTAATATAAGCCATATTCATAGTAGATTTTTAAACAAAAAATTAAATCTTAGATAATCTAAACTGGGCAATTCGTGCTCCACCAAGAACCAAATCAAGTATTGCACATCAAGCTGTGGGCTACATTACAAAAAAAAAATCAAATTAAGTGTAATCATTTTTTATTATATGCCCACCTACTTATAAAACAACAATTCTACAAACAACAATGTTGCAAAGTTGTTAAATAAATTAATTAAATAGTTTTCATTTTTTTGAAGAAATTTGACTTTTGTTGGCCAAATTTTCAAAATTTGAAAAAATATCCTGCAGTATTGCAGAAGATTTGACGACAGGTCGCATGTTTTACATGCCTCATCTAGAGCTTCAATACTGGTGTAAATAGATATTGAAATTAATAACAATACACATTTTTGCTATGATTGTGAATTCTTAAATGTCTAGAGAACACAGGTGCGGAAAGTTGGTGCTTGTATTTTCCATTTCAACTAATTCTCATGGATGTTGTAGATGGGTGCCAGCAGAACGCCATATACACGCATGATATGTGAGCCTTGCATAACAAGTCTTCGAGAAGTAGTAAGATTTAAATCTCAAGTTGAGATATCTCAACGAAATATTGAATTGTGGCTTGGTAAGATATTTCTGACAATATTCCAACAGTTTTTTTATAATTTTGTTTTTATTTGTGCCATTATTTTTACCACTCACGCCATGTACATTCTCAACATACTCCTAATATAGCATCTGAACATAAATTGTTTATTAAAGACTAGGCTTAAACCACTCTTTGATAAACCAACCTTTCTCCTCAAAGATTGTAAGGATAGAAACATGGGATTAGGAAATTACCTCATTTTGAATTATAATGAGTTAGAATAGGTGAAACATTGCAAATATCTAAGCTCTTATATACAAAAACATAGAAAAACCACAAAAGGATTACTTGAAATACTAAATCGTCAAATAAGCTGCAATTTTATGTAGCTTACTAGATTGTCACTGATTAAAAAAATATGCGCTATAGGATTAAAAGAGTAATAAAGATTGACATTTTCCATTGGTTGACTACGTGCAATATCGATGTATGCCTCGCGGTGCTCATGAAATGCATATTCCTTTTCGAGTCTCATTTTAAAACCAATATTATTTAAGAGGGTCCGGTTCATAAAAATAATCACCATGAGAACAAAAAATATCAATCGAAATGTCAATGGTGTTTATAGTGATGTTTCAACAATAATAAAACTATAGAAAAAATAAAATCAAATAATATTTTACTAACAGATAAGAACGTGGGCTGTCATATTAGAATAATTACTAGTTCGGTATCTTTCCGTAGGCAATTTTTGTATTGCATCAACACGAGCCTTAAATCACCCCATGGTCTTTTTCGCCACAAATCTGATATGGTAAGCAAAGGACTAAAATCAAACAATATTGTGTCATGGAATACCTCTGAAATTATTATGTTGTATTTCATGCACATACCAGAATAAAAGACAGAATTAACAAGCTTAGATCATTCTTGCGAAATGCATTTTGATGACTTCATGCAACAAACCGACGGAAAGTAATGATTTGTGTTGTGATTCAGATTCCAGTTTGATTTCAAAACACAAGTCTCAAAGATATGTAATTACAACTTTTGTTTTTCAGATGGAAATGACAGCTTGCCATTCTCATGTATTGGCCAAATTAAAAAAGAGCCAAGTGAATTAGAAACATATCCAAATGATATAAAAGATATTGATGTTAAATATAATGATATAGAAAAGTCAATACATTACGATGTTGAGATTACTGACAAAGACAGCTGTGGAGAACTCAGTGAAAATGCTGACCCTACATTGTAAACTATCTTTATAATATATAAAAAAAAAATTACTTCTATAGCTGTAAACTCTGAATAAGCTGAGAGTAAATGGCCTTTCGAATTACAATAAAATATTTTACCATTATAATAAATAGTGATAGATTTTTTACAAATTTAAAAACCAGCAATCAGGTTGAAGATTTCCAAAAGTATACGCCAAAGCAATTAGACAACCATAATTCTGTGATTTTAGCCAACTGTTTATTAAATTTTATTTATACGAATCATATCTTTTTTAGTACACCAACAATATCAAAAAATAAAAATGCAGATGATAACGAAAGAAATGTTGCAGCTAAAAAAAGTCCCAGTTCCAGAAAAAAGATGTATGTATTTCACATTAGTGCAATTTTTCCAAATGTCAGACAAAAATTTGTGGTATAAAAATGATTTTTCATGTTGGATACAAGATACAGAGTTAGCAACCTACGTTGTTTTTTTAACTTTTTTAATTATAACATGTAACTGTCTTAAAACTAAGACGGGTGGTATTTTAACAAATTTCTTTCTTCTATCCATGTCCACTATCAATGTGGAGCATAGTGACTCCTAATGGTGACATCTGAAGAGACGTTTTCCTACAAGAACTGCATGTTATTCAGTTCCTCAATGTTTTTTTTTTTTAAATAAGAATGAAAATAGAAAAATGTAACTAGGACAAGGATAGCAGTTAGTTGTTCACAAATAGATTGTAAAACCAATGTATGAAAGAGTCCGGGTAATTTAAAAAAAAAATACTATCCTATGAGGTGGCTACCACGCGGTTCCTCGTAGATTCTCTTTCACGCCTCAACTGCTTTGCTTCTTCTATGAAATACGAGCATTATTTAGTTCTGCCTAACCAAATCGTCGAAGACTTGCACATACTGTATCATAAATTAAAAGTCTTAATTAAGTACCTACAGTTTGCTGATTGAATTGTCATTACCTTTTGATAGAACTCTATTATATTTAGGTAATATAATGTCTTACGAAGTGACAATGAACACCTTAAAAGTGAAAATTCATTAATCTCTTTTTTTCACAGATATTCTGCAACATCTTTACCGTCTGCTTCAACATGCAATCACAACAGTAAAAGTTACAAATGCAGTCTTATCAAAAAATCAGATTTGCAAAAATTTCATGAGACATTTTATTCGATGACGGAAAAAAAATATCAAGACGCGCTGATTTTAAATTTGTGTAAGGCAGTAAAAATAAAACGCCGGAGACCCAGCAACAAGACTTATGAATCGAAGCAGTTCCAAACGAAATTCACTTTCAGAATGTCTGATGGATCATTGATTCCGGTGTGTCAAAAAACATTCCTCGGAAGTATAAACATTAGTAAACATAGGGTACAAAATATTCTGAAAAATTTTAGCAGCACCGGGAAACTGCCGACTGAAAATCGCGGCGGAGACCACCGAAGTCGCCATTACTTGAGCAAGATGGCATTCGTCTTAAATTTTATTAAAAAAATTAAATGCACAGATGCACAGTTCCGCAGTGACACCTCGAGTGCTAGAAAACATTTATCCCCCGGACTCAGCATAAGAGAAATGTATTGCATGTGTAAAAGTGAAGCACAAAAATCGGATGTCGTTATAAAAGAATCTTACTTCAGGAGAGTTTATAAAAACTTCAAAATGCCATTTGGTGGGACCAAATTTAACGATCATGGGGCGGTTTTTCAAAACACGAACACGGGAACTGTTTCTCAAGTAAAACAGGAGTGATTTGATAACTACAATATTTCAATGCGCCTGCATGGTCGAGTGGTCAAAGTGGCGTCGGATACGGAGGTCATGGGTTCAATTCCTAGTACGGTCAGTTTTATGAATTGATTTTTTAAATTGATTTTTGAATTTCTGTCCAAGACATAGATGTATGTGATGCCTTTAATTCCCCCCTCCCACCTATCCTAAAAACGGAATATACCGAGAGTGATTAGCCAACCACTAGTCTTGTCTTAGCCCTATCCTTTTATTCCTACTCTCTTTGGGGAAAAAAGAGAGGTTGAGCAACTGAGTAACAAGCAGTCCTCGTAGAAACACTTCTATTGAGATAAACTCCTAATGGAGTTCATCTCTTAAACTGATGTTTTCATCAGATTTTAATAACAGTTTAAATATGTACGGGTAATGGATATCTCAATAGAATGCAGTTATATTATTACACTGAAAAATACATTTTTGCAAGATAGAATTATCATTGAGCTTTTAACGAAAAACTTTGAAAACCTTGTGAAAAACAACTTGTTATACTTGCAAAATATTGGAAAAGTACTTGACTGCAATGGTTAAAGCGTTTTGATTGGTCTGACAATTCACTAGGCCTCAATCCAAAAATGGATCACACAACCAAAATCTAGATGCTCGAGTCGGTGATTTATGTCCACACTACCATGATACAAAAATAAATAAAAACTGAAAATCATTTGTAGAATCTATGTCCATACGCAATAAGATGATCTGCAAGCCATGAGTGGAAACATTAAATATTAATTCTTCTGATTCTGTAAGCAATTGCATTTTTTGTATAAATAAAACACATTTTCAAGGAAAATTTGTCTTGTCCACATTAATTTGCTCAATGCTGTATTAGTAAAATACATACATTTGAAAATTGATCTATTTACTGTATAGATTGGTGAAATAATGACGATGTACTAGAATGATTCGGTGTGGATGTAAATTAAATAAGAAGGAGGAATGATTGAAAAAATTATAGACCATTTCAAGAGAAGAGTTTTTAACCAGGTATGACGAAATATTTTGTCATTCCAAAAAAGCAACTGTAGCGAGTATGACGAAATATTCCATCACGACATTTCAAATATTGTCCTCTTGCGGGCATGGCGATCTACCGTTAATTTTGTTTGGGTATCACATGTAAAATACATTTACACGTCGTTCAGCGCTGATTTTTATTTTTTATTTTTCCACTCTTGTTGACAAAAGTTCTACACATGGCGAACTATGAAACGTTTCATCAAGTGTTGGCTATGGGCGTGACGAAATAATCCGTAATCCTTTAGATTTAATTGCCCGTTGCACATACACACTTTTTAAGATACGCAAAACTAAATTAAGAGGTTAAGAGGCAAGTTTTTTCCACTGATAATTTTATGTCGGATTTGTGTTATAATTTAAAGTAGGGTCATTTTTTTCAACAGCTACAAGACTGATTTAAAGTATTGCAAGATTTTTTAATGGCAACTTGCTCATCATTGATCTTAAATAGTTTTTTTTTAATCAATTTTAACTTCAAAAAAATCTTTTAATATTACAAACAATAACAGTAATTAGATGAAAAATTTACAACAGTATGTCAATATCAATTAGAACTCTATCCAAGTGTTTATGTTTTTATATTGCAAAAAGTTAGTGATTCTTTCACTTTTCTTCCAAATCTCTGTTCGCTTAGATGGGAAATTTTAAATTTCTCCCATTCAATGTCATCATGATCTTGGTGTATCTGATACTCGTAATTGTCTCTTCAAAGACTCAGTGGCTTATGAAAAGTATATTCATCTATACAATAATCTGTGCATGCATAAGATTTTTGTCATCTAAGCCGCATCTCAATTTTTCCTATAATGGGCTGCAGGATATTAACAGGATATTAATACGTTAATACACTACATACTATACATTAAATAGTGACACAACATAAATGTAAGTACACAAAATACTCATACATTTACAATTTTTTTTGTAAAAAATGTTTGAAAAAGTATCTGGTGACTATGATTGTTTTGAGTCTCACATAAAATCTGAATTGGCAGCAGGTTGAATATCGCTGGTCTATAGCAGGGTTCAAAAAACTTTTTTTGGAAAGAACCAGATTATAAACATTTTAGGCTCGGAGGGCTAGCTAGGTACCAATCTGGAAGATATTTATGTACATAATAAATTATATTAAAAATATAGGTTCAACATACATGCTTTTATTAGTAAGAGATATTTTTAAATAATATTTATACAATTTATGTTAAATGATGCAAAAATAAAAAAAAATAATAAAAATTTTCCAATTATTAATAAATAAAGGTAAATTTTGTTTTAATGCGATGAATGTAATTGTTTTTTCTGAGGTAATATTTCATCATTCTGAAGTTTAAAATAAGTACTAGCTTGACTTATTTTTAATTGTTTCATGTAATATACAATATTAACCCGCGCGCCATAGTTTGCCTACTCCTGGTCTATACCAATACACTAGTAAATGGATCCATAATGACTACTCTGTACTCGCTGACTACTGATCGAAATATATAAAATACTATATACTTGAAAATTTATCTGACAAGCTCATGTGAACTGTTTTGTTAATCAGTATTTGAGGAAACCTTATATGTGAAAATCTTGCATCAAATAGTTTTTGTATGCTTACACACTACATTATGGGTTTCTAAACACGATTCCTATTTACTGGGTCCTATAGGGCAGCGGTTAGCGATGTGGGCTTCCGTGCCAAATCTCACAGGCTCAAGTCCCAGTACGAACAGCATTTTTTCAATCAATTTCTGTTTTATAGCATGGTTGTTTGTGATATCTAAAAGTTCCCTACCACCCTTTTCGATCTTTAAATGTGAGAACGATTAGTTAACCACTAGTCCTGTTCTAGCCTTCATTATCCTCCTATCTCTACTACTCTCTTTAAAAAAAGAGAGGTTGAGCAATTGAATAACAAACAGTTCACCTAGAAAAGGTATTGACAGTAAACACCCTAAAAGTGAGAAATACTTCTGTTGACATACCTCCATTAAGAGACCATATGCTCCATATTGAGAGCGGACATGGATTTTTTGAAAAAACACGGTTCACACTCATAGACAATACGAACAGTAAAGTTGTATTATGTCATTGCTGTAATTATTCGAAAATACCTATTTTCGAGTAAATAAGATGCACTATTTTTAATTTTCCGACCTGAAATGAGCTTATCGCTATTTTTAGCCGTCAATACTTATTTCGAGCAATCCATACAAATTATATTATATTTTGCCAAGTATTATTAGAATTGTACACTAGCAACACTTATTCTCAAGGACAAAAATGGCATTATTGGAGATATCGTAAGTTCGGCACCTATGGTCTGTCAAAAATAAATAGTTTGTTTTTGCCCAATACAGTAATGACTGATATATGCAGACTATGTTTAAGTAAGAACTTCGTAAACCATTCGATATTCGGCGATGACAGCGGTTTATTTTACAAAATCGACGCATGTTTACCGCTCAAAGTAAGTTCCGAAAAATTAATATTTTTTGATGTCCAGAGAATATGTTGTCCCCTGTATGCTCCCGTTTAGTATGAATTTATTTGAAAAATATTGTAAGTTTCGGACATATTTTTGAATCCAGCTAAGTTGCAAAGAATAATTGAACTCCAAAATTTATGGAAATAGTTACCCAATAATAATAATTTGACAGCCCAATATACATAATGGTTAAAATTAAAATCATTGAAGATTTATTTGTGATTGATGAAATTATTATTTAAATTTGCAAGTTACTGCTTTATTACTTATTTAACTTTTCCGGTTCTAAGCTCAAGAAATGCGACCCCAATACCCACATTTTCTTAAATATATATTTTAATATGGGTGATACAATGTTTATAATTAAGGTATTCTTATATCATAGTTTTTTGGACCTTTCGCCCACTTATCAGCGATCGTTGGTAAGATAACTAGACTGAACACCGCTAAGCAAACGCGCCAGTCGCACATTGACATTTGCATTGAAACGGCGTATATTTTACGCGCAACTTAAAATATGATTATTTATTAAAAAACCACGGATTTTTATAAAAAAATGTATGAGGAATGATGCAGAGAGATATTTTAAAGCCCTTAGACTATTTATTTTGTTGAAATTCACAATAATAAGGCCAATAATGAGGAAACCACTGGGGTCCCTAAAAGACCCCCATCGGCCGAGAAGTATTTTTCTAGTCTCCGAGCCGCGAATGTAACCGAAAGTCTTGAAATTGACCACTAAGGCTACGTTCGCACGGAAAATAATTGATGTGAGATTTTCACGTATACGGTTTTCTCGAATACTGGTTCATATGTGCCTGTCCATTCGATAATTCACTATAACGTATGCTATGTATTGTGAGTATTTCGATCAGTAAATCATCATGAGGTTTATACGCCAATGATATCCGTTCTATATTTGCTGATTATATTTTGTCTGACCAAGAGTCCGTCCCGTGGCAAAATCAATACATTTAATTTAATTTTTTAAGGATAAAAAATATACAATTGCAAATAAACTAACAACTTTAATTTAAAATTAATGATTTATGATATCTATTAAAAATAAATTATTACAAAACATACTCCTGAATCTTCTTTTCATCCCAACTCCCAAAAGCAGGATATATTATTAATAAAATTTCTTTCCACGAATTTTGTGTTTCATTTTTCTTCTTGTACTTATCTTCTGACGACTTATCCCAGAAATTATTTTTTCTTCAATTAATGATGTTAACAAATTCAGTCAAGATAGAAAATTCAGCTTTTATACGACTTACCGGCTCGAATAGTTGAAACGACACTGTTTTTGGTGCGCGGGAGTTCCGTGTGAACACATCAATATAAGAAGATATGCCACTGCGTTCTTTATTCGATAAAGTCCATTAGATTATTAGTGACAAGCATCCATTGCCAATGTTGTGTTCGGTAAAATCTTAAATGCAGTATATGGGAAAAATTCGCCGTTTGAATGTAACTGCCTGAATAGACATCAACTAAACTTAAAACTGTTATTAAAACTGATGTAAAAAAAAGAAATTATAAAAGCCGATCTATTATAAATATATATACTCGTTGTGAATTCGTGAAAAATAATTTGCTCTACCACATGTAGAATATATTTGCTTCGACACTGAATTTTTTTTGTCTTTACTATATTCATACGACTATTTTAGGTAGAAGCTAATGATATTTTATTTTTTTCACAGATTTCGGAATCCGATAATTTACCCAAAAAGATATGTGACAAATGTACATTAAAAATCAATGACATACATGAATACTGCACAAATGCCATCAATGCAGAAAAGCATTTACTGTTGAGTGTATTTCAAATAACAAACACCGATGAGAAAGCATTATTATTATCACCATTTAATGCGAGGGCCCAAAAGTAAGTCAACCAATATGTTCTCTTAAATTTAGTTAATATTTTAAGCTTACGTTAATAAACTTACTTTTATTACTTTTATTACTTTCTTTTAAAAAATACGAATATACGTCTCAAAAGTTTTAATCTTACCATATCCGTCTTTTAATCAGATGCATTCTACTCCAATCGAACCGATTTATTCTCCTTCATTAACGAAAAAGTTTGCTCACATTTATTAAATAAAATTATTTACTTGGAAAAATGTGTATTATAATTTATTTTTGAGAATAAACATTCGAGGGTCACAAAAAAAATAAAATGGGTTCTAGAACATCACATCAAAAATCATCACTGTTCTAAATAGACAATTTTGCATATATTAAAATTATAAATGATCCGCCTTCTATATGTTTAATGTCTCTTTTCTAAATGAATTGAATATTTCTTTCAGGAAACCCAATGAACCTCGAAATGACCCTTCGAATTGGAGTGTCAAAAAGCATACATTACCAATTTTACCAGAGTATTCTATTTCCATTGTCGACCATGGCATCAAAGAGGAACCTTCGGATTCTTATGAAGTTGTAAATAGCAAAAATAATAAAGATCCAGCTCTGAATAGAATATCTTCCGAAAAAGTATCAAGTTCACATAGTTATTCAACAAAATGTACACAAACTGAGTTGTGCCTGTCAGATTTAATTAAAGATAGCATTTCAACACAGAATAAAGAGTTATTTATAGATACCGATAAAGTTATCAAAGAAGAAGAAGTATTCTTCAACGAAAGTCCTGTAGAGAACGATTTTAATTTCGAAAGCGTCGATAACAATCAATACAGTTCCGATGATGACGTTACATTAAATAAAATTATCAAAGTGGTACCTCCAATCAAAGTTAAACTGAATAAAACACACCCAGACAGTTCAAAAGTCAAACATAAAAAATCTAAAAAACGGAAAAAAGAATTGAAAGAACCTGAAATTATTGCCAAACGATCGAGGGGTCGGCCGAAAGGTTCGCTTAATAAGAAAATAGATGGCAAAGAAAAAGAAAAATCTAAATCAAAGAAACGTTCTAGAAAAAGCATATATGATGAGTGTGGAATTAAGCTCGATATCAAAGTCGAAGGGATCAATGTACTCGAGAAAGTTGGAGGTGTAAGAGATGACGGAGACAAGTGGTTTTATCCGAAAGGTACGGCAGAAGATGAAAAGAAATGGCAATGTCTAACGTGCTTTGCATTCAAATCGTCGAGAACTGATTTACTTCAACATTATAAAGATCATGTGAGTAGTTCTAAAATTTATTTCTAGTTATTTCAACGGTTTAGGGTTACAAGGGCAAAACTACAAAAAAAATATTAATTGAGTCAGCGTTCTGTATTCTGATGTTAGTTTAACTCTTTGCGGTCCTATGTCGAGTCTGACTCGACATCGATTTTATTCCGGTGGGTCCTATGTCGAGTCTTACTCGACATTTTATTTCTACATTTTTTTCCCATTCAGATTTAAAATCATGTGATTTTTTTTTTTGCGTATCGTATTTGGGACAGTATTTGGAAAGGAATGTTGATTTTTACGACCATTCACAGTGTTTCGCCTACCTACTAGAGGCACAAAGAAGAAGGGTGGGAGCGTTGCCGCGTAAAATCCTAAACAAAGGCAGTTACTCTTGACGCGCGCTCTCGCGGACATCTTTGATTACGCTTACGATATTTTTTCGTAATCATACAATATTCATAATATTTTTGTGCGAAACCCACGGATATACAAAATGCCAAAAATTGTAAAAAAAAACAGTGATATAAATGAGTTTGAAAGCAGTGACGACAGTGATTATATGCGTGAACTGGATATTGAATTGCAAGAATTAGCAATAGGTAAAGAAAGTGAAGAGAATGATTGTAGTGTGGTGCAAACATCCAATAAAAAAAAGAAAAGGAACTATAGCACCGATCCCGGACCATCAAATCGCGCCCTCATCTTAGATTCTGATTCAGATGAAGAAATTAGTGTTCCTGTTCGAGCACCACGAACCTTCAGGGTATACAGCAGCAGCGAAGAATCAGATTTTCGATCAAGAACATCTCCAATTGTCAATATTAGTCCACCGTGGAAAAATGTTACCAATAATGATGATTATGATCCAGACATAATTTTTTCCGTTGGTCAAAAGTCCCCGGGTCCGCAAATTCCACTATCGTGTAGTACGCCATTACAATTTTTCGAGCTATTTTTCACAGAAGAATTAATCAAAAAACTGGCAAGCGAAACAAATAAATACGCAGCTCACATTATAGCGACAAAGGCACTGCAGAAGGAATCCATTTGGAAAAATTGGTCAGATGTTACCGAAGTTGAGATGAAGGCCTTTTTAGGAGTCATTATAAATATGGGGCTTATAGAAGAAGCTGATATGAAAGACTATTGGTCTCGAGCATTCCATTCGAGAATTCCATTTTTCGGAAAAATATTTACACGAAGTAGATTTTTGCAAATTTTCTGGTCTTTGCATTTGGAGACAAATCCACAATCTGGTCAGACTGTAAGAACCAGAATTCAGAAAGTAAACAATTATCTGACATATCTTGACGGTAAATTTAGACAACATTTTATCCCAGATATGAACATATCGGTTGATGAATCCACAGTAGGTTTCAAGGGAAGGATTTCGTTTCTCGCATACAACCTGAAGAAGCCCACAAAATGGGGTTTGCGAGTATATGTCATGGCAGATTCCAAAACGAGCTACATATATTCGTTTGTTCCATACTATGGAAAAATTACCACCGATGATCTCGTTCGACCAGATTTATCATTTACAAGCAGGATTGTTCTGCAATTATATCACAATCTACAACACTCGGTACCTGAGGCGGCTGGGTATCACATATTTACGGACCGTTTTTATACAAATTTTATCCTTGCGAATGAATTGCTGAAACAAAAGTGTTATTTGTCTGGGACAATTATGACGAACAAGAGAGGGCTGCCAGAAAATATAAAAAAACCAAGACTGGCCAAAGGAGAACAAATTGCATTACGAAAAAAAAATATTCTTGTTTTGGCATGGCTTGACCAAAGAGTAGTCACAATGCTAAGTACATGGTCTAATTCATCCAGAACAGCTGTCACTAGATGGCCAAGAGTAGCACGGCGAGCAGTAAGACAGGATACAAGGTCGAGTCCAACACCATTAGCTACCACGAGAAAAATTGAAGTAGTGAAGAAACCTAGTGTAATAGTAAATTACAACAAGCACATGGGAGGTGTAGATGTAGCGGATCAGTACGTTTCATCATATTGTTTCATCCGGAAAACCCTGAAATGGTGGAGAAAGCTATTTTTCTGGGGTTTCGAGGTATCTATAATCAACGCTTACATTTTGCACAAAACATGTGCCATAAAAGAAGGAAAGAAGCCAATGAAACACAAAACGTTTCGTACGGAATTATTATTGAGCCTCATTGGTGATTTTAGAGCCCCGAATAAAAAACCTGGTCGAGTATCTACTACGGACAAGGAGCAACGACTAGACAATAAGCCTCATTTCATTTATGCCAATCCGGAGGGGAAACATAAAGATTGTCTAGTATGTTCCAATAGGAAAATTAGAGGTGGGAGGAAGGAGACAAACTATATTTGTGTGACATGTACCAGAAAACCCGGTCTCCATTTAGGCCAATGTTTTGAGAGATACCATACATTATCCAATTATAAAATGTAAAGTATAATGCCTCTGTATACTATTTTAGTAAAATATATAATTTTGGTAAAAAATATAAGTCTTTTATTAAATAATAATTACAAAATTGAGAAAAAACAATTTATCTTAAAAATGTCTGAAACATTTAGGGACCTACTGGACCTTTTTTTTTTTTTTTTAAGGACTGCAAAGGGTTAAAGTTAGTTCTGGTGAAGGCACAAACCGAAATAGCTATCAACCATATAAATAATATTTGTAGAACTAAAGAACTAAAGTACATTTTATCATCTTTATATAATTTATACAGATTAATTTATTTAGTTTTGTTTGTCCTTACATTGGCAGAAGGCATTAAATTAAAAATTAGTTGCTTTGAGTGATGAATGCAAATAGGTATATTTTAACAGGCTGTATCTTCTGAAAAAACAAGTTCAGTTATTCTGTGTTACATATTAAGACAATTCCGTTCAAAGCTTTTTTTGGCAAAAAAAAACTAACTATAACTAAATGCTTTTGAATACGTGGATTGAATTATTTAATCATTATTGAATTTCATAAAGTGTTTGGAACTATAATTAATAAATATAGTGCATAAATAGAGATGTTAAAATTTCATGATTATCTCAAAACAAGGTTTTTTGATTTATCGCCTTCTGCCAGTATACTGACGATATGTCTCTAATACAAAATTCCTTGATGTGATTTTCCAAAAAAACACTTTCTAGCTTTGCCCTTGTAACCTAAGCCCCTGATATATGACTAATAATACAAATTCACAATCGTACATACACTTAACTTTGAAAGAAACTTTTTTTTTACCGTGTCATCTCAGACTATTGGTTAAATAATCGCTTTTGCTACACCTCATTTTTATGATAAATCAATTTATGAAATTTTCCACACTGGGTTTCGAATTCGTGAGCATCGCCGAGATTGTTGATCACTTGGCCATGTTTGGCTTGTTATAATAATTATGTATAATTTGACATTGCATATTATGATGTTCGTAGTTGGCTTCTTATCGATTTAATTGTTTATTGGAAGTAAAAATAAATTTATGGCAGAATCACTTACATCCATGCTTTCAAACACGCGTCTTGCCTGTAACCGTGTGGTCTCCGTTGTTTTTTTCAATTGATTCTTTGGTTAGTTTGGATGGTTTCGTGTTGTTAAAGCATTGATTTATCCTGAAATTTCCTTTTACCCATTCATCCTTCGAAAATAAGGTGTATCAAAAACAATTTGTTAACTATTTCTGTCCTAGCTCGTGTTTATATTCCCTCACTCTCTCTGAAAGGGAAGGCTGAGCGACTGAATAACGAGCAGTTCTTTTAGAAAAACTTCTGTGGAGATGAGTCCCATTCTCCATGGTCGAAAAAAGTATATTTTTTATAATTAGCAACAGTACTTGTTAATACCTAGTATTGTTTTTTTTTTCCATAGTAGAGTTTATTTTTAAATTACACTGCATCTCATTGTTGATCTTTTAAAATCTCTAATGTAAAAGTTTCATCAAAATTATGTTTTTTTTTCATATCACACCACATACATTGATTGATTAACTATACTCTGACTTGGTTAAAATATAAACCTCATGCCATCGTCGCTGTAGATCCCAAGGGAGCCAGTACACAATGTCATAAAGCTGATAAATCTACGTACAAAGATTTTGTGTGATATAAATATTTTTTTTGTTCTTAAAGTTATAATAGTAAAATTTTGAACATTGTGATGTTATCTTTTTAATATGAAATAATTCAGAATTCAAAAGACTTAAGCGGCTCATCATCAATGTTTGCTTTAATTTATGCGTGCTAGGTCTATTGGCAATTCACAAAATATTCATAAATAGTGTTTTTTGAGGCTGAAATCTTGGTTTTAAAATGTTTCTTTTTTTTAAACTTATTTTTGGCAAATTTGTGGCTTGATTCCTTTGGCATCTATGACGACGATATGAAACGTGTCTTATTATGACATAACTGTAATATCTCCTATGTACATAAATCATCATCACATTGGAGCTATTACATGTCTTTGTACATTGGAGATATTTTTTTACCGTTTGACAGTTTGATAAAAATATAGTTAGAAATAATATTGTATCTACTGAACAGGTTACTTATGATGCTGAAAATGAAGATAAATTGATGCAAAACAATCATCTTGAACCTGCACAAACAATCTTAACGAATGAAGATGATGAGTTTAGATTATTATCTCCTACTGAATCACGTAAATGGGCGAAATTTCAACGAACTCAGGGAAAAGAATACATCGGTTATAAAGTATCAGAAAATAAAATGATCACTCAAAACACAATACGGCCTGCAAAATGTATTAAAGAGAGATGTAGACATAAAACTCCTAAAAGATATACGATTGACTCTTATTTGTGTCACATAATATCAGAGGCAGACAGGATAATTATCTTCAATACCTTTTGGAATTTAGGCTCGTGGGAGCTAAAGAAAAGTTTTGTGGCAAGTTTAGTTCAAAGAAGACCAATCCGCCGAAGAAGACAGTCTAGCCTTCAGGACAAGCCCGTAAAGAAACAAGAGGCGCATGATTACTTTTTGAAAGGCATTGATGGAAACTATTTAAGAGTTTGCAGATTTATGTTCCTGAACACGTTGTCTTTAGGAGAGCATTGTCTCAAACTTTGGGTTAAGGAAAAGTGCAATCTTGTCGCAAAATCAAATGAAGTCTCCATTCAAAATTGTCTGATGGAAAATCAAATTATTTGTCTCAGAAGATGATGAGGCCTGACTTGTTAATTAAAATATCAGCAGTAACAAATAATCTATAGAAGATATAACATAGTATTCAATAAACTAGGTACATATTTCTCTGTGCTGTTTTTAAAAACAAACAAATCTCCAATGTTACAATTCAATTATCAAATATCTGAATTAAAATATTAATGTCTTTTTTATTGACTAAAACAAACTATTTAGAAACTCGCAAAACTGCCTTAACTTTTATGGTTAACACTTACCAAAATATTTACTTTTTTTAGTGTGCTATGGCGGGCCACAAATTATTCTGCTTTTCAAAATTAAAATTGAACTATTGACGTCTGTTCAAAAATGTCAATGGTTGACGAATACTTTTATAGACAAATTGAAAAATATTGTCACCTTTTTTATAAATTACATGCATTTGATAAGCATGTATGTCAAAAAACATTTCAACAACCATAAATTCCAATTTATGATTTAGTTCTACTTGTCTCGTTGGTATTAACTGCCATTCTGAACACACTTCATCTATCCCTTAAGAATTAAAATTATTTTTAAAATAAGTATATGGAAACATTTAATTAATTATTACTAATTCAATTGTAATTTTAGCACTAAATCTCTACATGAATATTTTTTTCAGTTAAAGGCATATTAATATCAAAAAATATCAGTTTAATCCGACATGAAGTTTAGGTGCTATAAACATTTTCGTCAGTTGATATTTTTTTGACAAAATTGCTAGTGCAGCTTTTTCACTGATATAAAATTTAAATTTAGTCACATTTGAGGTTTTAGCATCACAATGACGATAATATTGCACATAGCAGTACTGTTGGCAAATACTCTCAACATCTGTGTTACCTGCAAATTACATTACCTGAGAAAGGATTTGTTGGAATAATGCTGTTTTTTTTTTCACACAAAGGCTCATTTTGTTGCTTTAATAAATTTTTATTACCATCAGACATTAAATTAATAAAATTTCTTGTTCATCATACAGAATCAAAATCTCCATAAATTGCTCATTTTTATGTTCGATGCATAAAGTGTTAAAACATTGGTTATTTTATTCACAGGTAGATAATCCAACAAAATTCCAACTGGATAATAATATTGGTATCAAATGCGAGGATGCTATAATAGTAAAAGATGAGCCTGAAGATGGAAAAGATGACATAGGCGTCGAAGCTAATTCACGTGATTACATTATTGTCAAAGCTCCTCAATTTGGTAACGCACCTGGTAAGTGTATTTAATAAATCACACGCGGGGGAACAATGATACCAATCTCTCATCCTAAGTATGGAAATCATCTTAAATTCTTGGAATCACTTCAACACTAAGATCACATCACAAATTTGCTTTAAAATGTCACAAGCGCCCAGATTATTTTACTTATTAGATTTGGCGAACATTAATCTTGGTCATCGAGAAATATACTTATTTGTTTTGCTTATTTAGCCTATCTATGCTGAAATTTATCAATTTCATCTTGATTTAAAGTTAATACAGATATTAATTAACAAAAGAGCAAAAAATTGTGGAAATAATTGTACACTGTGAAAAACTTCAATATGCTCGCTCATCGTGTTAGTTTATCTCTTTTTATCTTGCATAATATCTGCTAAAATGTGAAGGCTCATATTTTAGAACAGAAAAAGCACCATACAAAATAAGTAATGTTACACATTGATGATCGGTTTAATCTTGCAACAAGTAAAGTAAATATAAACTACATGTCTGTTCAATAATGCAGGTTGTGGTTTTATCAAGTGTACTGAAAACTAGTTGCTTCATTGATTAAATTATTTTTCAGCCTTTCAGTGCCTCAAATGCTGTAAAATATTCATTAATAAGAAATCTGTGATGAGACATCTCGTATGTCACGATGACTCCAGGCCATTTCCATGTAATATATGCGGTAAGTTTCCAATAGTACCGTTTTATATACACACACAATCATTACAATTTCTTTTTCTCTCGTTATAGTGTTTCATTGAAACATTGTTATTTAAATGAGTATAAATCTTGCCAAAAAATAAATGCCAATTTTCTCAGAAAATACTTTGTATGCTAACTGCTATGAAATAGCTTAGAAAACTGTTATTAGCTTCTAATCTAAATTATTCTTATTATATCCTAAAAACTTCAATGATTTTCAGGTCGCACCTACAAGAGAGCATATGAAATTTTACTGCATGGGAGAGCTCATAGCGGAGTTAAGACTCTATTTTGTCGATATGAACAATGTAATTATAGTACGGTTTACAGAGGTGCCCTTCTATCTCACCACAAGCGGCATGAACCTAATTTTAAGGTGAGTAAAATTTCATATCTATAGTCTTTTCTATAAAATTAAAACAACAATTAGCAACAAAAAATACGTTGAATTGATTGTTTCTCTGCGCATTATTTTTTATTAAAATTCCTTTCCAAACAGTACGAGTTGTCTAGTTAGAGAAATCGATACAACCACATTTTGTCAATTGGAAAAAAAATATGTGCGTATTCTATGTGACATTTAACACTAAATGAGAAAATTCAAATCTTCCAAAACTCAATATAAGCCCACCAAAAATAAATACTTCAAAATCCCAATTAGCGATATATTCATGATTTAAATCTGGTTGACTCTGGTATCTGGTATGTACAATTTTTATTTTGCTAATATTTATTTAATTTTATGGTTTATCAGCTTACAAATGCTGTTATTTTGTTTTTATTGAAAGATAGAATACCAGGGCTGTGGAGTCAGGTAAATAAAAAATGTCTGACTCCGAATTGATTTTTTTCAATCATTTCCGTTTAACTATTATACATATATTTATACCATCAGATCAACTTTAGTCAGCCTAGCATGTGTTTTGATAGTTCTTAAAAAAACACCCGACTCTCAACTCCAACTCCACAGACCTGTAAAATAGAATAAAGAATCTCAATATAAAAACACTGCTTGATACAAATATTGACATCTGTACATAACAATTTTTGTAATTAGATGTTTCATATATAGGGTCTAGGCACCGCCACTAACATTTGTCATAAATAGCATTAAATATTATATTATATCTGTAATAAGCTACATAATATGATTTATCTTTCAGTACACTTGTGATATATGCAATAAAGGCTTTGATGTGCTGACGTGGTTCACCGAACATAAAAACCTCCACACGGGCGAGAAACCCTTTGTCTGTGACATCTGCAGCAAGAGTTTTATCTATTCAAGGTACTTTCTTAAACATATTATAAAATTTCTCTCTACTTTGCAATTTGAATTATGTATTTAGAGTTTCTCTCAAAGTAAAGCTGAGTTATCTTTTAGGCTAACTCCTACGAAAAGTACCAGGGTTAATTTTATATCTAACATAAATTTCAGCCCAGTTATATTTTAATGAAACGAACTTAACCTGTAATCTCAGTTTAACTTTGATTCATGATAATATCATATAAATTTTAAAGGTAATTTTCGTATTTTATTTAATAATAGATATCTCGCATCACACCGAAAGAGCGTTCACCCTGAAACGAGCACCCGTAAACTTCTTCACCGATGTCCCGACTGTCCGATGGAATTCCCTCATCGGAAACAGTTACGGACTCACGCTGGGCGAGTTCACAATGCCCCTCACGGTGGACGCGTGCTCTGCGATATTTGTGGCAAGGGACTCAGCAGCAGGGAACATCTCAAGTTCCATAGAAGAATACACACAGGCGAAAAACCTCATGTATGCAGGTAAACAATAACGAAAATTACAATACTGACAATTGTGTGGAAATCTGTAACGATGTTTTGATAGAATTTTTGATCATTCTAATGGTTGAAGATTCTGTATGTTTGATCTTTTACTCTCTGTTGTCAGTTCGCCAACAGCAAAGCTTATATCATTGCCTTAACTGGCAAACTGCTCATCAACAATTTAAACTGATTCTTTAGAGAAGATATGTTTTATAAGCCTGTATGAGATACTGGAACGTTTGATGAAAATAATTATATTAACAGCTTAACGACCGCGGACGCATATTTGAGTCTTTGAAAAACAAAGGTTGCTGGCCGGCGGACTCATATATGCGTATAGGTGAAGTATCTGGAAGCTAAGAAAATTAAATTTCGTAAAGATATCTCAATTTGCTTACAAATTATAGTGAATTTAGTAAAATTACAATTTTTGCGAATTTTTCGCAAAATTTTATTTCACTAGGTGAAATTTAAAAAAAAAACGTGCGGTTGTTAAGCTGTTAACGTGATTTCATAATGACATCTTGATATTATACTTTTTTCTATTTTTAATTTCTTAATCCCACTCTTTTTACAAAGTCTATTCCCAATGTGGAGCTTATTGACTTCTAACGGAGGCATTTGAACAGATTTTTATGTATGAAAATGAACTGATTATTATTCAGACACTACTGTTTCGGAGAGAGTAAAGATTGAAGTGAGGAACTAGGACAGACTATTAATTAGCAAAATGCTTTCACTATGTCCCATTTTTAGAATAAGATATGTAAGACGAAATCCATTTATCAAATGAAAAATCCTATGTAATAGACATTGACAACGTGTTTACAAGCCCAGCTCATTTTGATTTAGCTAAAAATGATGCACAGAAAAAAATGGTTTCATTTCTCAATCAATCAATAATATAACTCTATTTCATGAATTTATTTCCTTTTTTTAAAAAATTTCTTATATAGAAATGTAATGATTTTACTTTGACTTATCTTTGAACTGCCCTCTATCAAAGTTTGTGAATTAATTATATTGTGATTCAATGTTATGTTGTTTCCAGAATTTGCCACAAAGGATTTGTGAAGAAATGTAATTTGACCCTTCACGAAAGAGTTCATAGTGGAGAACGTCCTCATGTCTGTTCACATTGCGGGAAAGCATTCTCACAAAGGTCGACACTCGTCATACATGAAAGGTATCTTATATATTTTGCTCACTTTTAGGAAGTTCACTGTCAATACTTGAAAAGCCATTATATTTAAAAAAAAAAAAAAAAAAACAATATCTTTGCCATGTCCCAATTTCTATCAATGCCCAAATCTCATTTGACCAACTCTGATTCTTCGTGACCACGCTATATCTGTGAATTTATGTTTTTTTACATCATTGATTCTAGACGCATGATTTTATTCTATTAAGTTAAGATGCAACACTTCTTTTTCACCTTTATTTTATTCAATGTTATGAAAGTCAACATAACAATCTGCGTAACTGTAATATAAAAATGTGTCATAATACTAAATAACAAGGGGGTTGCTTTAAATAAAAGAACATATAACTCCACAACTTTTTCGAACCTAACTAATATTTGAGGAATTACATGCTTCAAGTAGATTGTTCTCTAAATCTTATTTGTCAAAACAGGCTACTTTCAATGCTAATACTTACATATTTCAATCTCTTCCATAGTGTCAATGAATGGATGATCGCACCAAGTCAATTACAGTAATAACATTTAACCTTTTTTTCAGATACCACTCTGGCGCCCGTCCGTATACATGTCAAATCTGCAACAAAGGCTTCGTAGCGAAAGGTTTACTGTCGATGCACCAAAAAACTTGCCTGGCGACATCGGCATCTGTTTGACAACAGCTTCCCATTCAGATAGTCGCCATACAAGATTTTGTAAAGAATCATGAAGAACATTCTAACTGACGCAGCAACTTTTGAGTGAATTTTCTAAACCTAATTTTAATCTTATAACACAAAATATTTTTTATAATGTGCGGCACATGCCCTACAGAGGCATGTGCCGACGGTGATACTAGACTTTAACAGTTGTTAGTAAATATTGCACATCGTTTGTAAATATGTTAATTTGTACAGCAACATTCCATTTTAATCGAAAGTTATTTATTTGTTTGATCATTGTATTCCACACAAACTACATTATTGATTTCAATATAATGCATAATTAATTTAAAAATAAATTCAACTTATGATTCCACTAAATTATTTTGTATTGATTTTTTTTATAGCGAAACAGCGTTATAGATGTTTATTGGAACATAATTTTTATCTGAATAAAAACCGTGGTTTCCTTGAACACATGTCAATACAGTGAAAAATACGGCAATTTATTGTTTCTTTATGGGTGTGTCACGGTTGTGGTTTTTGTAGTATAGTGGAACCTCGATTCTACGTTTTTCAAGGGACCGTAATAAATGAACGTATAATGCGGGAAATCTTTAATTAATACCAAAAATGCGATGTAAAACTATTTGAGCGAAAAAAAAATATTCTACAAAAACGGTCAATCGGGATAATAATTGGGACGGGACGATACTATTTAGATGATAGATCGAGGAAATCAGTAAATCGGGGAATGATACACGTGGAATTATTAAATATTGTTATGACAGGGTCAAGACCAAGGTCGAGTAAAAAATAAACGATCCATGCAAAAAAAACGAAGATAGCGAGAACGGTAGATCGGGGTTCCACTGAAAAAAACGCGAGGCAAAACTATTTATGAAAAATATTCAACGAAAACGTTCAATCGGGGTAATATTCGTGACGGGGCCAAAATATTTAAACGATAGATCGAGGAAAACGGTAAATCGGGGAACGATTAATGCGGGATTCTTTTACATTGTTCTTATGGGTGTTTGGCTGGGACTATGAAAAATAAACGATCCATGCGGGAAAACGAACAATGCGAGAACGGTAGATCGGGGTTCCACTGTATACATATTTCAAATCTGTATATAATATTTTACATACAATTTGTAAATTTACCATTGAATTTTAATAAAATACACATTACTTAAAACACATGAAAAAATCTTATTTTTATCATTAAAGAGCCCTCTAGAGGTGAATTGAGCCAAGTAGTATAATGGTAAAACTTTTCTATTGCCCTTTTAAGTATGACAACGTCTTTACTTAGTGTTTTTATATTTTTAATAAAGGGGAACGACGCTAGTGCAGTGTGTTTACCGAGCTCTTTTTACTTTTACGATACTTTAAAACATGTAGAATATTATAATGCTTAACTTAAATACTATAATCTGATTTATTTTTTCCTAAAACACCACTTAGCTCACGTCACCTCTTAGGGACTAATTTGTCAAACTAGAGCAACTTTCAATATCTGTATGCAATTATGATTATTTTTACCCTCTCATTTCCTTGATTGTTAGGCACATCTTTATTTTTAATTACCATCAAAACACTGTATGTCTTATACTTAGAGTAGTAACACTATGGCGTATATAAGTAAGCAGTCGGAAGACTGTTTTCATAATCTATAAATATTGCAGTTTAGGGCTAGGAGATGAATGAAATAAAAAACATTTTCAAGTTTGTAGAAAAAATTTATAAAAAGAGATTATAGTACAGATGTAAATTTCAGTGTAAAAATGGACGGAATTCATTTTCAACGAGACACAATAGTAAAAACAGGTAAATGGAAATAAAAATATTGTACTTAAGCCTAATAGATGGAATAAGATTTATTATAAAAATCATCGCTACAACTATAAACAAAATATCAAATTTGCACAGTAATTATTATACTTGATATGATTGGATTTAGTACTTTTTTCATATTATAAAACTCTTTTAGCCAATATAATATCGACCCATAATCAGCAAAAGAACTTAAATGACACATTTCTGTAAATGTCGTTTTAAGACAATAAGGCGTCAGTGCCAAAAATTTATGAGCGTTATCCCACTCGCCGGATCTTTTTTAGGACCTGTGCATTTTAGTGTTTTGACATGTTATCGTGGACCCCGTTTGAGAAACGCTGATAAAGTGAACTGAAAATAGTCAGACAACTTTATTATAATATCAGGAAAGGTATTGACAATATATATTAACTTGAAATTCCTATTGCTAACTAAATTTTGAAAAAACCTGTAAAATTTAAAAATTGTCGGTTACGATTTTCTGCCTATTACGGGTCAATCAATATGTGTACATTTAAATTTTCATACGATTATGCAATTCAGTCAACATTTAGAAAGTGGCATTACTAGAAAGATTTCCATTAGGTCATTTCTACAGATAAATATTTTGCCATCCAAACAGTAATAATACTGCTAACCCCTTAATACACATTATTATTTATTCTTAAGTATTGGAAGGCACAGAGAAAATATATCTAATTGACGTTTGATTTAAGAGCATTCATTAATTAAGACATTCTTTAAAAATCATCATTAACTATTATGCAATTGTACAATTTTTACAGACAATTAAATGGTAAATAATAAAAAAATAATCAGTCAAATCTGTAAATAAAATAAATGAGATGAGTCAATTTTGTAAAAGATTAACTTAAATTAACAAAAAAGTCTGGCCGGAATGACAATGAATGAGATTCTCTCGATAGATATTTATGTGCTGATTTGTGCAGAAGCATAAAAATAAATTTTCATATATTAAATTCATAGCTAAGGCACAATACGTGTGTTCGTTCCGAGTATAGTAATAAAAACTATTGGCAATTCGACATTTACAAATACATTATCGAATTCCTTCAAAATCTTATATTTGATTATAAAATTTGTATATTTTTATTTGATTAATAATAAAACCAACAATAATATCTAAGAGTGCCATATCAATTGAATATAGCAAGATTTTAAATAACGCTAATACTGGGCGCAATATGAACGAGAAGAAATAGATTTTCAGTTGTTTGTTATTTAAATTACTACCAAAAATTTGTATCATAGTCTTGATGGTCTCTATGTGAACCAGTGCATCTGCTCAGATCGGAATTCATTTACTATTCATATCGCTTTATAGTTCAATCTATAAAATGAAGAATTCATATAATATCTATGCAAAAATGTTACAAATCTAATTAACATATTATACATAGAGGATATTGTGATACCCTTATATCAATCACTATTCCAATATTCAACGGCTTTAACAAAGCACAAGAAATGGTAAAAGCAATCTCAGGCAACCGCGCCCAGCATTAGCGATCTATTTTAACAATTTCAGCATTACGGCTTACGTTGAGTGGCTATAGTAATAAAAAAATATTAAGCGTACGAAACTTTCTGTTCGTACACCTGATCGTCCCAGTCGTAATGGTTGGTCAGAGTGGTGTGTCGCAGACCGCAGATCCGCGAGCCAAACTTAAACATCACCATGATAATTCCGACAATAAACAGCGCCAGCATGGCAATAGCCGGGTATAATATCATCAGAACCATCTTGAAATCGCTTCAATGACTGCTTATATAAAAAATTATATGTCACTTTCTCGCTTGTGCAGCTCGAGGTATTCTTGCGAGGTGCGGATGACGGGTTGAGGGGCCTGTTTGATTCCCTCTTCGAGTTCTGTGTAGTCGAGTGGTGGCTGTTTGTGGGGAGTCGCAGACCACAGAGAAATCAACCACCTGTTACCTGTAATGATAAGAGCAATCGAATATAGGTGGTAGTAAAAACACAACAGACCAAAAAAAAATCATGCAACTGGAGGAGAATCACAATAGCAAAGAAACCAACATACATAAAAGAATACGTAGACATATTATAGTAACTAAACAAACAAACAAATTGTGGGTAACTATAGTAACATAAAATATATAGCTACAATACTTGTAGGTTTTTACTCAAAATATCGACCCATAATAGGCATAAAATCGTAACAAACAATTTATAAATTTTACAGGTTTTTTTAAATTTAAGTTCGAAAAAGGAATTCCTTAAGTGTGGTTAGTAAATAGTAATATATGGTCAATACCTATCCTAATATTATAATAAAATTGTCTGACTACTTCCAGTTCTCTAGATCAGCGTTTCTCAACCATAGTCCATGTGGAACGAACGATAACAAGTCAAAGCATTAAAATGCACAGACCCAAAAAAAGGATCAGGCGAATGAGATAATGCTCTTAAAACACTTAATGATATTGAACAATTATTAGCTAAAAACACAATTTACCAAATTGTGTTCCTTGCCTACCTAAGTTCTTTGGCCAATTATGAGTATATATGTTCCGAAAACACCATATAACGAGACACTTGATGTAGATAACAGTATCAGTCTTTAGTACTACAAAAAACTTTCCACTTTTCCGAGTGAGAAATCAATTTGTTGGATGGTTGCATTGAAGAAAATTCAATAAGATCCACTTCAATATACATTAAAGTAGAATCTAATTGAATAATTTATAAATTGGACTACCCATTTACACCAAATTCTAGTTAAAAATAGGCTTTGTTGAAATAATCCATAGCAGTTCATATTGGTCTGTCGCGAGCAGTGTGTTGATTAGTGATTGCTTTGATTTCATACCTGTATTTCTATCCCTCCAGTAGGCCTTGTGTTTAGAGCAGCAGCAGCAAACAACGTTCAAAATTAGCAAAAATGCACCGAAGACTGTGCAGATAGCAATAGTTATGTAGAAAGGCGAGAAGTCACTGTATTGGTGGCCGGTAAAAAAGGGATTTTTCTTATAGTCCCCTCTTTCTTCAATTATAGACATTGCAGATTACTACACCACTCTGCAAAAAAAACAAACAGAAATCTCATCATCGTACTCTCTTTAATTTAACCTAATTATTGCTATTCAGAGTATATGACAAGCGCAGCACTAATATTCATTTTTGAAACCCAGATATTGTTCTTAAAAAAAATTAATAAGAATGAAAGAATGTCTAACACATTGTTATTGAGAAAGGTAAAATTACGCCTTTTGCATACTGTCTGTAGAATATTGGACACGTAAAAGTACATTTTTTTATACTGTCGGTTGTTTGCAGGACACAAAATATGACAGGTTTTGTGTATGCATTTAGAATGTTTTGGCATGCTTACCTCAAAAATATCAAAAATGGATATTATGAGTTATAATATCAAAGCTCCTCATTAAAACAAAAGATGTATTTCTTTATTTATTCCATTAGTTTATAAATTGTCATCATGGTATGGCTAAGATATTTCAAAAACTTTACGATGTTCAACTGACACGTAATATTTTTAGTTGACATTGGTTTACAAACGTTTAGTCCTATCCATCCTTAGCCGAAATATATAAGAAACAATAAGGAAGTAGAATTAGAGTAGAAAAAATAAATGTGTGATTTTGATAAGATTTATGACATTTTTGGTACATTAAAAACAGGCGGCCTGTAGCCATAGCTCTTTATTTACGATCTAGGCATGGAAGTGGTTAAGTTACTAAAAATATAGCCAAATTTTTAGGTTAAATTAAGAGTAATAAATCATGCGCAGCAATGTGTAGATAACTATTAGATAAACAGTTGGTAAGAATTATGTAAAATAATTGAGATGATTTCAAATTGTGAAATAAATAATGCTTCTATTGTTGACCCAGATATCTTCACACCCATTGCCACACCCACAAAAATATGAATACATATACATTATGAATTACCTTTAGTTAATAATTCCGTACAGAAAATTGCAGACATAATGAATAAAAGTATTTTAAAATGGTTGTACATACTTATTTACATTGAATTTAAGCCGATGACGTCAATGGAATGTATGCTACCAAAACAATGCGGCAGTATAAACAAATCGAAACAAACGTATGTCAATCAATTAAACATAATAATATACAACTATATTGCAAATCAAATCGCAGTAATAAAAGGAATTTTAAGTTAGTCAAGTTTAGTATGTAAAGTGAGTTTTTTTAAATAATGAAACAAACACTACACTGAAGTTCAACTGCAAAAACAAAACATGGTTCTTCTAAAGTAAAAATGCTCACGTACCGAAATGGTTCATTGGGGAATTATAGGTCGATTTATAAAACTGATTGATTTCAATCGGAGATATTTTTAGAGTAAAGTTTATTTTGTTGTTTGTTTCGTGGAAATCTCTACCGCTGAATCACTGTCGTTACTTAGTCATAAATTACGTTAACTCTGTGATTGCTTTAACAGTACGATATTAATGAATTAAAATCAGCTGTGGCACTTTAGAAAACACCCCACGTTAGTGAAAATGAAATTAAACAATTGGAAATTAGAGAAATTTCAATTAAAAACAAATTACCGTTGACGGTGTTGTCAGATGGGCGTTGTCGATTATACCTCGAGTATAATATTAGTCTATGAACATTTATGAACATAAGAGATCTGTATACTAGGGCGCAGTCATGCGGGATTAAGTAGTGTACGTCCGAGATCTTGTTAATGTAAATAGCAGACAGTTTTAGGTGATTTCTAAAGTTTTGCCCAATTTTCGTGTGGCGAATCATCTCAATTCCTTTTCTTTGCGTCAGTGTATTTGGCCTAATGTCTTCTTCTCAGTATCACCGATCAGCGTATTTTGAAAGATCGAAAAGTGTGAATTAAAAAAAAATATTTTCACATTTCAACACTCATATGATCTATAGTGATAATGCATGCGTTTGTGGGATAAAGAATAGACCCATTTTGATTCCATTTAGTTTTTGGAGATTTATTTCACCAGCACATTGAAAAACTTTGAAATATAATAACCCCGAGAAAAAAGGTGCCGGATCGCCGTTCCATCACGTATTGATACATGGGAAAAAAGCACTTCGTAAATCTATACAGCTTTCTGCCAAAACTGAATAATTATAATTTAAGTTATGTTTTTTATTGTCATTTGTGTCCACTGAATTATAATTGCGAAAAGCCTATAATGACCAATTTGTATGTCTATGTCAGTTAAACCGTTTACTTTCATATATGATCTTATCATTAATTTATTTTATTCTCAATGTTAGATAATTTGGCATTTTCTTACCTATTAAATTTACTACAAAATTGTATTGTTAACTTATAAATGTTATCAGCTAAATTTAGAACTTATTTACATAGTTATTTATAATGTTTCAGAAGGGCTTCTAATTTGAATATGTATTAATGTTTCAATTCATTTTTCATATTGAACGTAAATATTTTATACTTGATGGAAAAGTATTTCAAGTAAATAATATATTATTAAAATCAAATATTTTAAGAAAAATGCCACGTCTGTAGTTAGATATAGTAAACCTCAATTCGCTTTGAAAATTTCAGTTAAAAAGCTATTATCATTATCTAGCTATCTATCTATTATTATAAAAAGCTATTAGCATCTATCAAAAAATAATAAATCTCAATTTACTAATAGAAATCAATATTTTAGCTACAATGGAATTTTTTGTCCTCCTGTTACTGAAAATTGACTATAAATATGTACATCTATCCATACAACAAGATTGCATACTTCCCCCAGCAAACATTCGCCATATGTAATGATATATGGCAGTCATGGCGAACTTATGACTAGCGGTCAGATTCTAACCCACGAAGACTTCCTCTCCACCCACTTTCCGAGCGACGTCACTTACTTAGTTTTTTTTTTTTGTTAATCCTCGGCAATATCATATGACGCAGGATCTAGTTCATAGGCTCCCAACCTTTTTCGGGTGGCGACCCCTTTTTATAAAAGCCATGTGACCCGCGGCCCCGATGCGATTGAAAAAGGCATTTTTTTCAATAAGGTAATATTAATTGACTTTAGTTTTAGTTTTGTTATTCAAATCCAAAATTGAAAAGGTTGGCGATCCATAGGTTAGGAGCCCGTGATCTAGTGGAAAATAATGGCAAACAGCTACTGATATATTATCTATGAGCTACTGGCTACGGCAGAGACACTACAAATTTCATAGTTCACGTCATAAACTAGTATACTTTATTCATGTTTTGTCCACAAACAAACGCCACAAATGTCAAGGTTATATAATCTCTCGAAACAGAGCCGGCATTCAAAAGGAAAATTAAAAATAAGTCCATCTTTCATTTCACTTTGTAAAATTAACTTTCAACTATTTTAGGATTGAAATGGTGGAGGGGAATTTATAGACATCACAAAAATGCATGCTTGGAACAGAAAACGAACGAAAAGTCGATTTAATAATGCTGCCGGTACTAGGATTCGAACCCGTGAAGCCCGGCATGGAAGTCGACGACGTTAACCACTGCACCAAAAGATATATTCTGCTAAATCATTTTAATATGTATCAGAAACAAACAGTGATATTTATTCATATTTATTGACGGCGCTAAAATTGCGTCGGAAATGCAGACTAAACATGATGGAAAATAAAATTTAAATAAATAATACAAGGTACATATGTTCTATTCTAATCGATAACCTATGTATGTATATTATTGTGCATATGCTATCCTGTGAAAGCACTAGTCTTTTCTGTACGTGTGCGTTTTTATAGCAGTGTGATGTTCATTAGTAATAATAATACCCGTTTGACAGATGTATTACTAGACAGGAGTTTAAGGAGTTTTACTAAATGGAGCATTGTATTTGTTTGGCGTTGCTCTGCTACTTAAAAATAATTTATTGTGGTGTAAATAATATTTTATTATAACCTAAATCTTCTAAAACTTCTTAACGTCTCGTAAATCTATCCTGCTTTCTACCAAACCTCATTACTTATATTAGGTTATGTTTTTCTTGTCATTTGTACAGGCTGAATTAAAATTTTGAAAAGTACAAATTGTCATAATAAGCACGGCGCTTTTTTACAGTATTTGATAATCCAAGACATTATCGGTGTCCAAACCACATTTATTAAAGTTCCCAATTAATTGAATTGTTTCAGTGTTAGTGTACACCTAAACATAGTTAAATCATAATATATTTAAGTGAATTGAACTAATTATAAAGTAAATACTTTATGTTATAGATAAATGTTACTAATAAATTATACGAAATATTTCGTATTTCGTATAATTTATTAGTGTTCTTCTTTTTAATGTGTGATTTTAACGCAATTATCAAGCCCTCAAAAAATAATTTTAAATCGTGGCGTTGTTTTCAGCTTAGTTTGTGAAGTTTTTCGCCGCAATAGTCGACGTGCTACTGTATGACATATTTACCATGTTATATTATGATCAAGCTTTGGGCGCCAAATAGACGCAAGAATTTATAAGGATCGAAATATTAATAGCATATAAATATATATTTTTATGTCAATGTCAGTTAAACCGTTTACTTTCCGTTTACTGTTTGATAATTTGGTATTTTTTATACCATAACCGCTCCCTATTGGAAGCATAGGGCCACCACTTGGTTCCTCAAGATTCTCTACCCAATACAAGTCTCTGTTTTCTCCCAGCGTCTTGTAGCTTCGCCGTGTACATCATATACAGGATCGACTCTAGAATTTCTACGCCTCTGGTTGCAATCGAGAAAAATAGTAGCAAGTAGTAAAGAATATTTTTTTCCTTTCTTTAGTCAAACTGATAGATCAAGTTCAACTGACTGACTTCAGTCCGAGTTCATTCGTGCACTTGCATGCCTAAATATCCCGAAATACGATACCCAGGATGTCAGTGGAAAAACTTATGGCAGGGTACAAAATTTCTACAATTCAAATTGGATATTGAGGTTCCATCAAGCTTCATCAGTCAATATCTGAAACTACCGTATGAATTATTTATCAGCCATTATCTAGAAACAATATGTCATGAAATTGGGTCATTGTTATTCTGAAACATCCATATATTGCTTATAATACTTTTAAAATCGCTTTATTTACTTTTACTATTACTATAACTACACTTATTGTAAATTCAACACAATTAGTGTAGTTCCAGAAAATTCAGCCAAATCATTTGATGCATCTGAAATTTATGTCTGTGAAGTTCTACAAAATGATAATAGTTGCGAAATTAGAGAAAGAAAGGAGACAAATAACTCAGAACCTACTGGTAAAGTATTAAATTATCTTAAAATTAAAAGCGAAGAAAAAATCAAAAAAAAATAACATAGATCTCTTCTTCATAGGCTATGCTAAAACTTTCAAACAAATTCTACACAACGCGAGATATGTTTAAACTCTAGAAATAGCTACATTGGTTGCCCAGTTCGAATTTCAAAATGATATAGGTATTAATGCTAGCATACCACATCTTTGATTCGACAAAAACAATGCTTTGCCTTGAGAAGATGAGTTTTCGAGCAACATTTTAGTCATTCAACGTTTGTATAAAAATTTAATTCATGTTTGTCGACTTCCGGTTGTGTACTGTTAAAATTCGCATTGAACGCTAGTTAAACAGTCTGTTAAGCACCTGACCACTATCTGTCTGTTACCCTTAAACTACCTATATATATGTAGTAATGTGCCACCGTATATATATTTGACATGGCTTAAAAATACTGTCATTTAACCTTATAGATGCCAATTAGTTAAAAATAAAAATCCACACCAGTGCCACGATATTTTTTCATTTTGAAAATCATAGAATTCTTTTATATTTAAGGCTAAACTTAATAGTACTCACTTATATTTGGGTATTGTTTTGATTTCGTTCACTTCCGGCAACAGATAGCTTGAATTGGGCACGTATATTTCCATATCCCCAGGGTTGGCACATCACACATATATTATTATTTTTTAAGTTTTATATTAATATTATAATTTTAATCATTTCACATATATTAACACTTGTAATAATTATATTTACATTTCTTTCATTTCGTCATTGGCATCAAATTTGACTCCTGAATTGGATGCGTCAAATTGATTTATTTGAGGCACAAATTCATCCACTTTCCACTCAAATACGTAATCCGGTATCAAAATATCATTCTTGTTGCATCCTTCTTCCAATGGATCGGGATCAATTTCATCAAAAAAATCTTCAGCGGCTCTGTCTAATTCATCATCGAAATCTTCATCATCTGATTCGAAAGTTGATAACAAATTATCAATATTTTATGTCGATGGAACGTTTGCATCATCTTGAGATTCCATTGTAATGGGGCTAAAAATATAATCACGTGTAATCGTAATAAAAATATCACCAGAACTATTGCAAAGAATTCACGCGAAGAGAAACAAACACCACGAGTATACCACAAAAGTCACAAAGACACTAACTGTTGGATAGTGTGCTGAGAATAAATATTTTTACCCGGTCCCTAAAATCCTTTTATTCCACATGTAATTATACATTTTTCTTAGAATTTTGAATAACCAACAGAAATATCGACACCAGATGTTATGACGTTTATACCTGAGTTCTATTGTGTTGTGACCCTGAATGCATCTATGCAACGACTTGTGAATATTTGAAGATTTGAATCATTAAATGTTGTCCGATTTTAACCATTCTTAATTTCGAGCGTAGAGGATAGATGTCGTTATAGACTCGAGCTATAACATCGGCCGAAAATAAGAATTTTATAACCAACAGCACAACCGAAGGAGCTCACACACCGGCGCGCTTATGGCACTGGCGGGCTCTCAGCAGCTCACGCACATTTGCGCTCAGGGCCTCCATAAGGTTAATGATTCTTATGATACGTATACCACAATAAGTAAATCTCATAAAATTAATAACGTTATCAATTATAGTTTTACAAATATAATAGAGGTTGAGAATCTACTGACAAACATTGCTCTAGAATAAAACTTGCAAAGAAAACATTCAATATATCTATATGTTTTATCATCCAAACGTCTAATATAGCTAATATAAAGTAAAATACCTTAGATTATTCCACGTATTGTGCTACAAACTGTGACACGTGTTTCGCATCTTCGGACAGACAACTTTCACAAATGCTTGCTGAAGTATGAATGATTTTAATTTTACTATTCGGATATATTATAATAAAAATCAAATAAAATGGGAGGCAAGGAGGGGATGATATAAAAACAAACAAATGATAATGGTAATACAAATGACATTTACATTAAGAAATGATTAAATAATGAGTTGCATCAATTAGGACGGGTTAAACCGTTAGAAAATAAATTTAACAGTGGCGAACCACCTGTTTTATTCAAGATATTATTTAATAATATTTCTTTATTGTGGAATAATCTAAGTTATTCTAATTTATATTAAAATGAACTTCCATAAATTTACCGCCAAATCCATCGAAAGTAATCTAATATAGTTGTTAACATATTCAACCATTTGAATAATAAATGATAAATACTCAAATGTTTCTTGTAAGCGTAGCGTGTCTGCTTCGGTTGCAAAAAATCTAGACTGCTAATGGATATGATTTCAACAGGGGTGATTCTACAAGAACTAAAGACTCCCTACCCCCATTTTTAGACAGTAAGGAACTAAGGGTGCGTCTAAGATTATTCAATCACGATGCTAGGTGGCAGAGAACAGACACATCACAGAAATCCATGATTCAATCTATGAAACTGTCCGCATTGGGACGAACACCTGTGAACTCTGCAACTGAAGCTAACGACATTGACCACTCGGCTACACGCTTGGATCAGACGAATGCCTATTGAAAATAGTCTTGTACAGTTGCAGGGCAGGTATGGTGAGCGAAATGACTACAGTCAGAGTGGTTTGCTCTATAAAATGGTGTAAAAATTATACAGTTAACTTTTCCTGTCACAAATTAGGAACATTGTTTTGGAGATTTCCCAAAGACAAAAATAGGTAATTTTTCTGCTTATTTTTTTCTTATTATTTAGTGCCATTATCAGCAATCTAGTCTCTAAAAAAATGACATGTTTTAGAGCACGAGTTCCCAACCTATGGGTCGCGACAGATTTTCTGGGGGTCGCGAACTTTTTTCGATTTTGGATTTGCACAACAAAACTGAAACTCACAGTCAACTAAAATTATCTTATTGAAAAAAAATGCCTTTTTCAATTGCATTGGGGCCGCGGGTCACATGGCTTTTATAAAAAGGGGTCACCACCCGAAAAAGGTTGGGAACCTATGTTTTAGAATTTTCTCTTCTGTAAAATTGTAAAATATAGAGATACCTAGTAAACAGATTAAGCCAGTGTTTCCCAAATGTGGTTCTGCAAGATAAAACTAGGGGTTCACAAAAAAAACCCCTTATTTGATACTAAAGGTCTGCACGGGCCCGGGCCTGGCCCTTGGGCGGGTAAGCGCAATTGACATTCGAGCTCGGGCTAGACCCGGGTAAAGAATTTATTTCTTCAGAAAAATATTTCAGACTATGTTCCTGTCATAAGTCAGCTATGATGATTTTAATTATTACCAGTTCTGTAGAGAATCTTAAATTGTTGTAAATTTGTAAAAAGCGGGATTTTTTCAGGCTCAGGAGTATAAATCTCGGCCTCGGGTCAGGTTTGGGTAACAAGTGTGGTATTAGGCTCGGGGCACGTCGGGCCTGAGTCTTTCAGGCTCGGACCGGGTAGTTTTGTGAAATTTCGGCCTGTGCAGACCTCTATTTGATACTAAAAATATTGTAGTTGATTCATAACAAACAAGGTTTTTGTTTTTATTTATATTATAATAAGATTCTGTTACAAATTATATTTAGGAAGCACTGTACTAATCCAATAATGTGTAGTGCTTTAGTTATCTGTAGTGCTGTTCCGGCGTGCAGAGCACTTAATTTGAATGGTTTGAAATACTCAACATGTGAATGTGCAGAAATATAGCATATTTTCAATTGAAATTTTAATCTATTTATAAGGACTAAATCGATAGACCCCTCCACTGCCTGTCTTACACATGCAGTAGTTGATTTCATGGATTCATAATTTCTTTACAGTGTATTAAAATGAATATCAATGTAGAATTACCTTTATTTGTCAACAGGTGCTCAGAATGGGTTTCCAAATGCCAGCGCAAAGATCTTCGAGATATATTGGAGCAATTTGGATCGTCTCAATTAAATGAACACCATTTTATTTGCTCTGATCATTTTTCGCATTCTGATTACATAGACTCGAAAAATTTTAACAGAGGCCTCGCTGATTATGCTGTGCCGTCTGTCAATTTAGATCCAATAGCTCCAGAGCCAGGAGAAATAGTAAATAAAAGAAAGCGTTGCCATCAAGATAACAGAATTACAGACAGCGAGAAACAATCAGGTATGTGTAACTCAGATGAGTTATTTTGGCAGAGCATAATTTTGTGAGAACTAAACTGTTGTTGATAACGTTAATTTATATATAGGTGGGCCATATTTCTGTAAATATTATTTACTGTGTGAGATGAATGTTATAGTGAGATTGATTCTTCTTCTTTCAATTATTCTGTTTCAAAAATGTAATTTTGCCCATTGTCGGATCAAAAGTTCAGAAATACCTAAACATTTATATATTCAATCATAATAAGAGTATGCATACTGGGACGCCGTCGTCCAGGATTAGGTGACGTATGTTCCTTATACCTAATGTGCATAAGGAACTGACGTCACCAAAGCGTGAACAACTTCATGCCAATGTCAAGTGCCCTAATGTCAGATATTGAGACCGCCAGAGCACTCTAAATAGAATACAAAAGAAATCCAAAGGCTGTCCGCGCAAGGGATGTACTGCATATGCTGAAAACTAGATCTAAAAGGTTAAGGTGTCTTGTTTGAAAAAAAAACTTTGGATCAAGTTCGTATGAACCTCTATTGCAGAGGCGGATTACCCTATAAGCGAATGAGGCGCGCGCTTGGGGTCTCCGAATCTTAGGGGCCTCAAAAAAGATTCTATTGTATAACTCGTATGCTTTTAGTTCGGATTTTAATATATTTAACATTAATTTTCTGTAAGTTATCCGAAAAATGGGGCCTTCAAATTTTATTGCACCTGGGGCCTCCCATGTGCTTAGTCGGCCACTGTTCTATTGTCAATAGCGCAAGCTAGCTTATATATCAAAAAACCTAGATGAATTTAGCACTCATGTTATAATCAAAGAAATTTATATTTTTTTATGTTTTTATAGATAATTTATCAAAAGCAAATTTGTTCGGTTCCGCAACATCAGACAAAGTGAATTCATCTGATACATTAGATCCGGCAAGTGTTCCACCGAAAGTGGTTGCAGTCGATACATATTTTTCTAGTAAGTCCACCACTCTAAGTATTAAGTGTTTTATCCTCTTTTCAATCATAATTAAACATGTTATATGAGGTACAATGTTACACAACGTGGTGGACCTCCAACAGAAAGCGACAGATTTTAATCTATTTTGCCTATGCACTGACATTATGATAATATTATGGCAGTTGCATATGGGGAATTACGATAGTGTTTTAAGTAATTTTGTTTAAATGGAATACTATTCAGAAATATGTTTTTTCCAACATGCCCAAAATCAAAGGGGTCTTATCTAGGGGATTTACCTTAGTGTTACTAACATTATAATTTCATTTGTAGAATATAGAACACCCAGCATATTTTCTAAACGGTTATATGTGTGAGATATAACTTTATGTCACCGATAAATATAATTATGTCATTGTCAGAACCGAGACTTAACTCAAAACATGCATTTTTGTAGTTAGACTCCTGTGATTCTAAGCCCCCGAATATATAGTTGAAATGTGTCACGTATTTTTTTTTTGTTTTGCTTACTACAAAAGTAAACGCGAGCCTTTCTATAGATTATCTGCATTGTGTTGAATGTGGCTCCGACTACTATAGTCCTTAGCAAGCTTTTGATATCAAGTGTGCCAATTTGTATCTGAAGGCGTAGAAGCCTCTGTGATTTTGATCACCCGCACTCATCTGGAGGTATTTGTAAATCTATGTTGGAGTCATTGGACATTTTCTTTTCTTTTTTCAATAGACCGATATGGAAAATCTGGAGCGAAATGTGTTGTGTACAGTTGCGACAATTACATCTGCCAGCAGAACGCTCCGTCATATTATCGGCTCCCAAAAGATTCAAAAAGGTAATTCCAGTTGTATCGCACTTTCCCACCAAACCACCAAATCTTTTAGGATAAAATGATTATTTAGCAATTTGGGTTGTAAAAATAAATGCTGATATGTCTATATCAGGGATGGCGAACCTATGGCAAGCGTGCCCGAGGTGGCACGTTTGAGAATTTGGATGGCACGTGAACGATTTCCAAATGTTTAAAAACGACTAGTTTTCGAGCACAAATTCCTCGGTGAGCTAAAAAAAAAAAAAAACGAGGTTTTGAGATATTCTGAGGAAAAAGTATAGGGAATTGAGGATTTCAAATTCCTCAGTGAGCTAATCCCAATTAAATCCAGGATTAGACACCCTAGGCACGCCGCACAATCGAGAAAAAGTATTTGAAGATTGTTGGCACGCGGACCCAAAAAGGTTCGCCATCACTGGTTTTTGTAATATATCTGTGTATTAGGTGAATATATTGACAACTCGACATGTTTCAATATCATGTACCGTTTCTCATATTCATTATTTTTCATTTATAATGTGAAAATTTAAAAATTACATTTGTAGAAAACGATGAATAAATATACCTCAAGTTATAATATGGTTATGTGTATGTTTTAAATTGTACTGTTTAACAATGTTAATGAAGCATAGTTGATATAATGATTGCATATTGAGGTTGAAATACTTGTGAAATCTTTAATATCTAAATATGCAGTTATCTTGATATATTTATCTGTAATGCGCAGCGCAATACTGCAACTGTGCACAATGTATGATGAATGCTTTGCAGACAAATAGAGAAGGAACCAACTGGTGTATAAAATATGAATAGTAATCATTAAGAGCCTCAATAGTATTGATCCAATGGCCAGATCGTAAAAAAATAAGTAAACTTAAGAATGCTTCTACAGGTGAATCTTCTTGTACAGAAAAAAACAGGTTTAACCGTTTTTACAATGTTATGATAATAATAATAAACCAAAAATTTATATTTATTAACTAAGGTACTTAGATAAAATAATATTTAATAAGCTCTATTAATGCGAAGAATTTAATTGTATTTTTTGAGAAAATATATTATATGGCAACAGTAAACACTGTTGTCTTTCCACTATTCATTCTGCTTTAACTTATTAAATTTGTATTGAAATTATTTTGATATAAATTTTATTATTTATGGTCGTTGTTTGCAGATGTCTGGAATGGATAAAGGTGTTAAATCGGCCAGAATTTTTAGAAAAATTCAAGTCTCTCGGTCCGGGATATTGCAACAAAACATACAGAATATGCTCCGATCATTTCAAAAGTGAGAATTTTAGAAATCCTAGAATGAAGAGTCAAGGTATATTTCGTGAAGCAGTTCCATCACTGAAATTGGATGAGAAAAATGTAAACAAACAGACAGAATCAAAGATGAGTAACCCTAGTAAACCAAAGAACGGTGACAATAAAATCCTACTGGAGACTAATTCAGGTAACTTTGTGTAATTTTAAAAGAAACTAAATTTCTCATAATATGTAAATTGGTGAAGTCAGACAGGTTTGTGGCACAGCGCTCAACGTCATTAGCTTCTGTGGCGTTGAGGGTGGACAGAATGAACAGCATTTTTTCAAAAGCATTTTATCGATTTTTGTTAGAAGGCATGAGTGTTTGTGATGTCTAAAAATTCCTTCAGGTAAAAAGGGGAAACCATTATCAGTTTATAATGCTTGTCATGAGCGAAATTGTGAATTAGTACAAATGTATATTTTATTTTTTGAATATAATGCCTTTCCACCCTATTAATATTTAAGTATTGACAGTGAATACCCTAAAAATATTGAGTTTAAAGTAAATTTATGCAGCTAGACCATACTGGGCAGTTGCCACAATCGACAGTACATATGTATATAAAATAATAATAAAAAAACATGACAAAGCCAACAGTGAATGTAACTAACTCTGCATACTACTATTTCATTATAATATCCTTAGGCTATACAGATAATATATTAATGTATTTTTATTAAAACACTCATCGAGCTTATCTCACGTGATTTTAATAAATTCAAATATCCATTTATTGTAAAATTGAAATTAACTTGATAGAACTCAATTATAGTAGAATTAAAAACTTCTCTAGCAAAAGGTTGAGTTCAAACTAGCTTTCTATATAGCATGTTATTTAAAAGATGCTTTTATTCCAGGTTTATCATCTCCTCTGCCTAGTGACAACCTTCCAGAGCCTTCACTTAATAGTGACGATGAAAATTTTGAGCTTGCAAGTAAGTGACATCAATACTAGAATAAATTGTCAACAATCATTCGAAATAGATTTTATTTAAGTAAATCAGAATCGTAGAGATGCGAGTCGAGAAAAGAAAAAAGGCTTGCTAGTAAATTTGTTTTGTTTAATTAAAATCTAAAAAGTCTCTTGAAAACCAGTGTTCTATCCATGTCAGTATCCAAGCAATATCTCACTATTGACAATTTTCCCTGAGAGCAAAAAACAAACTCAAAAATTAAAAGATTGTAGAAATTTATACTAGCCGAGTTCTCAGATAATAAGTAATTGAAATTGCAGACATTATCCATACATGCCACCGTGCATAGATATATTGTTTAAGTCATTGTTTTATTGAACACGTGTGAAGTGCAATGGTTTCAGAAATGTCTGATCATAGTTTTTTTGTTACTGTTCACAGATATTCAAAAACAAGAAAAAAATTTAAGCCTCAATGTTGAAGATGAAAAATTATCCCATCCGCATGACATAATCCAGACACAAGAAAAATTTCCCAAAGTTTTAATAAAAGAACAATATTCATCTGAACTTCATGACATTTTAGAGCTGTCAAAGACAAACAAGAAGCTCGCAGATAAACTACGAGACTTGGAAGTCCACGCAAATGTGATGTCGAAGAAGATCATCAAATATCAATGTCAGCTATCTGCTTTGAGATCGAGAAATGCCGCATTACGGACAGAAAACCGCTCTCTAAAGCGAGCCCTCAAACCTCAGGCGCCTATCGTTTTAAAAATGAAACAGCCTCCTTTAGGGACATTACCGACATATATACTTCCATCAGGTACCATACCAATAAAACAGGTGAAAGTTATTAAACCGAGGGCTTTGCCTGTGCCAGACAGTGTTCAGACAACAATAATTAGTTGAATGATTTTAAATCATCATCAAACAACAAACTCTTCTACGATTTTTTAAAATGAATTTCTAAAAATGTAGAACTAAATATGTTTATATTTATTACCTTATTACAATGGAGTATTACCAAGTAAATACCAATTCAATGAATATTTTTTTTGGTCTAATTTTCACATAGTTTATTTTAACCAACGTCTGTATGATTTTACAAAAAAAAATGTTAAGCCCTACTTTGCAAGGTAAAATGCACTTTCAATAAATAGCAACATTTATAAGTTGTCTTTTTGTTGTCCACTTGTGTCGCTAATTGTTGGACAATAGGGGTGTAACTGCGAATTGATGGGAAAATCAATTTATACCTAACACATTCAAAATATATCATTTTTTTAGTGTAATATTGATTCATCCTATAAACACCACATATTCTTGGTAGAATATACGAATACTAATGAAAATTTATTCAATATACTTTTAATGATTCAGTTATATACACGTATTATAATCTTATTTATTGTAGCAAACTTAAATTCATAAATAAAAGACTTGCATATTTATACTAGGAGTTAAAATTTAATACTGATGCCATTTTACAAAACCTCGTTTATCTCAAATATTCAAAAACTCTAGTTACAATCACTACTATAAAAGTAGTGGTGTAATATGTAGAATAATTATTCTAAGTAATACAATTGTCAATTATTGGTGGAAAGGAATTTTATTTCAAAAAAATCAAGTACATTTTTTTTGTACTACTGATTTTTTAATATAGATGTGAAAATAATTTTTTTGGTATCTGTTTCGAAGTTTATTTTAGAACAAGTTTTGAGAGCTCCTTTTTTGAATAATAGCTCAGTGAATGTCTGGGAACGTGTTTCAAATACCTCGTAGATCAGTTGTTTTTTTCAATTCTCACTCCCAATCTGTTACATATAGGCTCCTAAGAGGGTATATCTCAACATAAGTTGTTTACTGAAAACTTATTTTTAGTCAGTTGCTCCAACCTCTCTTTTTTATGGTGGATTGGGTTAAGAAAGGGTTATTAGTAAGCTGCCATCTCTAATTCCTGTTTTCAGGATCGGTAGCATTCTCTTGTATAAAATGATAAAAAACTTGTGAATGAAACTATCAGTCAATGTCAGTATATCATAAAATCTTAACCCCTACAGACGAGAGCTCTTTTTTCGATAAAAAAAATATTTTTTGAGTCATTGAAATCACGGATAACTTTTATTCCTAACAAAAATTAAAAAAAAAAAAGCCAAGTCGTTGTATAGAAACCCCGCATGACTATATGGTCATGCTCATCCTTTTATTACCGTGTAATATTGTATACAGACAGTAGTAAGGACGAGCTTGACCGTATGGGCACGCAAACATTCGGGGTTGAAATATAGCTAAACGTGAAATTTTTAAAAATATTTACAATTTGACCTCTTTAGATCAACATAATTTCAATACAAATATATTAGCAAAATAACTGTAAATAATTTGATAAAAAAATAACTAACAGTTTCAAAAAGTCTATTAAAAAAAACGGAAATTCAAAAAATCGCATGTGCTTTTGGTGGCCGTTTCTGTCCCCGCGGCTGATGATTTACTCAAGTCTGTACCCTTCTTAACCAAATATGAGTGAAAGCAACGATATTCAGGTAGAAAAGGATGAATAGTGGGATCAATAGACAACGGTGTTTACTGTGACCATATATGGTCACGCTCGTCCTTGAAGGGTTAAGAGAAGATTCAATTAATTTTCTCAGCGATTTGTTTCTTACTTTTAAAGCCATCTCCTATATTAAGCCAACATACATCACTAGGTGGGACAATTTAAATATTCCTGTCAGATGGGAGAGTATTGAATAAAACAATATTTTGAATTCTTAATTACCATATTTATTGAGCACAAAAAATAACACTAGTGTATAAGAAAATTGATGATAGTAATATTTGAAGGCTCTCTTAATGAATTATCATAAATTACTTAAATAATTTATCATTAATGACTTGATAGAGAATGTAATATTATATTTACATCACAAATGTACGGTTTACAATATTTGGAATTATAATTTTACTGGATTGGTTCAACCAATTTTTTTAAATATTATTGCTAAGTAGTTGAAACACTTTATCGAAAATAGATGGCATTAAACATTGACTTTTTATCTTGTAAAAAGTTGACGCACTATTCAATAATAATAATTAACCTAGGTGCAAATGTCACTGTGTCCATTAATCATTAAATATTTTAGTAAAATGTAATTTACAACAGTTCTTCAATACTTCCATTGAAAATATTTTGTTACCAAAGCCCTTTTCAATGCTTGTTTACTATTGTCTTTGAGGCAATATTAGTTTTAAAATAAATTCATCTTGTTTAAATTATATTGTCAAGCTTGTATCGTACGTTACAATGATTGATAGTATATGTACAATGTTATTTGATGTTTATACATTGATGTAAAAAATATTATTGTTCTTATTTTTATGAAGATGAAAAACTCTGATCCTTCTAATGGTTTTCTTTTAGATGGTCACCTCTGACACACTATGCAACAATCTGTACACTATAGAAATCTCAATAGACAAGCGCAGGTTATCACATTGAATGACAATTGCGTTTACCATCAGCATAATAGAGAATAATGCTATAATTTATAGAACTTATCTCCAACACCAAGAAATAGATGCATTTTGGATGGCCCATTTATTTTCGAAGACATTAAATAGTTTATATTGCATTTATCACATTTTTCTTTTTTAAATTAGGTCTGTCTAAATTTGCATAAATAAGTTTTTATTTTCACCCAGGATGCATATACACGTTTCCCTGTCTTTAACGGGGATACGCATGCATTTTATAACATTCAAATTACAAAACCGTGCCTTCACTCAAACGCAATAAACATTTCAGTGTGTGAGTAATAAAATGATCGGTTGGCAATACTAGCGTCTAGTTTGTTTTTATGTTAATTTATCTGTACAAGGAATAAAGATACTTTATTTACAATATATTTTGTTATACCAATGATGAACGAACGAGTAAGTTACAGCAATCCTGGTTTTGCATCGAGACCTAAAGAAACATTTTTTAAACTTTATGATTACCCTCGCAGAGATGACTACAATAATATAACACAATCAACATGACAACGAATTTGGTTAAATTAAAAAAATACTATCAGGGATCCTATAGTTATTTTCAAACAGACAATTTCATGAACCATCACTTTAATATAGCATTAAGAAACAATGATTAGATTTCATGGACAGCCTCCATAAATAAGACAATAGTGAGGTGCGGTAAAAAGAGAAAAAGTGAAACGATTATGTGCACATATTCAAACAACTTCTTTCAGAACACGGAACACAATGATAGGAAATCAACCATTAAAAAAGATACATAAAATATCCGTTAAGTTTCTTTAGTAGTTTGGCAGTGTTTCTAATTGAATTCCTTCCCGTGTGAAATGTGATAGTCACAATATATAACCCTCAAAAAATGAACTGATAGTTGATAGATCCAATATTGTTTCCTATCCAATGTGAACAGAAAGAATATTCATTACAATTTTTTTAATGCTTACAAAATTATTAGAATGATTTTAATATAGCACAATATTCTCTTTCTATGCAAAAGCATCCTAGAACGCTTATGACAATAGTATGATAAATCATAAGATGTACAACTTAGCTCAGTTTCTGTTAACAAAATGGTTTTATACTGACCGAGCGAGATAGAAATCAAGGAATAACAAAATATACTTAACCTATTCCATGTCGAAAACATGCCTCGTGTGTCCATATCATAATTAAACCCATATTGGTTCAAATAATACAACAAAAAAACTTAACATTGGTAATCCAGTTAGTTTTTTTGCTTCAACATATTGCATTTAGTCAGTACCTCGGAATATTTGGTTGTTTTTAATAAACCGTATTAAAACAAAATTAAATATTTAGGGGTATAAAAATATTTTTAAAAAATACTTAATTTTTGAAACACTTCACCATTTTTAGAATAATAATTTTCGCAGCGAATGGATTAATTTGTGAACAAAATGGAATGTAGAAATAGCCAAAAAATTCTACTGTGATATTTAACATACACTGAAAACAATTGAAGCTTATCATGGAGTCTAGCATAGAGGTCACTGAATACTTATCTTTCCGTTAAAATCAATGAAGCGCGGGTAACCAGATATTTTTAGCATATACCCTAAGCAACCTTGAAGCACCGCTCAAATGAATACACCCCTAAGACACAGGTATGTACAGTGTGAAAAAAAGATAAGTACAAAAAAAAAACTTAATGAATATACAAAGCGCTTACTTTCAAAATCGACTAAAACAACTTTTGGTAGTTTTGAGAAAAATGGGAAAAAATAATATGTGCCAAATTAGTGATCTCTTTGATATGATGCGATTTGTACATTTTAACAAGTATGCAAGTAAAATATTTGTCAGGATCAAATCACTTGCCCCCCAACACGCGCACTGATTGGCTCATTTACCAATTGAAATTCACACGTTGATTATTTAAGGTTGTTTCAAAATTAACCTAAATTTTCAGTCTGAAATATTAAAGAGTTTTTGGCATTTTGAAAATGCCAAAAACTAAAACTTTGGCCATTATATAGGTGAAATAAATATCTCCTTTATATATATTATTCAAGCTTGTATGAAAACTGTTTTAGCCGGTTTTAGGATAAGTTAGCACTTTATATATCGATGGCCTAGTTTCATTGAACGATAAGTCAGAAATTTTATGTTTTAAGTTACATTACATAACTCATTCGAATACCTCTCTTTTATAGCTTTACAAAGGTACAACTAGAAACAATTACTAGTTTTCTTTTGGTAGGCAGATATATGCATAATATGGAAATGAAGAAAAATAAACAATCTTCTCTCATATACAGTTTGAAATATTATTTTTTGATTTTGTCAACATTTCGATAAATTTGAATTTAATTGAGATAAATGATTCACTAAAAAGATGACACAAATTATAATTATCACTTTTTTACAACTCGGTTAAGATGCGTCACATCTTTGGTCAGCCATATCTCAAAAATAAAATTTTCTAATTGTAGCACTATGGAACTAAACCATCGAATTATAACGTACAGTAGAACCTCGATTATCCGGACTGTTTAAATTTACATAAATTTTACGAATATACTGCTATTCAAGTGTTTACGGTTTAAAAAATCCACCAAATGTAACGTCTGTAAATTAAATAAAACGATCATGGTGTAATTGAAACATTCAATCGCATATATCGAAAACAGATGCTTCGACGATTATTGTTAGCTGACAAAAATTATGAGCTTTCACAAGAAAATAACTGCTGCTACATGGCAACAGACAGTTTGGATTCTTTAGATGTGCAATGCAGTAAAACGTAATAGCCTGATTTTCAATGGGTGCTGAATGCGACAAACAATATGACATAGTGTAAATTACAATGCGAACAATCTTGTATTTCAAATATTGAATGATCCGGAGACAATTAAAGAAAAATCTGAATCAGTGGAACAAGATCAAGAAGACAAACGAGGATATTATTGAGGGGGAAACATTCGTCCTACACATTCTAGGACTTTTCTCATAGATTTCGCCATAACGCGGTTCGAAAGCCGAAAAAAAAGTAACTCTAGACAACTAATGTGTCTTAAAAGTTTTCACGATTTAGCAACTTCAAAAGAAGAGCTTACTTTGAACAAAAGTGAATAATTGAATTTATGTTTTTTTAACTGACAATGATAATTTTTTCGACTATCTGGATTTTTCGTTATCCAGTCTACTTTAATCCCCAATTAGTCAGGATAATTGAGGTTCTACTGTATTGCAAAATCCCCACAAGCAGAAATCTTTACACACACCTCAAAAAGGTAAATTATTCTATAACATGAACCAATAATACAATACAACATATATTTAAAAAAAAAACTTAAAATGCACATAACAAATAACAAAGAAATATTTTTATACTTCAATCATAGCTTCTTGGTAACTCAAGTGACCGGACGCATGAAGCATAATATTATTTAACTAAAATAAAAAGAAATACAAATTACTTTGTGATATTTAAGGATAATATAATATGACAAAATCATTTGATCTTTGGTCTCCATAATATAGGAATACAACCTAAGATAGACATTAGACAAGATAGACAGTAGATGGAAATGAAATTGATAAAAGAAATAAAATAATTTCTTTGACGTAGAAAAAATATCGCATTGAAAAACTACAATTAGTTAAGGATGTGTGGAAGATTCTGAGATTCTTCCGTACACAAATTCTCTGGTGTTATATTCAGTAATTTCTTCACTTGTAATTTAGATTACAGCTTCATCTTTCTCTCCTGTAATATTATATAAGATGTAAAAAATAAATTTGTCTATACGTTAGAGATGCATACCTTTTGATTGCGATGAAGTAACCTTGGAAAGGAACCATTGAAAGTGATCTGAAAGGGATTATTCACCATGACATCCACACGTCAGCATAACATGGAAATATTGTAATTACGCTTTCATTAGTGGGAGGTTAAGGTTGAATTAGAGTGTAGTGCCAAAAGTAAAATGAAATTTCAAATCAAATTCAACAACGTTCTAAAAGAAAGCGAGAAAAGATCAAATGATCATACCATAATACCTGTTATATTCTATAAGTCTGAATTTATAAGTTGTATCACAGAAAAAGAGCACAAAGTTTGATTATTTCTTTAACAAATAAACACTATTATATGACATTACATAAACCAAATAAGTGATTTGTACTTTCACAATTTACAACATTTTCAAACAATTTTTTCTAAACATTAAATAAACAACCCCAAATTATTATTCATAACAACAATATGAAACTTAATACCAAGCAATTTTTCCCGCCAACTTACTATATTACTTAAAATTTTAATAACACATGAATTGAAGACAATCTACAGTTTACAAACTAAAGGGAATATAATTATATTAACACACAAAATGGCAGCGTATTAATTAAATCGAGGATACACTTTTTCACAGTTATATACTACGGTACAACATGATTGATATCCGAGAGGACCAATATCGATTCATTTTAAGGACAACTTGGTAATTAAATATGTAAAATAATTTTATTACAATGTATAGCGAATAAAAATTAATTAAAAAAAAATTACGTATTAATTGGATAATTACATTGAAATGATCACGATAAATATCTGCTTTTGAATTATTGATACTTGTATCTACTTGGTTTAGGGTGGTAATGATTTAATTAAATATTATTTTTTTCTGGCAACACTTTCAATATCAACGACAACACTGCTGCCAACCTTGGTGAGACGGTGCAAAAACCTCATAGCTATAATAAATCATTTGGGAAATTTATCTCCGCTGTTAGAAACTGAAGCGGTATTATTTTGCTGCGTTGACGTTTGGCTGTTATTCACTTTTTTAACATTATTAGCTAAAGAACTCTGTTGCCGTTTCGATTTACGGCCGGATCCTTTCTTTTTATTATTTGTTTTATTACTATTGACATTATTGTTTTGACCATTACTGGCGATTGAATTCGTTCCGTTGGTGCAATGCACTCCGGGCTGTGACGAATCAATTTTAGATTTCAATGATATATTCTCTACGCTCGGTAGATCAGCTGCCGATGATGCGGCGTGCGAATTTGAATATGACGCATACGTTTCCGGTATCATAGTATAACTCCCTTTACGCTTTCTACTCTCGTCAACAAATTGCGTATTGATTTTATCATAATCAATTCCACCATCAAAATGACTATTGACTAAATTCTGTTGTTCAATTTTATCAGAGCAAATATCTACATGATCTTCTTTGTCAGATTCATGATGGTGAACGTCGCTCGTCGTGGAATTTCCTAAAGAATAACTTACAGACTCATCACAGCTTTCATCTTTTATATTCTCAACAGGAAACTTATTATAGTAATTGATTTTCTTTCCGTTTGATATAGCTTTCGCTGGCTTATGCTTAACTTTATTACTACTTATATTATCTGCCACATTGTTAGTAGCATTATTTGACATGTTTGAAGAATTAGTATTAAAATTTCCACTTGTTCCGTTGTGAATTCTATTTGTTGTGTATTCAATAGATCCGTCTCCGGTCTCAACTAGCACACTTTGCTTTTCAGTTTCAGCATTTAAAGGTGCTTGTGAATTGTTCAATTTACTGTTATTAGTTTGTTTATGATTTCTGGAATGATTGTGTACAGAGACATCTTGTAATGACTGCGTGCACTTAACGCTACTTGTATTAACAGCATCACCGTTATTTTGTTCAGAGTTATACAGTTCAATATGAGATAGAGATTTGGTGTTGCCGTCTTCGATGATATCATTCATATTATCAGTGTATTCAGATTGCCTCGCGACATCAGCATAGACAATGTGGTCATCGTTATTTTTTCTTGAATCTTTGAAATTCTTCTCTGAATTTCTGGACTGACGATACTGACTCAAATCAGATGTCGCTTGGGATGACAGCTCGTAACTATTGTAGCCCATGTCCGAAAACTGCGAACTGGAATTACTAACATACTTTTGACTGCTGGATGGTTGGGAGTAGTTCGGGGCACACTTGAGTTTGACTTCTGGCCCGCCGCCATATATTTCGTGGAAAAACCGCCACAGTTCTTCATTGAACTGTGCGAGATCTGCGCTCGGTTTTATCTGCGGTTGCATAGACGATGAGGATGCTTTATTTGAGGAACCAGTGTCCTGTGGAGAATAGAGAAAATATAATTATGTTTATGTTTTCAATAAATTTACTACCATTAATTTAATTTATAATACTTTTCCGAAGAACTTTACTTTTCAGTATTCAGGTTGAATTTATTTAGAAAAAGTAAATGTTTTCAATTAAAATTTTTAGTAGTTGTATAAGATTGCACTTAACAGCCATATTTAAAAGTTATCACAGATAAAAACAATAGCAGAATTGAGGTTATTATTTGCAATCCCGACTCCTTCCGAAATTAGTGAAACATGAACCATGAATGTAATTTAGTAAATAAAAAAAAATCTTCGAAAAAAACGCCGTCTCAAACCTTGCTTGATAACATACAAAATATCATTCCAAAGTAATTTAAAACCAAAAATTGTTTTAAAACGTATATTGTTTAACAAAATGAAATTCAAGTCATACCCGCCGAGTTTGTAAATAATAACCTCAAATATTTTAAACATAATGTAAAATGGCTGACTACAGTAGAAAAAGAAACAATTTGGAAAATTTTAAAAGTAGGTATATTATTATTAGATGTATCTTATCTAGACAATATTATTAAAAAAATATACCTTCGGTGTGGGCATAATGATGGTGGTGTTATCAATTGGTGGGGGAGGTTGCTGTGTTTTATTGTGAGCAAACGCCTGCCAACACCTGAACCAATTCATACTGATTGCGTACATCGGTGATACAGACTCCTGCTCCTGTAAATAAGAGTGAAAATCATAACATACAAATTTCTGATACCGGTTAGTGATCAACACATCGAATTTATTCACAATAAAAAGTCCAATTCTCAAGGCGACAATTTATTTGAATCATTCAAATTATGTACATTCACACAAGTTTTGTCACTAACGATTCAGGTTTCGCCTTTCGGCATATTCAGGCGTTCAAATGCACGGATGAACTTGAACTGACGTTAAGTAAATGAGTATCATATTTAAATAAGAAATAAAAAAATAAATGTATCACTAGGTTTAAAGCCATTGCTGGTGAGAAGGATTAACTCAAAGAATTAACCCATGGTAATGCCTACAGATTTGAATGGTGGATAAATCTCAGAGTGGGGAATTCGGCAGATATACCTGCTCATTCAAAATTGGTGCGCTTTTCAGTTGTGCTCTGTTTATCTCTAAAATTTCTTGGAAAAATAGTTTATGGGCGTCCGTATTTGAGTGTAACATCTTAATCCCCTGTTCGTCATTGAACATGTGGATATCTGAAAGTAAGTGATTGGCAAAGGTGGATGTATCTTTTTTTAATCTAAAGGCAGCCATGTGCTCTGACTTCAAGTCTTTAATGTCTGTTTGGTTTTTCCGATATAAAATTTTGTGCAACAAAAGCATTGCAGTCTATAAATCCCGGATTTATCTAAGTAATGTATTCTCTCTTTATTGTTGACTAATAATTAAATTAACCTATGGAGTTTTTACAATAAAGGTGACAGTTTCCAATTTGACTGTGATTAGCAGTAATAAAATGAACAATTGTACATGATAAAGTCCTACAATCTCGTAACAGTAGTAGGCAATTACTATTGTTATTTATGAAAATATGTGAGTACGTATGAGAAGTAAAAACTCACTCCAAATCGTTGATGCATAATAGTGAAATTCAGAAGTTCTCCTTGTTGTCTCTTCCTTAATTGTTCAGCAGCTGCACGGCACAAGGAACAAGAGTGAAGATGATTGCAGGCAGGACCACCGCCAAAGCTGAATTGAAAATTTGTGACCATAATTACATTTAAAAAAAGGTACATTTGGAGTGTAAAAGACAACAGCTGAAGATGTTATGTTTGAACATGTCTCTTATAATTAATGTTGGTTAAACTGGTATAATTAATCAATAACCTATAACAAAATAAAAGTTAATTTGACTAATACTGTTGAACTTGTTTATACAATATGGCAAGCAAAAGAGTAAGAAAATGTTTAAGATTTTACTTTCATTTTTAGCGTCACTACAAATTTAGCATTGGAAAGGTGGTATTTGGCTTAAAAAAGGAAAATTTTAAATATCTTATTGATATATATATGGGATTTAAACCAAGAGCTACTAGGATATTAACTCAAGAATTTATGAGGAGTGCAATATCATTCAAAGTGTATTAGCAGTAAAAGGTCACATTCATTTATCTGATTCAACATAAGGCGACAGTAAAGAAAACGTTGAAACTGCTCCCCCTTTTTACTAATGTTGAACATATAATGGGTTGATTGTGCTCTTTTTTCAAACGCTTGCATATAATTTTATGATCAAAGTAAATATTTTGATCAAGTCAAAAGGCCGCAGGTTCCCCTCCACTAGCCTAAGCCATCCAATCGCTTGGGTAAAGATCTCACAGCTAGACCACATATGTGTATGCAGGACTACAGCGAATGGACCAAAGCAGCAATTGCATGTATGAGATGAGGTTAAATACTACTAGAAGCTGCAATTGTGTTTGGGTATCACATAACCTGATAATGTCAATGAATAAGTTTTCAAATTACTTGTCATAAAAGAATTCCCAAAGAGCCTGTGAAACGACCGTCGTGAGTTTCTCGATGAGTGGCAACCGATCCGGCGAAACACCTCCATGTGCACAGAGAAAGTCGCAGTTGTCTATTGGTCCAGGCTCTGCAAACGTGTTGAACCTGTCAACATAAAAATAAATATAAAGTTTCGATACAAACTGATGGAGATTGTGAAGCGAACTCTCAACAATAGTATAATAACAATAACAACCGGCAGGAAGACCTAGCTTTTAGTTGTCAGTTGTTATATAGCGCAAGCGAACACGCAAACTGTTAATTTTTTATATGAGGAGAGGGAATTAATGTTTAAAAACAATGAATCATTTTACATTCAACTTGCTTGGCGATCAATGTATTCATTTTATTTAAAAAAAAAAGAATAGATGCCGCCTGCACTTTGACTCCCACTCTGCTCTCAATACAAAGCATACATACAAATAAAGTTTATCTCAAAAGATCTCGAGAACTAACTGATATTCAGTATTTAACCCTATTTTAATAAAACAATACTAAGTGAATGCTCCGTCAATCAACTAATATTTCATGTCACCATCACCTGTTAATCCATTGTTTTGAAATGTAAAATTTGATGTCATCGAGTTCGTTGAACGATTCTAACAATTCCAAAGCTTTCTGTCGTAGTGCTGTCATTCGGGGATTTGTTTTTCTGTAAGTAAAAAATAAATAAATTATTTAATTTATTTGAAACCAAATTTAATATGAAATACTTCCATTATGACTATAATAAAAAATATAGGTAAATAAATTTTTCCTGCCAACAGGGTATTATATGACGGCAGGGAGGTCCAGTTTACATTGCACAGGAGTCTTGTGTAGGAGGAGGATTGTGTATGCGACTGATGGGGAGCTGGAGTCTGACATGATTTTAATCATATTCAGATATGACGCATGTATGTTTGGTAATTATTAGTATTTAACGTTTTCTTTCAAAACTATTTATTTTATAAAAGCAAAATTTAAAAAAGTGAAATTTCATTAAATATTAACCTTTAAACACCCAGCGGTACTGTACGGGATTGCAGATTTGCGTCGTTCAATGCCCTACGGTCCTGTACAAGACCAGTGATTATGGTACATTTCACTGTCTAGTAGAGTATTCAAAATATGAATATTAGCTTACATAAATGATGTCTTTGAGATATTGATCCATAATTTTATTTTCGGATTCAATAAATATTTTTGTCATGAGTAATATAAACATCTGCGTTACAAGATCGACTATTGGAATATGCATTGTGTTAGGCGGACCATAATAAATCAGCTTTATTCACACCATATAACATATTTCAATGGGGATACAGATTTTGTTTTCATACCTAGAAAATTCTCAATTTTTTTGTAATTTTCAAGTAACCAACATATATCAAATTTTACAAAAAACATTTTTTTGATGATTTTGGGCCGAAGGAAAATTATAAAATATACACAACTTTGAATTGCATAGAGACTAATAAACTAGTTCTTAAGTGACTTTATCTAATATTAAATTAATTATTATCAGCCAACATCTTTTTGATAGAACATGTATCAAGTTGTATGTATACATTGTGATTATTGAAAAAAAATCCGTTTTGAAAAAATTGTGAGTTATGTCTTGTTTTCTTTCCACGGTTGATATGTATGCTTAAATTAATCTTACTTGTAAAATAGTACATAAGCTTCACAGGCAGCCACCTGCTGCGGTGTAACAGCACTGACATACTGATCATCGAATTGAAACCACTGGGCTGCTTGTCTGTTTCGTGCCACGCATGTATAATGACCGCCACCCGCTGTTCCAGCATGGCAGATTACTGCTATTAAGTCGTATGTTGACACAGTAGATGTACAGTCTAAAGAGGAAAGAGCCGTCAGAAATGATTATCATGCTGGAATGCTCATGGGGTTAGACATGTAAATTAACAGGTAAAATAGAAAAATTTAAATATATTTTAGATCAGATTCAAACCATTTGTAAAGCGTTTTTAACAACTTCACAACCCAGCTATGAATGTAGTCTTGATTTATAGTATTATAGATAGAGTAATCAGAAGTCAACTGAGGCTATATTAACATTTTTTATAGACATTTTTTTACCAATTCCTGCCAAAAAGGTGGTAATTTTTTCAAATATTATTTTTTAACATTCGTATTACTCATCTATTCAATTACTTGTGAGTATGATAATATGATTTTTTATACCTTTATGTAGGTAGGGTCTCATGTCTAGTCCCGAGAGCGGAAACGTAACCTTGGCGCCGATTTTGGTACTAAACATCAACTCGTGTCGAAACCTCTTCAAATGAGCGCACAGAACCTCCGGCAGTCCGAGCACCTTTGAGAATTTCACACCGTTACGTAGTTTATTACATTTTTCGCAGCTGAAATAGAAACCGGAAAACATGCTAAGTAAAAAATTATCAGATTTAAATATATCAAGGAATACTGGTGAGTGGATATAACATTCCGAACCTGTACATATTATCTCCTTTCAGCTCATCGGCGCTAAAGAATGCAGCCAAACAATTATGTAATGTCACAGCGGGCCCGTACATCCACGATCGAAGCCATCCTAATAACCACCATACCTGTATTGGGAAAAAAAAATAGTAATATAGAAGAAACTGATTATAAAACAAATTCAAAACATCTTTAGTTGCACCTCGACTGTGATAAGAGAGTCACCTGAAGTGGCAATATCAACATACCAAATTTAGAGTTAAAAAAATCTCTGATACTATTCACCACATAGGATCTATAGGAATTAAAAACATGACTATTATATTGAGAGAACATTGTGTTGCAGTTAGTGCTTATCACACAATCTTTAAATCATTACTGTTGTCATCTTTACGGTTCTGAACGATGGAATTATGATAAATATGTATGCAATAAAACGCTACTCTTAGAAATTAAAAACGTTTTAAAATGAAGTTGACTACTGTTTTGGAACATCAGGTGATTAGCGAAAGAATATCTTCACAAAATAATATCTGTCTAAAACGTCTTAAGAATCTACAGTAAACGGTATCTGCAATATTAGCCACCCTTCCTATTTTAATTATATCCAAAAATTAAATTATATCTTTGATTGATTATTATAACTTGGCCACCGGCAGATTTTGGAACTAAAATAGTCAACATTGTGTTTAGATGTCAAACGTAAGCTTGTGAGTGTCATGAAAGTTGTTTTAATCAGTCTGCAGAAATAAATTTGATAAGCGGAAGTTATTCTAACATTTTGACAATTCTGTAAAGATTGCAAGTCTTAAAAAATTATAAAATAATAATAAACGCACGGCGGCCATGATAGGTAAAGTATTAAGACAACATTACACCTGTGTGTCAGTCCATAAGTATCAGACTCACCCATCCTTCCTGAGTAACGGCTGCTGAACATGCAGCTATTCTCCCGCTGTTTGTATTCCCTTGCGATTGTTGTCCACCACTGCTGCCTCCTCCGCCGTACAACACTGCCATGTGATCTCGAGATGGAATCGGAAGAGACAGGTCTTGGAATGTCTCAACACGAGTGGATATCTAAAAACATATTCAAGGTAAATGAGTACAGTATACTAATCGCTACTCTTATATAATTTTTACGCAATTAGAAAAAGAAAAACAACAAATTGATTTTATTACTAAATCGTCCAAATAGAGCTTAACAGGTTAACGACCACGGACACGTATTTGAGTCTTTGAAAAAGAAAGGTTGCTGGCCGGCGGACTCATATATGCGTATAGGCGAAGTATCTGGAAACTAAGAAAATTAATTTTGGTAAAGATATCTCAATTGGTTTACAAACTATAGTGAATTTAGTAAAATTACAATTTTGCAAAATTGCCCGGCCGCCAGGTAAAATTCTATAAAAAAAACGTGCGGTCGTTAAGCTGTTAAGCAGAAGCAAAGAAAGAGGAAGAGGTTTTGTATGGTAAATCACATCTTATAATTTATTTTTAGAAGAATAAAATAAACTGTTCGACAAATGGATAAGAAAATAGTCTAGCAAGCTCCCTTTTAATTCAACACTAAATAAACAGTTCACAATATAAAAGATAAAACAGATGATTTGGTTACCCGATCACATGTCAAGCACTGTACTGAAGAAAGAAGTCGGCCATCAAAAACATCGGAAATGACACTTCTAAATGTTGGAGGATCTGAAGAAACTCTGTCACCGCTTCCATTCATATCTCTTTCTGTTAGATTTTTCACACGGTTTTCTGGACATTTGGAATTGTTTCTAGAAAAATTCAATCAATAATATAATACACGGCAAATGTAAAAAACTGCAATAATCATGTATGTATTTAAAATTGTCACTTAAAACCAGGATATAAAAGACAGCCGCTAATAGCCCTGTTTAACAACAAAAGTTTAAGATGAAGGAAGTGACCGTTTTACCCCTTACATGTAAAAATAATATCTTACTCTCTTTTAAATCCCTCGTTAGGGGGTGACTCTTCCTCACTGAGTGAAGAGGTATCACTAACACCAGAATAGCAGCTCTCGTAGGCTTCTTCTTCGTCATCCTCTTCAATTTCTTTTTCTTCATTTTGTAAATCGCGATTTGGGCCAGTAATGGTACTCATATTATTGCTGTTGTTAGAATTTTCGTCACCTGGAATTATATATATTTTATATCATAATATATTATGTAATCATACAATCGAACAAAATATTATGATCTGAGCTCTAGTAAATGGGTTTTGATTTAACAGTTTCAGTTGCACCAGCAAAATAAATGTGGGTAATATATAAAGTTACTTGCACACCTCTTTTGAATCATTGTCACTTTTCATCTTACTATAATATACTATTTTATAAATGTTAACACATTGCTAGGGCTTCCAAACTGGTTTAAACCGAAACCGGTTAACCGGTTTATCGCGTGTTTTGAAAAAAACTGAAAACCGGTTTATTTCACTCGGTTAACCGGGTTCTATCAAAAATACTCTTTTCTTAGTTTTCATTGTTTTTTACAAAAAGAAAAATGTTTTATAATGAATTTACTGCGTTATATAAGAAACAATTCATAAAATACAACAAACATGTACATATATATATTGTAGAATAATCTACTTCTGTCTCAAAGTTGACCATGTTGTGAACAGAAATGACTCTTAAATAATGTGACATTTTTTGACAAGTGAATATTTTGGTATTCTACTCTATTTTTGTCTAAACATTGGATTTTTTGTCTTATCCAGTTGGTATTTTTTAAAAATTGAATGCATTTAAACATCATTCTTTTAGTTAATTTTATAATCAAGCTCTATTTTTTTTATTTGACGTATATTTTTTGTAACATAAAATATTTTTTCACATGTTATAGTAATTGTTACTTTGCCATAGCAAACAGGTTGGAAACTAGAATCCCATTAAGGTAAATGTCGTGCTTTTTGGATTGGAGTATTAGCTGTTATGCCAAATATTGAAAAATTTCTACAATTTTTTTTTTGCATACTTACCTAATCAAAATACATGATATTTCGGTTTAAACCGGTTACCCGGTTTATTTGTCAGAAAAAAACCGAAAACCGGTTAGTGTTTAAGTCCGGTTAATTGGAAGCCCTACACATTGCTCACAAATACTGCAATTGCCTGATAACTTCAATATTCAGGAGTGAACAGAAACAAAGATGATACACCTCAACCTGATGTTACAAATACCCTAGATCTAGAAGCAGTAAAATAAATTGGTTTTCATCTTGGCAAAAATTATTTTAACAATTTGTATTGATTGACATTGAGAAAATATACATGTTTTTCTATCTAAATAAACTTGCGTACCTCTGTTAAAGTCGCGGGGTAATGGTGCATAGCCTCGAGTTTCCGAAAAGCTAGCAGAGCGTCTTCTATCCATGAGGGAGTCGCTACCATTTCCACTACTTTCCGATGCCGAATGCATTCTAGAAATAAAATATATACAGTTAACAAAAAATAGCAGTACAGTATAATTTCGATATAATGGACAAAATATCCAGTCAAATGTGAAAATTGTTAAAAATATCTGGTTAATGTAATACATTTTTAAATCCCAAGTATCACCGCTTGCAAAAAATTTTCCACACATGAAATTCACATTGTACCTGTTGCACTAGAGTTCAGTTCAAAGTGCCGCCCTGCTTGTAGACTGAACGTAACACTGACGTTTGCAACACTGGCCGTTTATTTACGCAGCTGGACATCAGTTTAATTGATTTACTCAAAGCGAATGAAAGCTTTTATTACTCCATTTAATAGATTTAAATTGTAAATTATAATCAAAAACGTCGTCATAATTCCACTTTTAAAATATGGACTAACAGAAAAGAATTAATACAATATTAAATCAAAAACTTTTATACAACAAACTTTCAAGCTTTAACGACACCCCCTCACCACCGATAGTCCGTTATATTGAGGTTCTACTGTATTTTCAATGGATTGATATTCACTTTCATATTACATTTGAAAACGGTAGATACTTTATTAATTACTTATCTAATGAAGTTTAGTGTGGAACCATTGGTTAAATTCCTGAGAATATTTGTATACCTGTAATATCCTTTGCTTGTCGCTGATGGAATATTGTCTGAAGACCTCGCAGGTGACCTTTGCGATCGATAAAGCCGTCGACTTTCTTCACAGTGTTCCGATACTCTTCTGATGCCATCTGAGACAAAAATAAATGTTATATAAAATATTGATTTTACTCATATTTGATCATAAAAACAAGGCGTCAAGAGAGTTAATAATTGACAATAGGCAATTTCCTCAGACAATTTTTCGATTTTCACAACTGATTTACAGCTAGTTTTCGTTAAATAACTACAATAGAAATTCTACATAGGGAATCCATATGAACAGTGCTGTAGTTGTAAAATTTGCAGAGGGTATAGGGCAGGGGTTTAGATTCTTTTTCCAGTTTTCCTTTTAATGAAATAGTTTTAAATTAATGATGTCACAAAGAGCTAAACGGATCACCATACTTCTAAATAAATGTATCTGAAGCAGATTTTCCCAAATATGGATCCGTCAAGTCTTTAATCATTCCAAGAAAGAAGCATTGGCATTTACATGGCAAATTGTAATTTTTCAAATTAAAGGTATTTGACCATGAAATATTTTTTTTTTATGTGGTACAATAAAACTATTTCACAGCTTCCATCTTGTATTCCACCGCGTAAAAGGTTTCTGAGGCTTAAAATAATTGGAAAACACTGATTTAAAAGAGATAAACTCACCCCCGTGCTGATTGTTGTCGACGGACGAACAATGTGTAAGCATTTGACCGGATGATGCCGGTTGCCTGGTTATATATCCAGGATCCGATTGAACACTAGCTTTCGACCTGTTCCCTCTGACTGGTTCTTTCAATTCCTCGTGAAGCTGGTCCATGAAGCAACGTAGAAATTCCTGAGTGTCGTGCTGTTGATAGCCTCTAAATATCGGGTTCACCTAAAGGAAGATGTACATATTCATATGAATAAACAACGTACTAGCAAACATAAGAAGAAAACGGAGGTCAAAAAATAGCTATAAAATGTATTTTGATTCTAATAGAGCAGAAAAGTGTGCGATATATAATCTAACATTAATCACAGAGTTGTCAAATAGTTGTAACAAAGAAGCCTAGATGAGTTGTGTAAAGAATTAGTGAGCTGTTGAAAGTCATAAAAACAATTTAAGTTAATTTATATGACTTTAGAAGAGTGGAGAAAGTTTCAATAGTAATACAACTTGAGTAGGAAAAATGCATCATTTGTAAATGCTGACTGCAGCATCGGTCGTGATATTTTTTCATGACTCCACAGCCTTGGTTCAATCTAAGAATATACATATCTATAATTACGCAACTAATCTGAATAGGAAAGTAATGAAGTTGAAGGTGCATCCAATATAAATAAATTTACAGTTTGGGTAGATAAAATAAGCAACAGTCATGAAGTGAGTGATGTCATAAATAATCTACTTACATTTCTAATTCCATATAATATACCCATTGGTACAACAAATCCCCGTGTTCGTTTATTCCATATTTCTTTCACTAATTTTTGGTAAGATCTGAAATCACACATTTCAAGATATGTTTTATTTAATTCATATCCTGTCAAACCTTAAGGAAAGCAATGTTAAATTTAATACAACCTAGGCCTAAATAATCATAAACAGGGTCTGGATAAGATGGAAATAAATGTTTTTTAATAATACCGTGTACGCCCGACTGTAAGACGAGGTTTTATTGAAAAAGGTGACATGAAAAAGGGGGTTGCCTTGTAAGTTTTTTTTCCAACAAACAGATGAAAAAATTGGGGGTGCCTTACAGTCGGGATTATACAGTTTATAAATCAAATAAATTAAAAATATAAATCTGTCGTGGATTTTTTTTTGATACATGAGAATTTATTATTTCTTTGGGTAAATAATGGTTATTTCTGGAATACTTGATTAGGTTACTGGCAATACAATCTATGGCAGTGGTTGTACCAAATACCTAACCCATCTTTTAAGTCCATGTCCGCTCCCAATGTGGAGCATATGGCCTCCTAATGAAGGTGTCTTAACAGAAGTTTTTTTTTTTTTTTTCTACGAGAACTGTTTGTTACTCAGTCGCTCAACCTCACTTTTTTTCAAAGTGAGTAGGGAAAGAAGGATAAGGCTAGAACAGGACTAGTGGTTGGCCAATCGCTATTCTACGCCCAGTTATTAAACCCATCTTTAGGTACATCATATTGACCAATTATTTGAACTGTTATATTTTTTTACATTACGTTTTTGTGATGAAAAGGTGTTTGAAACTATTAAAAATTATTAAATATATAAATGAATTGTATTTATTTCAGCCTTACCTACTAAGTCCAGGTTTTTTGGTGTCAGTTAGGAAGTCGACAGATGCTGCACACTCTAGAAAATACTGCGTCAATGGTGGAGTGTTACTCAAAGCTTGAATCGCCGAATTCATGTAACAAGTGTTGCCGATGTTTTGAAGTCCTACCAAACCTATGGAGAAAGAGATTACACACATCGATATTTTCCTTTATTTTAAAACTATACAATGTATGAAAAAACTCTTCAATCATTGCCATAAAAATTAACTATAATGCTACATTATTTTTGTATCTAAAAATACAATATTTGGCTCCAAAACTACTAAGTTACAATCTATGTGAACACTAAGTTATTAAAAAAAATGTATTTTATCATTTTGAAGATGTGCAAAAATAATTCCTAATAGATCTCTCACACCGTTTTAAATTTATGAGACACACATACATTTTTGAGAAATTTTGTTATGCTCATAAAGAAATATACTTTAATGTAAACAAAATAAAGCTACTAAAGTAACTTTGAATGAATAAACCAGGCATACCCTGGCAAACCTTGGCCCACAAGCAACATGTGGCCCAATTGAAGGTTTTGTGTGGCCCTTTCGAGGTTTTCAACTTTCTATACATTGTGCATTTTGTTATTGGTAAATTAATGAAAATGTGTTGTAAAAGGATTTTGTGAGCCTTTGTTTATCGCCCGCTTTGGTCTAGTTGGTAAGAGCTTGCTCTACCGATCAGGTGGGTCCGGGTTCGATTCCCGGTAAGGTCAATGTCAAAATTGGATTTTTTCAATTTTCATTTGAGATCTAAGACATGGGTGTTTGTGAAGTCAATTCTCCTTGAGTTAATCTCATGTGACTTTCAAAAATTCTCATCGAGTATATCTCGTATGATCTTTCAACTTTAAAAATATTTGACGCATTGGCGTAAGCTGTAATGTCAATTTTTTTAATATTTAATTTAAAAATAAAAAAAATAAAAATAAATAAATATAAAAACTCATTTTATTATTAAAGTTTAAAAATTTATGTGTGGCCCACGAGAGACGTGCATTATTTTATCTGGCCCACCAAGTGATTTCAGTTGGGTATCCCTGGAATAAACACTAGTTTTCACCCATTGGAAAATGACTTCACGCAGAAATAATTGCCCATTCATATAATGGTGTTTTAAATACGATTATTTTTTTAGTAATATAAGTAATTTGAAATTGTGAGAAATGTAGTCGATAACGCTACCAGGTGCGTTATAATTATTTTAATTATCCCATTGCACTCAGCGTAAGATGTGTGAGTAGAAAAAAAATATGTATATGTGAACAAAATTATAACATACCCCTAGGTTTTCCATCGAGTGCAGCATCAAGGGTGTCATCATCAACGTCGCTAGAATCTGGTGAATCTCCTACAGGAGACACATCAGGATCTGCATCTAGCCCGATGAACATGTTGCGGCGTCTTCTTTCTCTGGGGTTTTTTAAACCGTTGCCTAGTGATGATGTCATCGAAGCACTCTGACAAATCAAGTTTTTCATCAATAATTATTACCTTTTACTATTTTTATTGCCTATAAATTGATTTAATTATGCTTTCTCACATAATACGTTAAACAAATAATATTATTTAGCTGCAATAAAAGTCTGCATTTGAATTCTATCCATTAGATTTTACAACTGTGGGAGTCATTAGATTGTAAACCATAATGGTAAATTCTGCAAGGTTTTATATAATAAGGTCAACGTAACCAAGTATTTAACTTAGGCTTTACAAATTTATTGATGAAGAATTTTCTACACACAATTATGATCACTCCATTGTGATAGTATGTTTGATGCGTATATTATTTGTCAATAAATATTGCTTACTATGATATTATATTTCAATTCAATTGTAGTTTTAAATTACATAATACTGTGTGAAGTTTTTGAAATCGATAACAGTTGAAAAGTAGTTGGCCCTTTTGTAAAACTTACTTTATAAATGTTTAAATACACTAGGTTGATGCAAAAGTTTTGATGTTTTCTTGAAGGAAAATAAAATATTTCTTTTTATTTATTTAAGGGGTTATATACTTTCCATCGGTTCTTATAACCTTCTCCCACCATTATATTAACTTATTATTACCATTGGGGTAAAAACCCCTTGCTTTGATGCGACAAATATATTAAGGGATGTTTTTACCTGCTCTAATGTATCAATTTTTTTATCATTTAAAAAAATTTGCAGTGATCTGAAAATGATTATCAGAAGAAGCATGCGTATTGGAATTTTGTAAACCATCCTTATGTTAGTCAAACTTTGATGACATCTGCTTCCCACACATCGTAAATGTTTTCGGTTGTCACATTTGCAATATTGTTTTTACAGAATTCATACAGTAAAAAAATGGTAAATGCACTTTATATTATGCTGAATATTTAAGCCTCTTCTTTAACTCAATGTATTATACACCTACACACTAAAATAAAGGAAAACAATACAAGCAATAGGTCTCACCTGAGTAATACTCGAGGTGTCATAAGGCGTATTATAAATAGGAGGAAAGAAAACCTCTTTTTTACATTCATAGCACCAAATACGTTCCGTTACCAAATTCATGTGCACACAATGCTGCAGATTATTCTGAAATAAAAACACAATGAGATTTAAAATCAATAGCAAAATAAAAGCACTATTTTTTACAATTATAATTTACTTTTTGCACGCTTGGTGAAACAAAATGAATTCATAATTTTTATACTGTCGTCAAACTGCTTCAAGCGATATTTTATTAAAGCGCACAATTTCAAAGTCATTCATATTTGTCAATAGTATATAATGAAATACCATGAATCATATATATTCTACAAATTTAATTTAACACAACTCATGCTAGTTAACTGATCACTATTTATCACTGATTATGGCATTTTGATTCCCTAAATTAAATAAAATCCTTAAAAATAAACATATAGAGATGGCAGTAGTAACTTAAAACATAAAACAGCTGGTTTTTAACTTATCGCCTTCTGCTAGTATGCCGACGATATTAATGGAATAAATACAAAATGTTATGTAAGTTATTGCATACCATAATTCCTTATAATAAAGTGATTAAATCTGTGGCTCAATACTGAAAGGGGCAATACAATTAGTATTTATTGACATGTCTGAAAATGTTCAATGTTTATCAACATATTCATGTGTTCATATTATTGATAGGAATATGTCTATACCTGATAATGAATGGTGCTATGATCGTTTCTATTTTCTGAACAGCCAACGTGCAAACAGTTTCCCTGAAGGCAAATCCATAAATTTGGTCCTTCGCACCCGCAATCCACACATGAAAGAGGCTACAAAAATCAACACGTAAGTAATTATCATCATTGATAGAAAATTGATTGAATTGGCATCTTGTTGGTAATATAAAAAATAAGGAGTGTATTAGTACTACAATGATTATAAAATATTGTTGATAGTTACTTTGGCATCACGCCATCTTCAGAATATGATGCGTGATTACAGTGTTAATCCAAATATCTTGTTGGTAGTATTTTAAATCATTGGTGGGACAATTTTAAAACACACTTACAAGAGCTTTCTCGGCAAGAAAAACCACTACCAACCTTAAATACTTAACACCCTATCTGCAGGCTATTCTTTGCAAATTCGCATAACTATCTGTAAAACTAAATAATTTGCTATTTTTTACCGTATTACAACGGAGTTCTACCAATTACATGCCAATTCAATCAATAATCGCATAATAACATAGTATTTCACTAAAATATTTATAGGCCCTACATTTAAAGTCGTAATTCAATGAATCTTTTCATTTTTACTCAAATATAACATAAGAATCCATAAATGCTACGAATTATACCAAAATCATCTGTTTTTATTAAAACTAAATTGATATGTTAATTTATATTAAATTGTACAATTGACCTTAACAGAATCAGCAGACAGGAGAATTTGTAAAAAAAGGTGACGCAATTTTATACAGACACATAAACATAAATAAAGCTATATTCATTCAAACGCACAAGTTCAATAATTACGAGTTGATATTTTTATTTTAAAAATCAACTTTAAAATATTATCCATGCTGACTGATGATTTATGGCTACAAATTAACCCAAAACTTCTCATTCATTTGCATCTGCTCATAATAAACATGTTTTCAACGGACGCATAGTCATAAAAAAACAAAAGAGCTTTTTTACACCCATCAGGTGCATGCCTGAATGCATAGCATTTTTTTTACATGATTTTTTTCCTATGAAAATTTTTGTCTACATAAGAAAAGGTGACTGTATGCTTCAAAAAGTGGTGACCCTACGCAAAGTCATGTGATTTGATGACTCTACTCTGAACCTTGTTAAACAATACATTTATTGAGTTCATTACATAGCACGTTTCGGTCATGAATTTTATCCAAACACAAAGAGCTAAATATGTATGATATCTACTAAATAAATGCACTTCATAGGTTTGTACTGACACTGTGAATGGTGAAGGCTTCAAAAATACTACACGTGAAGATATTGACGAGATCCTACTCGACCAATTGCTCAACGACGAGAACTTGATAGAAATTGTTACAACTAATAAAAAGTCAGATAATAATAGTGACAAGGAGACTGAGCAAACAACATTCAAAGATGAAATGATTCAAGAAGGATTCAAAATGTCAACACAGACAAGCTAGGAATTTTTTTAAATAAATTGAGACTGCATGATGACCTACACGGAGCTTTGTAAAGAATTACAGCCACGGGAAATGCAGAAACCAAACCATATAATGGAATTTATTGTAAAGAGAAATATTTTATTGTCAGAGCAACAAAACAAATAATAATAATAGACTCAGATTAAGAATCTACGAAACATAGCATTTTATCAAACAGGTCAGAGTAAAATTCAAATCAAAGCAAAATTCATTACGTTCATTCAAAAAATTGTGAATGATTATATTTCACAACCGACAGTACAGCAGCAAATAACTCCTTTATTAAAAAGTGAATACAATTAAACATACATGTATATATATGTATCTGTTTATGATTGTATTTTTATATTGAATAAAGAAATTAATGAATAATATGTAAAAAAAAAAAACTTTTATTTAATAATATTTAATTATTATATGAATTTCTTGTAACTGACACTCGTAATAATTACGTATGTGTTTTTTTCGATAAAAAAACTGAAGGTCGTAGAAGCCCACTTAAAAATTTAAATTCACTATTCTTATTAATTAATCACCCACGGTGCATCGATTTACAAATCTTAGACTGTGACTTGTAGACCTTCATTCGATGTCATGCAGTATCTTACACTGAATAAAGATTACACCTATATGTATTAATTTGTGTTTACAATTGTATATTAGATAATATTCAAATTCACTTATACAATAGTCGTCAAACTGATATTTTACGGCTCATTTAAGTATGATAACAATGAACTGTACAAATTATAGATTCAACAATCTTTTGGGTTTGATGACTGTTGAAATATTTAAGAGACATATTGTTTTTAACAAAAACAGTTTAATGATATGTAATTCAACATAGATTTTCAGACAGAGGACTTATGTGTATATAGAGTTGTGCAAGGAAACATAATCTGTCAAAAAGTTGAGGTTAGGTAATATTTAAGAAAACAAACTTACGTCTTGGCCGTGCCATTGATCTTTTATTGTGACATTTAGAAGCCTGTCCAAGTGCTCACAGCTCACAGATTTTGCCATTTTTAATTAAGTAACTCAGCACAAATCAACAAAGACAAACACCAATTACATTATCAGCTGATACTGAATCAGCAAAAAAACGTAAGTGATGATAACCTTAGGTGTTTATTGTTTTCATTTTGATCCCTATGACTTTATAAATCATATTTCAATAGTCTCAAACATTTATGGACATTTACTATTAGTTTCAACTGTACAAAATAGTGAGATGTAGACAAATTGTTACATTTTAAAAATAATCATGTACAATTCCAACACACTTCAAAATGACGTCTAAAAGATTGCCAGCGTACTTATTTATCGAAAGCTTCCGATAAATGATTTTTGAAAAATCTTTTTTCGTCTAAAAAAAACTATTTTTTTATAGCTCAAAGAATCAATTGCTTCGTCCCTTATCATTATAACCAAGGAATAATCTACTATGGCGGCACGAATGTAATAGTTTGGCGATATATTTGTTTTGCAGTACTGAAATTCTATTAAAAAAATCAAAAATCTACACTATAAGAGTATAAAAATATTTTTAAATATAAATTGAAAAATAAAAAAACTATTTAGATAATAATATTCAAAGCTAAAGATTTTATATATTATCAAAGAATCTGAATTATAAAAATCTTCAGTCGTATGCTAACTATTTTCAAACATCATTCATGTTTTGTCACTATTCATAAATTCCGATATGCAAACATAACAATTTTACTGACAATAATCACTGGTCTTAAATTATTAAAGATTGGTTTCTCATAACATGAAGTTATATAAAATTGACAATTATCATTGATCACATAGGCCTAGAAAGTGATTGATTAGGCTTTAATACTCAGTTTCGGGACACTGACAAATATGTTATTAGTATATTAAATGATGTAAGTACAGTTAACTGAGTTAACTAAACTTATAACGATTTTTTCCCCATTTTCTTAACAATCTGTAAATTAATGTAAAGATTTTTTATTTAGACTTAAGTGTATTCGTGCAGCTTTAATTTCTATATCTAACAACCAGTGTTAAGATTATGAATTTACATTTTCATAACCTTCGGTGATCACTTTATTATAAAATTATTGTTAGTTATGCGTTAGCAATTACTTTACTCAATACAAATGAAACTATTTTGTTTCTACAAAATGGGTCCCGCATTTGATTGTTACTAATGCTGTACTCGCAGTGGCGGATTACCCTATAACCAAATAAGGCACGCGCTTGGGGCCTCCAAATCTTAGGAGCCTCACAAATAACTATTATATAATTTAGCCCATATAATTTTGTTCAGGTTTCTATATGGTTTTATTAATATACTTAGAAATTTCCAACGTTTTCATGCTATCAAAAAAACAGGGCCTCCAAATTTTATTGCGCCTGGGGCCTCCCATATGCTTAATCCGCTACTGTGTACTCGTATACTTCGTAAAGGGTATTCACAAAAGCGTGGTTTGCTCTAAGTCTACATCGTAGTATTGTACATACCAGTATACCTTATACCCCGCATAACAAGAATGTCCGCAGACCTTTGGGGTCTAGTGGCTCTGGTCAGCGGTCTAGTCTGGCAGAGGTCTGCGAGCTGAGTAGACAGTCAAAATATGCATTTATTTAAACTTGAAGCGTTACAAAAAAATAGATTTTAATATGTATATATATTAGATAAAGATTTTTAAAATGTACTATTATAGCAACTGTTGTCAAATCCGAATACGTATTTAATGAAGAGTGTTTGATAACCCTTCAAATTAATGTGCATACATATTTCAAAGCGCATGGAGCGGTAAAAGTATACAAAATATATTATTCAATTAGTGAGGCTTCAAGTAATTTTGTATGCACTATTTCTTATTTATTTCAAGCTCAAGACATTTTGAACAGTACCATTACCACCTATTATATCAGGGGCTATGACAGTACTCGATAAATCATTGCGACAGGTGGCATCTTTTCAGCAGGTGAGTATTTTGTTAACTTATATTATGAGCAGGGCTGTGGAGTCGTTAAAAAATTACACGACTCCGACTCCGACTCCGACTCCGAATTTGACTCCGACTCCGACTATGACTTGACTAAAAAATGCGTGCATATAAATGTATGCACTTCGAGTAACAAAAAAAAATATATCGAATCTACTTTTTCGACATGAGAAGGAAAGAAACAACAACTTTTGCGCGGACTCGTATGCAGTGGATCTTGGTGACTCACTGGCTCGGCGTGACTCATGACACCTACACGTTTAATATTATTAAGCTATATCACAATAATTATTACGTAATTCAATTTTCATAAATTTCGTGAGTATTTTTTTTTTTTAAATTTGCATTTTTTTTTAAAAAGTAGTCGGAGTCGCCCGTTTTTCACGACTCCGACTCCGACTCCGACTCCACAGCCCTGATTATGAGACTTGAAAGATGAGTAGTTTGGTCTACTAAACTATAATTATAAAATGATTTTTATAACGAGTCATACGAATTTATTATTCGTAAGTAAGTAGAGGTGGAAAAACAATTTATCTGAGTATACACTTTTTTTAAATATAAATAGCCAATATTCACAGAATACTAAAAACATCTGAAACATTATTGTGATCTTTGTGATTAAATCGTTAGCTCAAAGGTTTGTCAAGTGTATTTTTAATATATTTTGAAATTATTTTGCCCGAAAAAACAATGAGTAGACAAGACATAATAATCTCTCACTACGCAACGTTTTTAAAATAGGATAGGTGGGAGGGGGACATTTAAGACGTCATACACACATACATCCATGCCTTCGAACGGGAATTCATAAATCGATTGGAAAATCAATTTATAAAAACTGTTCGTACCGGGATTCAAGTCCGTAGCCTACCTAACTGTAGCCAACGACGTTGATTACTCGACAACGCAACCGATTAATTATTGCCTATGGAAAAAAAACACAATTGAACTCAATACTACTTTTTTTGTAAACGCCCCACAGACTATATGTACACAGATTTTGCCGGCCATTGCTCTCTTCAATCTCAATTTTGGCATCCTCGAGCACAATGAGGTTGAGGACATCTGGCTTAATATATTACTAACCTATTCATTATCTAACCCATCATTATAGCTTTATCCTATTTGAAAACAAAGGTAGCCTGAATGACTGACAAATGGCTTTCTTAAAATAAATTCTTGTTCACATACTCCACTATGAGTACGTATGAACGTTGGCAGCGAATATAAATGATAAACATATTATCATTATTTTGTAATTTATATTTTTTGTAATAAATATTCCTTAACGCTAGCATGCAAATCAAGGTGCACAAAAAATACTCTTTTGAATATTTTTAAGCCTCATTGACAAACCAAACATACACACAATAATTTGAATAATAATTGAGAGACGGAAGCAACTCATTTTAATAATTAATATTCGGTTCCGATTCTATGTTTTTCATCAGACTGTGGCAGACATATTAATCATTTTGAATAAATTAGTCAAATAAATATCACAAGTTGGGTACATACATATTTACTCAATATTGTTTGCTATTAATCTGTGGTGAAAAGTGTTTATGAAGTTTAGTGAAAAAAATGTGTGGTATAAAAATGAATTTGATCAAAACGGACATGTCCGGCTTTGTGTATCAAATTAAAATTCTTCCTAGCCCAGCAAAACCGATTTGTTCGTTGTAATAAATGATTTTAATACCTTACAAACATTATTATAATGCATTATATGGTATTAAATTTAAACTTTAAATTCCACGAAGCATTTTCAGTAATAAAGAAATACACGACATTAATTTACGTGTGATAATAAATTAGTAATACTTTTACGAATTTTATTGTTGTCCGGATATTTTATACAAACTTCACAAACTGCAGTCCGCATTCGCTTGGACTTTTAGATATTTTATTAATTTAGCAGTAAACCCGTGTGTTATTGCTATTGCTATCAATACACTTACTTTGATGAAATCGTCGATAAAATATTAATTCGAATATGGCGCTCTTTAGTGTGGTACGCCCTGTTTGACGTCACAAATTGTACGGGGTCCTCGCAGGAAACCACCGCACCCTATCCTATGGATTGTTCGTTTTACATTTCCGATGTATCCTAGAACCATAGCTAAAAAGTATTACAACGATCGCACGTAGCTCAAGAAAATCTTTATAAACACTATACGCAACGTCTATTTTTGAATGACCCAACAGATCGGTATAAGCTTTTGTGAATTTAGTTGAATGTACATCACACACATACGCCTCGAATCGTAGCCAATCACAGCGCTTTATTTTCGATATTGTTGCAAATGGCCGTGAAAAAAGACGAGCCCGGTAGAAGGCGTAGGGATAAGTTGATGGTGGCCGAATCCTTCTGAAATCGTAGGCGTAAAATTGATATCGCATCGGTGGTTTTTTCTACAACATTAGAGAATGTACGAATCAGTGAAAATGAAGTCTATTTGACTGTGACTGTGAAATATTAGACCAGGTGACTGGGAGTGGTGTGGAATACGTTTTTTCGCTGACAGAAGGGTAAAGTACCGACAGCATTTCTCGATAACCCATTTGACAGACGGTTTTGCGGGCTTGGATTTTCGATATTAGGCTATACATTCGCGGTTTATATGTTCTAATGTCTCCGCTTGCTAATAATGTGTTGTCTGTGAGTATTTACCATATTTTTGCGAGCCAAGTCGCGCCTTAATTCGCGTTAATTTAGTTGGCCATCGGCTTTTAGTACCGACATTAGACAAGTTTCAAAATGAGTTCTTCCTGAGCGTATCGGCCCATTTTATAGCCAATTAAGTGTAATACGGCTTATTTATATTGCATGTGTGACTGTGCGTATGTTTAATTAATTGAACTACTGACAGAATTGATTTCTGAATGTGTTTTTTCCTCATACATGGACGTCAGTACCTACTTCCCCTCATCGCTTCAAATTCATGCTTCGATATCCGTTTTCAAATTACTCTAGACTAGTGTTATATCCTTAATTAATGATATAAGCGGTGTGCATAATGTGCATATTACCTATGGTGCACAATTCAAGCATAACCGTGTTACGGGGATCGCATATTATGCACATACAAGCAAATATGTTTTTGCTACAGGACCGTCAACCATTGCTGTCATTTTATCGAGGTTCCCCAGGAATATTTTCTTTATTTTTTTAATATTTATTATTATTGTTTTGGATTACATAGTTACTGATATTTACATTGACCCATACTTGAGTATTATATTTGGAAGATGAAAAATATTTAAATTCATCTAATGTTTTCAGTATTATTAATTGCACCTTTTATCGTTACAGTAATTATTGTAGTAGATAATTCTTCTCCATATATAATACATACCTAAAATATTGTTATTACATTTCAAATTTAAGAATTATTCTTTATTTAAATACAGAATAATGATTTTGTATGTAGGAATGCTTATTCACTATTTCATGTTGTTCTAATATCAATATCTTTTACAAGTTTCTTGATAAAATTGGTTTCTTATCATTGATTACAAAAACATATATTTTTTAGTATTGTTTTACTGATAAGAAAGCATGTTTTTTTTAATACTAAATATCTGAATTTTTGAAATTAATAATTTATCTACTATATCGATCATTAAAACAGTGATAACCTGCCTTCTTATCTTGAATTGATTTCTTTTTTTTAATATTTACCTTTGTGTAAATAAAAATAACACAGTCGTTGGTCTTAAATCAATTAATGCCTGAGTTGTTTTGAAATTATATTTTTGTCACTAGATATTGGTTAGATATTCAAATAATTTTGATTCTAGAAAAAAAAATGTATTTATTAAGAAATGTTCGGTACCTCCATCAGTTTGACTATTCAGTATATCTTGAAAGGAAACATACTTTATTGAAATTCATAACTAGGAGCCATGTTTTGGATAAATTTAAACATAATATAAGCAATATAACCAAACACTGAACCTGCAACAGGTGATTGCCAGGCAGGTGCTATGGCTAAGTAGGCCACTAAGTGGTCAAGTTGATTTTTAATGTCTTTCAATTCATATACCGAATCAGTTAAAATCGAGAAAAAAATATGTTTATTTGAAGCTTCAATTACATTTCCTGCTGGCAAAACAGATTCCTTGCTTTTAAAAAAAATATAATTATAATAAACTCTATAAAATACTCAATTCAACTGAAGAATTGTAGAAATTAATAATAAAAAATATATTCTGGGTAGCCTGATTTATTGCAATTGTGTCGATCACTAAAATTTAAACCACTTCCTAACATTTTTTCATAGTTGTTGAGTTGTCTGGGGTCCACCCAATACTAAATACCGTACTCATGTATTGTATGAAATGTTTAATATTTTAAGCACTTCGATCCGAGCTAGGGCTTACCTTCTTTCTCCTGCTACAAAAGTAACCACAGTTTAACTGAAAACTGAAATTCGAATTTATTTATTTGATTTTTTAAAACAAATAAATTAACCACACAACTAAATCTGGGTAACCAGTTGATAAATTTTGTAGTGAGATCAATTTTTCTCACTTATTTGAAAATACTATTATTTTTATATAATCTATAATGTAAACTAGATGAATAGTTTCTAAAATAAGGCAATGTAAATAATAATGATTTAATGGCAATATGAATGCGATTTCCAAGATTGAATTTTGTACAGATGTCCAGTATACAGTTAATAACAAACCTTTATCTTATAAATTACGCAGCAGTGCTTCCAGATGAATATTTTAAATGTCTCTGGGACCGAACTAACCAAGATTTGGTTGTTATGCACAAATATCTAAACTTATGACTCAGTGTAATTGAAAGCCTATAAGTATACTTGATCATCCTATTAAATTTATTTAATGGAAAAATATTTAGTAATCAAGTTACGGTAAATATGTCATACAGTAGCACGTCGACTATTGCGGCGAAAAAATTCACAAACTGAGCTGAAAACAACTCCACGATTTAAAATACTTATTGAGGCTTTCATAATCGCGATGAAATCACACATTAATCAAATTAAAAGTGATAAATAAATTATCTGAAATATTTTCAAAATACGTCGACGTTGTATTGTTACTCAGAACAGAGGACGCGGAGAACATTCTAATTTAGCAGTGCTACCAACCCGAGTTGCTGCTGCCGTTGGTGCCTACTTCAGGCGTATTTTTTATATAGGTATCAATTAAGACGTATTGATAATAGACAATAAAAAGTATATGTAGTTATAAATCAAATCAAAAAATATATAACAAAATAAAATATATTTGATATATTTGCAATAAAAATGGTAAATATGAGCAATATTATTTTAATTGATCCATATATATTTTCTTTAACCTTTTCTTTGTGGTGCTAAAAATCCAGCGCGCTCCGTTTATATGTATTCACTACAACATTTGAAAAAGAGATTTAAAAATAGGAAAAATTAGACTATTAATGAATATTGATTTTATAAATCATATTTTAAGTTTCTATATCTTGAAATATGATTAATTAAATCAATATTCATTCATAAATAGTCTAATTTTAATCAAATCAAACCTAATCAAACCTAACCTAATCAAACCTAATCAAACCTAACCTAACCTAACCTAACCTAATCAAACCTAACCTAACCTAACCTAATCAAATCAAACCTAACCTAACCTAACCTAACCTAACCTAATCAAACCTAACCTAATCAAACCTAACCTAACCTAATCGATTTCGCGCGCGCTAAATCGGTATATTTTTTTTTTTTGATTTGATTTCGAATAAGTAGTGCATATTTGAGCACATTGTATTTATTCTCAAAATGTACACGAAATCAACAAATATATACCTGTTATATATATTTTTTTTGATTTGATTTATAACTACACATACTTTTTATTGTCTATTATCAATACTTCTTAATTGATACCTATATAAAAAAATACGCCTGAAGTAGGCACCAACGGCAGCAACTCGGGTTGGTAGCACTGCTAAATTAGAATGTTCTCCGCGTCCTCTGCACTGAGTAACAACACACGACGTCGACGTATTTTCAAAATATTTCAGATAATTTATTTATCACTTTTAATTTAATTAATGTGTGATTTCATCGCGATTATGAAAGCCTCAATAAGTATTTTAAATCGTGGAGTTGTTTTCAGCTCAGTTTGTGAATTTTTTCGCCGCAGTAGTCGACGTGCTACTGTATGACATAATTACCCAAGTTACTATTAAATACGCTTGATTGGTTTTTCCCACCTCTGTTCATGTAATATTTTTAAAAATACACTTGAGCTTTAGATCGAACATACCCAAATGAAGTATTAAGAAAAAAATAGATAACGTTATAATATTTGGAGTACTACTTCAAAAGAATATAATTATTTTTTTAACATCACTAAAAACCATGTACTTTCCAAGCAATTAAGGATCAAAATATGACTATAATCAAAACTGGGTAAATATGCTTTAAAACATGGTACTCGTTGTCTTCTTGAAAGTTTACCAAATCATGCAAAAAACAATACAATTCTCAATAAAGCCTGATTGCAGATACAAAAATATTATAAAACTTATCGTTGGAATCGAGGAAACGAACAATTAATTCGTATTACAAAAATCTGTTGGCCATTTTTCAAATCTGCTCTATAGTTAGTTTTAAGAAATTCCACTTCGAAATGTATGTTGACTTTTTTTCATACTGATATGATATTCGTATTTCGCGTAAACTATCGGTTTCCCCGATTTGCATGTATAATATGATGATTTGACATTTTCCTATTGGTAATTAAATTTCCTACGGAGCTGCATTTTAATTTGCGGCATTTCATTAATTTTCAGGTATAAAAAGAAAAGCTAGAAAAGATATGTTGTAAAATATTTTCATGAGAAAAGTATGTTTTTCTCTCTTCGGAAAAAAGTGGATCTGGTCATTTTTGATACCAAGCTTCTCATTTATTCGAGTTCAGCTTCGGAGTGTCTAATTGTTTTCTTTTATTTTTTATTCTACATGCAGCAGTCAATAGAAACTCATTAAAATCAATAACTGCCGCTTCATATATCAATTACCGTGGTGTCTCTGTCTTTGCATTGTAATAATGTCTCCGCTGTGTACAGCTGGCCAATGCTAAACTTACTCTGTGAATTAAATTAGTGGGGATAATAATAATCATTGCAAATTTACGTTGGCCCCTACCGACTTGCAGATAATTCATTCGTCATTATTGTAATGATCAATCTGCAAGTATAATAATCTTAAGGTCTTCTTATATTCACGCAATCGCACAAGCATGCTGTTGACCTTTTTAGGGATATAATCATTGCCTATTATGTTTGCGGCCAAAAAATGATCTAACATTGAAAATCGAGATATGATATTATTTACAAACAGTAGCCGGTTTTGATCAACGCTAGTTACAATTTTGGAAAAAGATTATTAAAGATTATAGACTATTTTAATGACACTATCTTTAAATAAACTCTTAATAGAGTTTTATCTCAACAGGGTTTTCTGCTTTTTACTTGGTTACTCAACCTCTATTTTCGAAGAGAGTATTAGATAAAAGAATATGGCTAAGGCAGGACTAATAGTTAGTTAATCCCTCTCTAAGCGTCGTTTTACAGATAAGGATGGTTGGGAGGGAATTTAGGACATTACAGACATCTGTGCATTCGAACAAAAATGCATAAATCGGTTAAAATATCAATCTATAGAACTGTCCGTACATGGAATCAATCTTGTGAGCTCTGTAACCAAAGCCAATTTAGTTATCGACTTAACCACAGACCGGCTAATAAGATTATTAAAATTTAATTTTAAAATAATTATTCAAAACCTAGAAAAAGAGTTTAATGATAAAACTTCCTTATTAAACTCATTTTGCAAATTTTGAAAACACTACATTCCGGTGGTAGATAAAAATTCTAAATGCATCAATGTTTTACAAAATGTTTATTATTCACAATTCCTTTCAATGTAAATACAGCATTATGAATATAGGCAAATGATTGCATACCCACATGTTATCCATCTGTAAAGTGGTATTTATGATGAGTAATTATTTCCCCAAGGTGCAGTAAATTTTTGTTATGATGGTGAACTTACCTTTCCCTGTTTATATAATGCCAAATATTATTTTTTGCAATTTCACTTAGCTATTAAAACTTGTTACATGATATTGACTTCAAATGTGAATTATGCTTTATTTTGATTTTTATATAATTTATGAACTGATGCGAGTGCTTTAGGATGTTCGTTTATAAATCAATATTACTCGCTGTATGACTAGTTAATCATATTTGAGTTTATAAAAATTATGAATTTAGTGTTTTGGTGACGCAAAAAAAGTAAGCTTAAATTCTGTGCTGGTAACATTGAAAAAGACTAATTTTAGTATTGATGGTGTTTAAAGATATTTTTCAATTGATGCGTAACCGTAGGACTGTTGGCTGGTCAGTCAAATGGAGTTTTTTTTAAGTTCATGGCATTTTGAAATACATCATATTCAATATTCTCGAATAGCTCCATTATGGGGTTATGTAAAGCTTACTGAAATCAAAATTCCGTTTCCAGTATATTATCCGATTGTCGTGTCCGATTTTATCCAGTCGTGACGTAATATATTATGTTGATGATGTTTTCGTTCGTTCCTTCCCAATCCTAAAAACTGGGTGTATAAAGAATGATTGTCTTACGACTTTACAAGGCAGTTTCTGGAAAAACGAGGTTAGATGTCTGAATTACATGTTCTAAAATATGGCTTGGGAAGTCCGTATACTAAGAAAAAGTTTGAGAAAGAGTTTTTAGTTTGCCACTACGCCAAATAGCTTTTTTTGACTTGTTGCTTAATCAGATTCTTTTGGTACGAATAAATAAACATGGCATTTCATCCATATCCCATCATGTTCAGTAAATATTTTATTTCTGATGAAATTAATGTGATACTTGCTCATTTGATTCCCATTGAACGCAAGTTTTACCCTGCTTTGGTTGGTAAGTGTAATTTGATTCATTCTGTCGATTTCTCACAGGTTGTGGAGCATTTGTAATTCAAATCTGTTGTTTGTTGAAATGATCAGTAAATTTTCAACACCTATTAAATTACCATTTTCACTATTGGCTGTTTTGATTAGACTCGACATTCTTACTACGCGCCTGTGTATGAGTGAATATACAGTGCGAATACAAACAATTGCAAAGAACCGTATGCACACTTCACAAACACCCACCTATGCTGTTTTGAATACAGATTCAAATATACTTGTATTGATATCAGTATTTTTTTATTACGATTTGTAAAACATTTGACAAAACAAAGTTTATGTTAAATTATTCTAATTTTTCAAACAAACCGGTTGTCTTCAATTGTATTATTTTTAAATGATTCTGTACAGGTTATTTTTTATACTGCCCGCTGACATTAAGTCAATATTGCTGTAACGAACCGCAAGAATATAATGTCTGAAAAATTGTTTTTGTGACGGTACTTAATCGAAAAGCATATATATCAAATATAATTGTCGAGTTCGAGATTAAAATTGACTATAATAAAGCAAAGGTTCTTTGTGTTGCCACTAGCTCTCAAGACTAGACTCGCAGAGACCAGAAGAAGAAGTGAGCAAAGTTGAGGTATTAGCTGCATTAATAAAAAATATTTTGGAATCTTTCAATTTCTCACTTTGTCTCAAAAAACGTATATGCCTTTATAAAAAACGGGTATAGGGGCTACGGAAAAATATGAGAATCAAAAAGGGCCACGAGCACTAAAGGTCGAGCAACTATGCTATAACCTGTTTGAATGCTGTTTTTATAGCAATATAGAATTGTAACAGATTCATGTTTTTATTGATAAACACACATATTTTACACCGCAATCAATTTATTTTATATTGAAGGTGAATTTTTTTTAAATATTCTCTGGTGTTCCGTGCTGTCTCCATGTCACTCCACAATGGCTATCCACCAAAGGGTGTATCCTGTGTCATTACAAATTCCAGTGGTGTCTCTTAAATATTCCGCAGGTGTTAGATTCCTAAACATCAGACACCTTTTAATCCGAAATGGATAGTGAAACAAAACATTGTCAATGCATTAAGTAAACACAAAGAATAAAAAAATAACTGCTTCAGCTTCAAATTGTGTGAATAGTCCACAAAATCAGAGTACCCTTTTGTTTGCGAGAAGGATTTTTACTCTACTGTATTAAAATTTCTTCAGATCCTACCTTCGGTGATGAAAAATGACAAACTGAAATCATTTATCGGACGGAATAAATTTGGCCAGAAATTATTTCCTTTTCTCACAACCACTTAATACTTTTTAGTTTTTGATGATATTTATTATTTATAGATGTCTATTTATATTCAAAATATGGAGCAGACAGATGTGGGAAATCGTTTTTAATACGTTAGCCAATGTTGTTTGTCAATATATATATTTTTTGAGGCATTTTATTTGAAATAAAAATATGTCGTAATCTGTGAAAGATGTTCATTTTTTTAAATTGTGTATCAGACGCACTGTATATACTCTAAAAGTATGCGTATGTTTACTGAGTAAACAAGTTTCATTTTAGTATAAATTTTTCACTATAATGTGTGCTTGTTTTTTTATATCTCAAAAAAGGAAGCAACGGTAGAAACTTATCCACTACTTTTGAACGTGTACTATCTTATTATGGCGATCTTGAGTTTTTTTGTAGTACCTTTTTCACCTGGTTCACATCAATAACCCTTAAACACCCACTCATTCAGTTTGAGTTCATCAAAATTTATATTGTTTATTTCAGTTCTATTTCGGATTTGATAGAACTATCGTAACCAACTAATAAGTACTAGTGGCATAGATTGGGTGTTGTAATACAATGATTTTTTATAATTGTTTATACATTAATTCAATTCTTCTCTTTTGAGACATGTATTTTTCAAATGTTCCTTCTGTTTTGGCTGTATAAATTTCTATTGAAATTTCTATTCTTATTTCTATTGAAATTAACCTTAAGCCTTCCTTATTGAGTTGGGCGTGGTTTACCAATTTTAATTTTATTCAATCTCATCTTGTTACTTCTATTCTATCTTATGCATATGAAATATTAGTTTTATAAAATTACATTGAAATTAAAACACTAATACTTTTGTCCGGCCTTTTCATATTTAAAAAACAGTGTTTTTCTTAAAAAGTTAAGTTATCTTTGATCGAAAGCATTGGTTGGCTAAGATTTCCTATGAGACAGTAAATTGCTGGTGTTTGAAATACAACAATTAATAATCATTTCCATTTATTATTAAAAAGGTTTTTTGCGATTTGAGAGAAAAAAATATTCATTTGTATTTGATTTAGCAAAAATACAATTTTTGCCCGTCTTTGAACTCGAAGTGTCTTGAAATATAAACCAATACATACATGTATGATAAACATTGTCTACTGTGACATTTAAATTGTGTTTTTTTCCTTTTAAAACTTAATTGCGGTAGTTACTTTGAAGATTAAATATTACTATAATGCGTTCCACTATCTATAAATAATGTATAATATTAAATAATGTCTCTATTGGAGACCACTGCTATCACTCGTCAAATCCTAACTGCCTTCAAATTAAAACGTTGTAATGTGTTGAAAAGGTCTTGTAGGCAGGCAGATAAATGTTACGATGTCACAAAATATTGCTTAGCATAAGTATTTACTTCAAAGATACCAACTAATCGAATATTATCAATAACAAAAAATATACTTTAGATTCCTCCTCTTAGAAATTTACCTGGCTGGCTCTTGGCCATTCGACCTATGCCGAGTATGAATGTTAAAATATCAGAGCTGAACTACCGTGTCCCGCATTGATATATCTGAAGTTGAAAATCAATTTTTGATCTTTTCGGCCCATTTTGGATATAATTGAGACATACTACTCCACTAATAAACGAGTTTTCGTTTAATTTAACCTTTAAAATCGTATTCCTACAATAATACTGAAAAACAAAGGCAAGGAGTTTATTGCCAGATGTTTGTGAATGCACTGTCTCTTAACCGCAAACGTGTAATGTCATTCAGTTCTCATGTCTAGTAATCAAAACGCCACATTTGCAATATATTGTTAGGCAGGACAACAACGCACTTGCAAGTGTTGTCACACAGGAAAGATATTTATATGAACGTTGATAAGACGCACATCCGTCATTGTATTTACTACTAACTGTGTGTGTGTTATATGTTCCCTAAATATCACAATATCCTTAGCATTTTTTTCTAATTAGTAAATATTTATGCTATCGGCAAATGATTATTTCTAATTTAACTATTTTTATTGGATAATTCATACAATTGAACTGGTTTTACGCATACATTCATTTAGATCTGTGTAATTTGTCTCGTCGGGAAGTGACCACTGACTATTATGAATCTTATATTGTAAGAGTGTTTGAATTTACCATAAAGGCTTAATAATTTATTAATCTTTCTAACTGTGATTTTTCGTAATAAATAGAAATGCATTGGCAGTGCTTTTTTCTGACAAGATAATGCTTGTGAATGCCTATGTTTTGTTTTTGAAGTGAAATGTATGCACACAGCTTTATTGTAAATGTGTCAGACTTTATTCTATGTGAGTGTATATTTTTCTTATCTGGCAGAATTACTGTTGAATATTTTCAAATCAAATACCCAACACATATGCCTTCATGGTTTTTAAATTTTGAAGGCTAATAAATTTTTGCTAAACTATTACTGTTCAAATTATTAAGCGAATGCTAATTAAGCATATCGACTGTGGAAAGGAAAAAGGATGTAACCCACAGTTTATTCAAAACATTTTTTTTTCAATAATCACAATGTATCAAACTTGATACACGTTCTATCAAAAAAATGTAAGCTGCAAATGCCGAATTAGTATCTAAATTTAGCTTTTCAGTTTGAAAAAAGATGAGCTTGTGAAAATTGAAAATATCAAGAAAAAAATACTGAAAAAAAGGTTTTTCCTAGACAATGTCTTTAATTAATATTAGATTATGTCAATTAAACACCGGTTTAGAAGTCTCCGTGCACTTCAAGGTTGTGTATATTTCATGATTTGCAGATAGCTCAAAATCATTAAAACACGTTTTTTATGCCTCCTGTAAAATTTGCTATGTGTGGGTTACGTTGTTTTTCCTTTCCACAGTTGATATGTAAATATTAAGAAAAAATATCTATATAGCTTTGCTTCTGGCTTCTTTACAATACACTAGTTTATATAGATTAGTCCACTTTTTGTGTCATTCGAATTCCATCCGAAACCTGCATGCGGATTATCTGCACCACAGGCGTTTCTAGAACATATTACTGTGACACTGATTTCGGGAGGGGACCTGGGAGCGGAGTAAACATTGCAAATGCATGCACGCATAAGGGCTTAAGAAACCAGTTAGGCTTTCACTTTCCTATGAATAACATGCATGGATATACAGTTTTCTAAAACAAACATTGGCACAGAAAGGATTATTAACGAAGTGCACTTGCGATTTGCGTTATCTGATAAGAAATGCAATTTATACAAAAATAGAGACGCTCGTCTAGCAGTGTGGGAATAAATGTTCCTAACGATGGGTGTACATCTTTGCTGACTTTCTTTTGTGACATAAAAAGTATATAAGCGATAATTAATTTATTTACAACAACGCCAATCATTATATAACTGACTGTATAGGCGGACGATCGACATATGTTAGATATAGTATTTTGTGCGGGCTTCGCACTTCTGATGACATCCGTGCAGGTTACGGAGTGTATCCGCACGACACAAAAAGCACACTTATACATTTGTCGGTCAATTTTTGTGAAAACACTTCTTACATGCAACACTTAAAACAATCTTAAATGATTTGAGGTTAGAGTGATCTATAAACATTTTGCAGTATTAATGTTGATTTGAACTGAGTATTTTTGGAGAAGAGTGATATGTAATAACTTTATTTCTATCCCTTGGTGACAAATAATTACTACATACTCCTTCAACGACAATACAAATTCCCTTTTAAAATCTTTGCCATTCTAATATCACATTACTTCATAAGATAGAATTAGTACTATCAGTTGTGAGTGCTAGCTGAAACATTAATTGAATTAGCATTTATTAACCCTTTAAGGAGTAAGTGATTGATTTTTCAATCGATTTATGGATTTCTATCTGAGGGCATGGATGTGTGTGATGTCTTGAATTCCCTCCCACTCATCCTATCCTAAAAAAACAGGCGCAGCGAGTGCGATTAGCTAACCACTAGTCCTATCCTTTATTCCTACTCTCTTTGAAAAAAGAGAAGTTGAGATACCTCCATTAGGAGGCCATATGCTCCACAATGGGAACGGACATGAATAAAAAAATAAATATATACATATGAAAATGACAATAGATGACAAAACGTACGGTGATCTAATCAAAGGATTAAACGCATATTTTGATATATTTTATTTTCGTTACAGATAGTTGACGTGCTGACAACCCAAAAGCTGTATATTTAAGAAACTTAGCCGAATCAAGAACGAAGGACAGAGACAGTGGTCAGCGGCGTCTTAGACTCCGCCCCTTCGGATACTGTGACGCTGCATACGATAACCTTGGCAATTGTCATATAGTGGGGGTTGAGTGCTCGCGTGGGTGATTTAGATTGTAGACAGAGTGGGAACGTTGAAGGGTTCGGACGGCAGTTAGTGATTTTATAAGTAGTGGATAAAGAAGCCTCAAGATGAACGAACTGGACAGCCTCAGACAGGAGGCGGAGACTCTGAAAAATGCAATCAGAGTGAGTATTATATGTTAGATGTACAACTTTGCTTTCTGCCGTTTTCCTATAGATGGCTTTAGCGATAAGTAGTGGTCGAAATAAATAGATCATAGACGTCATGCAATAAACTTGGGCACATGTCAACATAAAACCCCATAGAAACATTAGCCGATTTGTTATAAAGTTTTTCTCGATTGAAAATGCCAGTTTACGACCCAAATTCTCATCATTTGCAGGAGGTTTTAGTTTTCTGCTTCATTATGAAGAAATCTACGACTGAGGCTCATCGAATGCTTTCAAGTACTTATGGTGCGGCCGCTATTGGTGAAAGAATGTGTCATGAGTTGTTTAAACACTTCAAGAACGGTGATTAACATGTCGAAGACTGACATAGGGGTGGAAGAGAGAAGGTTTTCTAAGATGCAGAATTGGAGACATTACTTGATGAAGACTCGTGTCAAAGTAAAGAAGAATTGGCACGATCATTGGGAGTGACTCAACAAGTAATTTCAACACGCCTCAAAGACATGGGAATGATTCAGAAGCAAGCAAATTGGGTGCTGTACGAGTTGAGACTGAGAGATGTTGAACGGTATTTGTTTGCTTATGAACAGGTGCTTAAAAGGCAAAGACGGAAGGGATTTCTACATAGCATTGTGATTGAAGACGAAAAGTAGGTTCATTATGATAACGCCAAGAACAAAATCATGGGGATATCCCAGCCATGCTTCCACATAGACAGTTAAACTGTATATGCACGGCTTTAGGGTCATGCTCTCTATTTGGTGGGACCAGCTCAGTGTAGTGTATTATGAGCTGTTTAAACCTACTGAAACGATCACATGCGATTGTTATCAAACGCAATTAATGTGTCTGAGCCGAGCATTGAAAGACAAACGGCTGCAATACAACAAGAGGCACGATAAAGTGATTTTGCAGCATGTCAATGCTCGACCCCATGTTGCGAAAGTGGTCAAGACATACTTGAAAATGTTGAAATGGGAGTCCTACCCCACTCGCCGTATTCTCCAGACGTTGCTCCCTCTGACTATCACTTGTTTCGATCAACGGCACACGACCTGCCTGACCAGCACTTATGAAAAAGTAGGAAATTGGATCAATTCATGGATCGTTTCAAAAGATGATGAATGCAGGATTCGTACACTGCCCAAAAGATGGGAGAAAGTAGTGGCCAGCCATAAACAATACTTTCAATCATAAATGTATAACCAGTTTACAATAATGCTCCAAATTTCAGAAAAAATTGGCAGAAGCAAAGTTGTACACCTATTATTTATTAACAACTTAAAACAGTGCTTCTTGAAAATGCGAGAATACATTTCCAGGGGTGCGGGAGAAGATTTGATTGACATATTTAAAAAGAATTGTATTTTAAATGCATTCAAAAACAACCTAGTCCTTAAAAATTGAGATTTTTTTTGTATTTATACGTAAATGTATGTATAAATCTTGCAATAAATGTAATATCAGAAATTAAAAAATCAGAATACATTTTTAAGGGGATGCGAGAACATATTTCCAGATTCAATGTGGTTCAGATCATTAAAAAGGTTAAGAACCACTGACCTAGGTGTTTTCTATTCTTTCACTTGTTGACTTATAAAAAGCAAACTTGCATGAAAATATATTTTGAAAGACGATTGTTCATATAACATGTTTTTGTTACCGAAGTTGCAGTGAAATATTTATTTAAGAATCCCTTATTTGCTGAAGAAAAACTTGTGCTTTTGTACTCATGCTTTTTAATTCATTATATACTCAATAATTTTCAGGACGCACGTAAATCAGCATGCGATACATCTTTGGTACAAGCGACGGTGACGCTGGAGCCTATTGGCCGTATTCAAATGCGGACCAGGCGAACCCTGAGAGGACATCTCGCTAAGATATACGCTATGCACTGGGGCAGCGACTCCAGGTAACATTTCTATGCATATTATTTTTTAAATAGATCATTGTATTTCGGTTGATATTCTTATTTGAAGAAACGATAATCACAGAAATGCATGTCTGTATATGTCTTTGTCTTATAGTATTTAAAAATTAAAAAAATAATATCCTACTAATATATTCAACATCTTTTAACAAAGTAATTGCTAATCAAATTAGAAGTACGATGCTGCGCTAATAAACTGATCTAGATAAAGAAGTTCTGTATCCTATAATGCAGTTTCCAAAAATGGGGGTCCACCGACTCTGTTAAGAGACCACCCTCAACGAGTTGCTTTGTCAAATCGTACATATATTTTAACATCAAACCTTATCGAACAAATAGACTTTAAAAATATATATTTTACATGAAATTCTTTCATTTAATATTGCAACAAATGAAGAGTATTTGTTGACCCCTGAAACGAATGTGTTTATTTCAATGCACAAGGAACTGTGAAAGTATAAAAGAAAATATTAGGTACACACAGGTAATATGTTATGGGACACTTTTTTTCAGATGAGTATTTTTGTTCACTTCTGTCACAAATCCTATTTCTTCCCTAAGCTCATTGTCAAATTCTGGAAGTATCAATCTTGGTTTTTGAATTCATAATAATTGCCGTTGAATGGTGTGGACTACTTGTTGGTATAATATGATTCCATTTAATAACCCATCACATCTTCTGAATCAACGTGTTTAACAGATGTAAAATTGTGTTTGCAGGAATTTGGTGTCTGCATCGCAAGACGGCAAGCTGATTGTATGGGACAGTCACACGACCAACAAAGTGCACGCCATCCCGCTCCGCTCGTCATGGGTCATGACCTGTGCCTATGCCCCTTCCGGGTCTTACGTCGCTTGCGGAGGATTGGATAACATATGCTCTATTTACAGGTAACATTGCTGTTACTGTTTTTATCCATATTAAGCCACTATAAAAATATGATACTCCAGTGCAAAGCTACAAACACTAAATTTATCATAGTCAGATATTGTCATGAGCAATTACTGTTAATTAACGTAATGTGACACGTTTATCTTTCACGTGACATACTATGAATTTGTTTTGCTTCATGTTATGAACGGGTTGATGCTACATTTTATTATTATAAAATAAATGTATGGACGAGTTATCTTAATCTTGGCATCTTCTCCGTACATGTTGCTAATGTTTTTGGTTGCCATGGTCCCAGTGTTGCCATTACAGAAGTCATAATATAAACAATGACTTAATTGAACTTAATCAATAGACATTTAAAAAAATATATAAGAGTTCTCTTCTGTTTGCTGGCCATGCTAAAATTGAATAGAAAATAGGAAGGAAGCATCTTTGATGCAATAGAACTGATTGAGAGCAGATATGTTATTATTCATCAATTCAGAGGAAGAAAAATAGTAAACATCATCAACCTAATATAACAATTGTTTACAAAATATTTACTTTTCTCACTATGCAAAACCCTTGATTTTTTTTGCCCTTGCTTGATTTTTACAAACAGCCTCTTTACAACAGAATTATGTTATATGTTAAGTTATATCATGAATTATTGATTCTAAGAATGTTTACATTTTTTTTTAAATTTGACCGTTTGAAATTTTAGTATAAATAAAATTTTGCAGCACTGCAGCATTTGTAATATCAAATTCCTTTAGAGGGAAATGTCTAATCATTAGACTCTAATGTTTAATTTTCCACTATTGCTGCTTTCCTACTTGTTACGCTAATCCTTTTGGCTGCCAAGAGACTTTAAAAATGCCTTCGAGGTACATAGTAATTGCCCAGATTACTTTCAGTGTCGTGTCATATTACAGGATTTAAGTAAATTGAAAACTGAGCAGGAGTTCTTCCCTCCTAGTAACATAAAGGAAACCTTATAATGTCATGCTCCCTGCTGTATAAATTGAGCATGTTATAAAATGCAAATCCGTCGTCCCTCACCACTGCGCTGGTGTAAGTCTAAGTAATAATAATCAATAGTTGAAATCAACAGCGATTGATTATTGCGATAAAAGTTTTATCTTTTATAAATATAATGACCACCGAAAAATCAATCAGTTTCAATTTCAATCAGTTCTGAAAAAAACACGTTTTTGTCGAAAAAAATCATACAGCCAATATGTTTTGTTTTCAGTTTGAAGACTCGTGAAGGAAACGTAAGGGTGAGCCGTGAGCTGCCGGGACACACCGGATACCTGTCCTGTTGCAGATTCTTGGATGATAACCAAATACTCACCAGCTCTGGTGATATGTCATGGTAAATTATTGATTGCCTATTAGTTCAATTTTACATTTACACAAAGAAACAGCATGAAAATATATCGCAATTGTAAGAAATAGCCTGCATTTAAAATTCAATGTGATATCAATCAATTAAAGAAATCTGTTTTCAACACCCATTTATTAGAAGGTATAAGTTATTCTCGTATCCAGATTGCAGGTGATTATATGAATGGAAGGTCTGGCTTAAGGAAGTTTATTTCAGAGTCTCGCTATTGTGTGATTTAAATAATTCAATCACATTATATATATATGCTTTTAAAAATAGATCTTAGTCTATTTTTAACAGTTATCTAGATAATTTTCATTGTTAGCTAAATGGATAACATTTCTTGCAGCGCTCTATGGGATATAGAGACAGGGCAGCAGTGCGGTTCGTTTGTTGGTCACACGGGAGACGTGATGTCTCTATCGCTGGCACCTGACATGCGCACTTTTGTCTCTGGCGCCTGCGACGCCTCCGCCAAGCTGTGGGATGTCCGCGATGGAATGTGCCGACAGACATTCCCAGGACACGAGAGTGACATCAACGCCGTCACCGTATGGTTCTTTTTATTATTTGAAACAACTATCCAAATTATAAACTAATACAGTGGAACCTCGATTCTACGTTTTTCAAGGGATCGTAATAAATGAACGAATAATGCGGGAAACCGATAATGCGGGAAATCTTCAAATAACACAAAAAAATGTTTAATTTTCAAAAAACTTATTTATTTATTAATTAAAGAACAAATAAATGTATTTTTAACTTGCTTAATACAAACTAAGTAGCCTATTTGCAGTTTGGGACTTATGTTGACTCGTTTTTCTCCTGAATTTTTTCCAATGTCTTTAGTTATTTTCAGTTTCTCAACTAGAGTTCTACTTTTTTTCATTTAGGTATTTAAGTTTTGACCTTTGAGTTAGAAAAATTTACGCAACCAGATGAAATGTAAGATTATTTATGAGCGAAAAAAATATTCTACAAAAATGATCAATCGGGATAGATGGGCAACTGGGACGGGACGATAATATTTAGATGATAGATCGAAGAAATCGGTAAATCGAGAAATGATTAACGTGGAATTACTAAACATTGCTATTACGGGGTGGGGTCTTGGTCGAGTAAAAATTAAACGATCCATGCATAAAGATGAAGATAGTGGGAACGGAAGATCGGGGTCTCACTGAAAAAAACGCGAAACAAAATGCGAGGTATGATTATTTATGAGAAATATTCAACGAAAACGGTCAATCGGGATAATATTTTTGACGGGACCAAAATATTTGAACGATAGATCGAGGAAAACGGTAAATCGGGGAACGGTTAATGCGGGATTATTTTACATTGTTCTTATGGGTGTTTGGCCGGGACTATGAAAAATGAACGAACCATGCGGGAAAACGAACAATGCGAGAACGGTAGATCGGGGTTCCACTGTGATTATGTTATCGCAATACATACATATATGAGACGATAAATAGCATACACACATAATTTCTGGCAACAAAATTTTAGATATCAAACATCTTTCGTTTACAACGATTTTTATTGAGCTAATGAAAAAAAAAAACAAAGATTTTTTGGGCATATGTTGTCAATAGTTACAAAATAATACAGGTTTTTAATATGGGCCTGTACTTGTGAATTAAGGTTTGTTTTTTCTTTTTTCCACTCTCTTTTGATGTTCGCTTCTTTGAACTAAAATTCTTAAATAATATCTTCCATTTTAACAAAAAAATCATACTATAAAGATGAGAAACCTTCATTCAAAGCACACCAAACAAACAATTGCAGCTTGACCGGGCAGTTGCTCCATTGTGAATGGCGTAAACGAACTTACGCAGGTTTGATATTTTACACTATGGTATGGACATGGTCTTTGACTGTTGATTATTCTGAACTCAAAATATTTCCCTGCTTACAAAGACTTGATTGCCATCAAAATCGCAAAAAAAGTTTAGTGTACTTTAGGTGCATATGATATTTATTGACTCTTAAAAAATTTAACCAAACGATAATAGTTTCAGTTAAAAGTTTACATTAGGAATTGACAGACTTAAACTAAACTGATTTCTTTAATCTAGAAACAATGTATTTCATAATTTAGGAGGCTAAAATTTTGTCAATTCATTTTATCTTTGTGCGGTTGGAAATTTTAGCATATAAAATAAAAATTGTGAAAACTTTTTTGGTAATTCTGACACTACGTATGGCTCCTGCTAGAAACAGTTTCTTTTTACTAAGTATTTTTTTTTTCTTTTCAGTTCTTCCCATCGGGATATGCATTTGCGACAGGCTCCGATGATGCCACATGCCGTGTCTTTGACATCCGATCCGATCAGGTGATTGATATGATACAATTATATCTGTTAATATTATCCGTGTCAGATAGGAAAATGAAATCTCTACATGCAGTGGAACGCTGATTTACTTATTTGGTTTAATGAAATAATGCTGGATATTTGATTCCATAATAATAATATTGCTTTGATTTTAGGAACTAGCGATGTACTCTCACGATAACATTATTTGTGGCATAACATCGGTTGCCTTTTCCCGAAGTGGGAGACTACTCCTCGCTGGTTACGACGATTTCAACTGCAACGTTTGGGATTCAATGAAGACAGAAAGGGCTGGTGAGTGTATATATTATTTTCATTACACATCGATGGCCTAGTTCCATAGAACGATATGTCAAAATTGTATGTTTTGAGTTATATTACCCATTATATTCGAAAACCTCTCTTCTATAGCTTTACAAAAGTATAACTAGAAACAATTACTAGTTTTCTCTCGGTAGGCAGATATTTGCATATGGAAATGAAGAAATATAAACAATCTTCTCTCTCAGTTCAATATAAATACAACTCGAAAAATTATTTTATAGTTTTGTCATGTTTCAATAAATTTGAACTGAATTGAGATGAATGACTAAATAATTCACTAAAAAGATGAAACAAATAATAATTATTATTTTTTTATAACTCAGTTTCGGTGTATCAAAACTTTGGTCACCCATATCTCAATACTACCAATTTCAAGCTGTAGTAACTAAGCTATCGATATTATCATTTCTTCTTCAGAAGTCTACTGTATATTGTGAAACAATCGATTTTGATTACTGAGTAAGCTTGCATAGCTCATCTAGACGATCCGCAATAAGTAACTTAATCACATATTTTCTCTTCTCATTTTCAGGTATCTTAGCTGGCCACGATAATCGCGTATCGTGTTTGGGCGTTACCGAAAATGGAATGGCTGTAGCGACGGGTTCCTGGGATTCCTTCCTTCGCATTTGGAACTAGGAATTTCCTCTCTTTTCAAGGGGAAAATCAAGAAAAATAAGCAAAGCCCCGAGAGATAGTAACACTAACACGATCAGCCGCAAACCGACTAAAAACCTCTTCGAAATGGCGATAGGATCTATCCCCCACTATGAGCCGTTGATGGATTCCAATTACCCCTCCTTTGATAGTCTTATTTAAATATTTGACGACTGATATTCGCGTCGGTTCGTCGTATTGATGTCTGAATTGTTTAAATATCGACAGCTCTCCCCTCGAAACTGATATCTTGGACTAACAGAATTTTCTTCAAAGAGCTTTCCTGTTTAATATTTGGTTTTTGCTAAAGTTTTTACGTAGATGTTAATAATTCTATATGGATGTTGCTCTTTAATTTTAAACGAGGCCTCGAATTGTTGAAATTAACAAAAATGTTAATTCATTCAAAATATCTACTTATCTGTTATCAGTTTTCTGTCTCCCGTTAGTCTCTCCATCGATGGATAAATTTATTTTCAAGTTTTTTTTGTAAATAATTTACATTGTCTCCAACATTAACTGTATTTAGAAGATAAGACTGTCATTAATGCATAACTACGATGAACGTGTAATATTTGGTTCACCCGAACGCTTCTATTTAAGACGTACTGTCGGAGTATTTAACCAACGTGCAGAGAGACTGCGTAATTTTAGACACTGAAATATTAAAATTAATCCATGTTTATTGTACACGGGGGAGGAACAGCGGGTCGAGAGTCATTTCATGGCGGTTTAGACTAGCGGTTAATTGATAAGAGAGATGAATATTAAATGAACATTTCAATGTGTTTTTTAAAGAAAACCAGTATGGCCATGTTGTCGTATGGTATTTGGATCATTATGTCGCTACAGAATGTAAGATCAGCTCACAATCGGTATCAGCCTGCCACTTGTAAAAGTCTCTGCTGTCGTTACCGATAATCTCTGATCCTAGACCGGATGATCACGGTCTACGGTTCAAATCAATCATTTGTCGGATCTTTTTGCGATGATTCTGCAGTTTTATAAGTGTCATTTGTGATTGATTTGTTATCGAGACGAATCAATCGATTGAATTTCTAATTTTGTAAAGGAAACTGTGTGGTAATTCATAACACATCAAAGTAGATCTGTCAACGTTTTTTTTTTTGTAATGATAATGTATTGAGGTCTCGATTGACCTCAGACTTGAAGGTGTAAACTTAATTATCAATGTTTTTATGTTTCAAAGAATATCTAAATGGCTGCGAGGGTCGTTCGCAGGTCTTTTAACGCAGTACGGTTATGTTGGACGTTTGAGCTGATAATGATGTGTCGTAGATTGTACGTAAAACTCTTTCCTAAAGTTTATACATATATTATATGTTCTGTATTTGTTATAAATTTAGATATTTCCGTTTGTTGTTGTGTTGATGTGAAACACACACACCAGTGCGATTGCGTGATGACTTTGAATGTCAGTGTGAATGGAGAGCGATTGATTTGTCTTGCGTTTGAACTATTGAAGATGGAATTTTGTGTTGCCGCGATCCGTTGACATATATTGTTTTTATTCATTCAAGAATGCTGCTATTGCCGTAGATTCTTTACTCTTGCGAACATTTTCATTCACCTTTATTGTATAAAGTGCGTAAAATACATTCTCGATCATATCAATGATATCTCCTCATACAGTTGTACGCCTGAATGTGAAGGATTTTTTTTATAAATAATTTGAAATAACGGACAATAGTGACATTCGAGAATATCTTCTTATATAATTATGTCGGGCAGTTGATTGTTCGGGATTGATTTTTTTTGTATGATACCAAAGCTTGATGATATGTATATTTATATAATTTACTGTATTTTATGAATTATAAATTTATTACTTATGTAAGGAAAAGTCGTTTTCTTGCGACACCCTTTTTAGTTAGTGCTATGAAAAATACTTCTGCTTGGGATAACTTGTGATCTAATTTATTGAATCTTATGAACCACAAAACGGTAAAATCGATTTATGGTATTCTAAGTTTTCCGGCTAATTTTTTTCTTTATCGTTTCATCATGAAAAGTTTCTCGGTGCACTGAACAACAGGAGACGTGGATATTATTTGTCTCCGTTCTTCTCGCTTCTGCAGATTGACAGGGCTGTCTGTTACGAGTCACCTTGTGACGTCTTCCTCTTGCATATTACGAGCATTCTAATACTTTTGCATGGCTTACTGACGGATAATGTGTACATTTTTTTTTTTTGTCTTTTGCTACGTGGTTTCAAATAAAATTGTTATATTGTAATAATAAAAAGTGTACAGATGCTAAACGGTGTGCTTGGAATTGGTTTGTATTTAACTAAATTAATAATGATTAGCTAAATTATATGAATTGATAGTCAAAATCCAAATATAACTGATTTTACTTTTTCAGTGGCCATAAAAATATTCTTGTTTTGAAAGAAGTAGATATAATGTTTGAATGTAATGAAAGTTTCATTTTATTACTGTTGTGATTTCTAAAATCGGAGTATTGCGTTAAAGATACCGGAAAACTTTATTTACACGCCTAAAACTGTGAAATAGTGCACGCTCGATAGCACCACCTAGGTTTATATCTGAACTCCTCGAAAGTCTTATAGTTTTTGGACCATTACACTGATTATACGGACGATTTTATTACTAAAATAAATAAACTTATGTTGATTATATAATCAGTAAATTCAAGCCCATAAACTCAGTAGCAACGGAGGTATGTCTGGAAACATTATAATATAATTATTTTCTATACATATTTTTTTAACCTAGTCTCTTTCGTGTAAAATATCTTAGGTCTATTATTATTTTTTAAATATTTAACACAGGTTAAAACTAACGCATGTTACTTTTTCTCCATCGCCTGTAAAATTTTTATTTTGCGTATTCATTTTCTTTGCACTCGAAAAGGCAGACACACCTTAACCTGTGCGCTGATGGATGCTGTACGGAGTTTTCCTACTCAAATTTAGTCCGATAAAGTTCTCAGATTTAAATTCCATCATCTATGGATGAACTGATTTAACATGCCTCTAGTAACTGGTGATATAATAAAAAAAATTTGGCCAGTGATTACTTTTTCCATGTTTATCGATATTCTATAAACAACACAATGTTTCTTGTTATCGGTTTAAGTATATTATCACTGTCATTAGTGTACATTTATTTATTTCTGCCTTCTATGTATATTTAACATTCGAGATGTATCAGATATGTCCACAGTTGAGTTTCGATTTTAATAATTTTTCACCGACACTCGATTAAACGTTGTCTTGACGATTTGTCAATAAAAAAATCTTAGTATGTAAAACAACTAAAATTTAAAATATTCCCAATTGGAAAAGTTGTTTTGTGCCTTGGGGGCCTTGGTTTATCAAAGCATACTGATTTGGACATGTTTGTTTATATTCAATTGAGCATTTAATTGTAAGCTTTTTCTGTAATTTTTTCTCGCTAAGAAATCACATTTTAAGTTTAAGTTGGCCATTTATATTGCCTTTCATTGGCTATATAAACATCTACGAACAATTTTTTGGAACACAGTTTCTAAATTACACAAAATTATCGCACACAATGTTTTTTTTTTTTTTAATTGTACAAGTTTATAGTTCTTTTGTATTGTTGGCTTAGCAGGCAGACATTTAACAACGCTGTAAAAATATAATAATTATTGTTTAATTTTATTTCTATCGTATGATGAATGGCATCATAGTTTTAAATGATAATAAATAGGTGATTATGATAATGTGTATCGAATGAAAGTAAAGGGAAATGGAAAAAAAAAACAAACCGGTTATATAATACATATTTTGCATTTATCAATAATTATTATGAAAATTTCATCTATGTTTTTAAATTATTTCATTTATCATTTTGTAGTGTTTATAATTCAACTGTCGCCTTATTTATATTGTTATCTAAGTATCGTGAACAAACAGTTAGCATTGTTGATTTTGTTTCAAATGTTTTGCGAAGAATTTTTCTCAGCTTTTGTGTGTCGATTCCGTGCTGACTGTTTTCGATGTTTGGATATATTTGTAATAATTATTGTATAATTTGTTATATTATTTTTGATTTATTGCCAAAATTAAATAGTACTCTTTGGTTAAATCTTATACAAAAACAGTTATTGTCGGAATAAAACAATTATTATTGTATTTTTTTTTGTTTTATTTTATTTATGAACCACCAATACTTTTTTCTTCAGCTCAAAATCTGCGCTTAACCTAATATTATCATATATAAGTCCATTTCTGTCATTGTTGAACCAGATAATAGAGCAATCGCACAATTTTATTACAATATTTACCATATTCATTTAACGTTTGGATCGCAAGAGGAATTCTTCAAATTAAATATTGATCGGATCGTATAATATAAATACTGTCTATAGAAATATAATTAACTATGATTGGGAAAAGGCATTTCAAACAATTTGCCGCAAGTAATACTTATTTGTTTAATTTGACGGAAAGAATAAAAACTTGCTCATTTGGTGTGTCACACCACCAATGTAATTGAAAACAAATGGCCGATAATATGATTATTGTCATATAAAGAATATAAAATAATAAAATACAACAGCTTATGGCACGGTTTTGAACATCACATTACTTACTTGAAATGAATATACGAGTGTGTAACCCTATTTAATAGAAAGCATTGAAGGATTTTAATATTATTTATTTTTATCACAGGTATGTATGCTATTATTTTCTTCTTGATAATTTGCTTCAATTTCACGTCACTTATATTGTAATTGTGAACTAGGTGTATTTTTTTCAGTGTGAAAGTCGGATAAAATCAAATTATTAAAACAGTATGGAATGCAGCTTTGAATATGGTGTGTTTGGTGTGAATTGGTTTGTTTCATTTAAGGAATATGTTTTGCGAACACACTTAGTGATGGGCCGAAGCAAAACTACAAATAAAATAAGACTAATTTTATACTTATTTTGTAATTCACACATTGAAAAAAATTCTTCACTCCAAATCTCGTACTACTATTAATAAATTTTTATTTTTATCCATTTATAATACCCATAATTTGACTTCCTTACTGCATACCGTCGGACCAATCTGCTACTATTCTTATATCATATTTCTTCAGTAAGACTCTTCACAATATTTATTAGTAACAAAAACTCCTCAGCTACCCTTGCACTCTTGTTGGATAAACACAATTCACGTTTTTTCTTTACATCTGAATGTGAAAACATTTTCAATTTATTACTCTGCTTAGCAGAAAATCGTTTGTATTGGCCATAAATATTACGAATTTGTGAAAGATGAAAACGCAAGTCGGTCACAGTTTTATGTTGACTGATGTGGACATTATGTAAGAATCTATTTACTTTTCTAAAAGAATTTATATATTTTTTAAAGAATATATATCCCAACTATAACAGGTCAACAATTGCCAAATGTACTGAAATAATTATTTTTATTAAATACTACTAATTTGAAATAATAAATTATTTTTATCCAGATTATTGATAAAGTATTGCGTATCAGAATGATGCTAAAAAAATATCAGACCATAGACTTTTTTTTGTCTATATATAATAAATCTATCCCATAGCGTTTTTTATTCATCAGGTTTTTCTTTCTGTGCTACTTAGCCAACCGAACCAATTGGAATACACGGTGTAGATTTACACTCGGAAGTTAACTACAACATTTATCAAGAAATATCATATTACTGCGAGAATTAAAAAAAATAATATATCAATATTAGTCATTCAATAAAAAGAAAATGTTAACTAATTTAATTATTCGAATGAAATCAATTCTCAGTAATGATTTTTAAAAAGTATATAATATATTCTGAACACGTCGTTTCTTACTGATACTCCTATAGTTATTTCATTTCTTCAATGAGATATTCTTGATAATCTCATCATTAGTTTTCTATGGAAACGCACTTGGTTAGTTTGGTAAGTTTATAGAATGATGTGGTAATATTATTCAGTGTTTTTAGTCAATAAACCACAAAACTGTAAAAAGAAAGGATAAAATCCCTTCTTGCATACTTTCAAACATTCAAAAGAATTAGAATTTTTGGTTCTGTTTTATTCATGTTTTTCCATTGTATTTAAAAGCTGTTTACAATATCAAAACAATTCTGTGTGCGAAATGAAAAGGGTGTCAGGTTTAAAATGGATTTCTTTCAGGAGAGCCAAAGCAAGATCTACGTTTATAAGAACTGATGAAAAATGTGACAATTCAATGTAAAATTTTCTCATTTAGCGGCGTTGTTTCGAATAGTACCTTTTCGATATAACGCATATACGCATATTTTGACAACCTCGACTCCTATTTTTAATTTTTAAGACTTGGTGCCCTTTTGCTTTCACAGATAAAAGTTTTGGAAACTGTTTGAGATGGATTAAAACAATGAATTGAAAAAATGCTTACCAATCCAATACAGATATAATTCTTCAACAACTTTAATTATGGCATTACTCCTATAGCATGCAAAAGTGTACCAATGTGAATTTTAATTTTCTTACATTTTTACAATGTATCTGTTTTATTAGTGCTGTCAAATTCGTATATTGTTTTTATGTTATAAATTTTGCATGTTAGAATATTTTCAACATTTCGAAATATAATAAATGTTAACTGACGCATCATAAAAATCATATAATTTGATAATGTATCCCATAAATTGTGTATGTATGTGTGTATATGGAGATATATAATACATATGTATTGAATTAAATTAAATATCATGTTTTATACTGTTTATTACAAAATATTAAGGTGTGTACGATTATATAATTAATAAGTATAATTATATGTAACTAAAAGTATGAATGCTGGCTTTCCGTGTTTCGAATTTTAAAATATTGGAATTAATAGCAACTTGTTGCGAAATTCTTTTTTTTTATTGCAGCACATCTTTGCACTGCATAAAATATATAAAATTACAACCAGATTTTTTTAACCTATACACCTGCCTATATTTCCACATGCAAAGTGCATGCGATGGGATTCTGTGAATTATTCATATTGTAGAACTACATTTCATCCAAATGTAATACGGTTATTTCTATCAATTGCAAGTGACCATATACCTTAATTTAGCTTCCTACTTGCCACATTATGTCTACTTTGTTATTATACCACTGACCCTAAACCACACCTTGTTTATAAAGCTCAAAAATTTCTGGTGTTGCATCAATGTAATTATTATGTCAACGTTTTCGGCCTGGTTGTTAATAATATTACAAATTATTAACACATCAATCCTATATTGAATCTACTTTATACGATATCTACATATTCATTCCCTCGATTATTTTTATCATGTGAGTGAGTTACTCAATTTCAAGCAAAAGAATGATCTAACATTGTTATAAACAGATGAACACAGCATTGTTATTCCTGAATCTTTTGTTCAAATATACACTCATTTGATAAATTATCTTCATTCAAAACAATTATTGATTTTGAGCATATGTTGTAAAAATATGTTAAATTTACTATGTAAGATGTCATAGTGTAAATATATACTAATGATATGATAACTACACTATAAAATTATTCTAAGTTCTGATACTACCGAGTTCCCGCCGTAAATGAATGAAAATCTGCGAGGGATTTGTTGGTGTTTGCAAGTAATCTACGATTGCGTATTGCCGTGAATTCAATTCAGATGGATGGTTTTATAATTGTGTTGTTTATAGGTGTTGGTAGGTGAATGCATGCGAGGAGTATAATTGGAATTTATAAAGGATTAATTGTCTATTAGCAAAAAAATAAAGGAATACAGAGATAACTATAACCAGAGATGTATCTAGATAACGCTGGTCTAATGTTTCATTGCAAATGTTAATTTTTCAAAGGATTGAACCGTGATGCCGTTATTATATTTATATAAAACGAATTTTATGTCGATTTTGCATTGTTTGCTATACTGTATTATAATGTGTAGTGGTTATTTGTGACTATGTTGGACCAGCGATATGTAACGGTTTTTAAACAATATATTAGAATTCTTTGTTGTGCAAATATTATACTACATTCTATAACAATTAAATTGATAAAAATGATAAATATTGTATGTTTATTTTAAGTGGTGCTATTTGCTGGGTGATATATTTGGATTTCACATTTAGATCTTCAAATATGTCTGCAAAAGACACTGTTAACGTATCTAGTGCTATAAAATCACATAGAATGTACACAAGGAAACAATGATGATTTAGATTTACTATCTGGATTTTTATTTGATCGTAAATAGCATAATTTCAGAGGATTCATCACCCAGTCAATGTAATAATTTGTATTCTTTCATTTTAGTTTAAAATTATTATTGTTAAAAAGGGAAAGGAAAATATTGAGTTGAGATTTATAATGGTGTATTTTTTTTTGTAGTTCTCTAAAGTGTGATATGGATTTAAAAAAACAAAATTATAACCTTATATAAGACATTGTATATCAATGTCGTTTATTTTGAAAATATTGTTTTTACAATTATTTAATCTGACAACTAAATCCTCCATTTGCCCATCTGAAATCTATGGATTTCAGTGACCCTTTTCTGTGTTTATGGTGTAGTTTAAAAAGTTTTTTGTAATCAATTTTACAGATAATTTTATGATTAAATTTTCCAACATTTTTTACCCACTGTCTGAAGTTATAAAATATATTTTTTTGTTAAATACTTTTAAAATATTCGAATAGATTGAGGTAAAGATTATTGATAGGTTACCATTGGCGCAGGTGCAGAAGATTGGAACCAAGTATGAGAGATTTAAGGAAACAATTTAATTTAATTTTTTTAAGATAAATTATTAAAATTAAACAAAAAAATATCAGCGAAGGCTTTGAGCGATGACCATTGTTCACTAAAGGAATGCAGGTCATATCGGTTGCATAGGTAAAATAATAAATTTATTATTATAAAAAAAACACATTTGCATAATGCGTTATCACAAACTGTCATTTTTTCATTCATTGTATTATTGTATTTCTTATTGAATATACATACTGATTATATATGTATATATATTATATCAATAGATATTGTTTGTTGCTTTTGTTCTTATGAATTATTATTAAAAATCAATATTTTATTGTTTGATGCTTTCAAAAAGTAATATTGTTCTGTGTAAGCATAAATCATAATTAGAAGAGTTAATTTTATCATTAAAATATTGTCAATAAAAATGATTGAAAAACTTATATTTTGTTTCAATAAAAACTTCATGATATCGGAAGCCAAGTGGTTGTGAAAGCAGGATAGCAAAGAGAGCCATAAATATGCAATATATATATAAATGGATTTTTATGGTAAAAAAACATAATGAGTTCAAGAGTTGATGTCTGAAGAGCCGCATGGTCTAGTTCATTATAGTGATAAGATCAACAAATTATGTTGTGAGTTTATACCAGTGTTTCTCAACCTTTTTTGGGAGCGTGGCCCCTTTTGAGTGTCTTTATTTTTCTGTGGCCCCCTACCTTCTTTTTTTTTTCAGCTCACCGAGAAATTTGAAATCTCTGATTTGGTATACTTTTTCCCAGAATATCTCCAACAGCTTTTTTTTTTTTTTTTGCTCACCGAGAAATTTGAAATGTCTGATTTGGTATACTTTTTCCCAGAATATCTCCAAGAACAGCTTTTTTTTTTTTTTTTAGCTCACCGAGAAATTTGAAATCCTCAATTTGCCCGTGGCCCCCCTGAAATGTGTTGTGGCTCCCCAAAACTAAAATAAATCTCTGTGGCCCACCGTTGAGAAACCATGGTTTATACTATCTATTATATTTGAATACCTCTCATCTATAAATCCACAAAAGTACAACTAGAAAAAATCGTTAATTTTCTGTCGGTTGGCAGATGTTTGCATATGAAAATAAAGATATAGTATTATATAAAAAAAACTTCTCTCAGTGACATATAAATACAACTCAAAATATCATTTAACGATTTGGTTTGGTAACGTTGCAATAAAGTTGAATTGAATTGAGATAAATTATTTACTTAAAATACGAAACAAATAATAATCACTTTTTTAATATTTAGTTTAGATGCGTCAAAACTTTAACATATCTAAAAACTACCAATTTCTAGTTATAGTACTATGGAACTAAGCCATTGATATATAAAAAGGTTTTTTTGGCAATAAACTAGAATCAAATATAAATCCATTTGTCTGGTATTACTCAATTTTGGAACCTCACCATAAAAGTATGCAGAAGCGAGTTAACCAAATGATAATGTCGTGGAGATGTTACCCAACAAATGATAATGGTGTCAGGATGCACAAAATACATACATAATTAATCTATGGATGAGAAGTATTTATAATTACATGAAATATATATTTGATCTCCTAAATTTACACCTGTTTGTTAAAAGTGGTTAAAACGACACTACATTTTGTAGAGTTATACGACATTTTCTCATATTCCAAAAATATTTTTATGCGATAATAATCTAGTTGGATTTTATTTGTGGTATATAATTATTATGTCCATGCCTACATACCATTTAATATAATATACATAGCATAATTATTTGTTTAATTTGCTCCTATGAAATAAGAATTGTAAGAATTGAACATAATACACCCCATGCTCAGTGTTCAGACAACAATAATAGTAAAAAGCTATATGTAATAATATAAATAATACATTTGCATAATAGTGTCACTATAGTGGAAATTGCAATGCCATGATGGTCACATAACCATCAGTGCACATAGGTATCATAAAATAAATGAGTATTTTTTTTAACTTGGAACAATACTAAAATTTATTCGTTATGATTTTCGCTGCTCTCTTCAACATTGTAAGCATTTTTTCTTTACTGGCTTGAAATCGTTTTCATCATCATTTAAATAATTGGTCATTTCAATTCCACAATTAGCGGAAATATCCGTGACCATTGAATGTGTATTTTTTTCGTAAATTCTTTGTTTATTTCTTTATACTGTGTACAAAGATTTCGCAGGAATTTGATAACACGCTCCATATTTGGATCAATTTTTAACACAAAGTTTCTAAATTACATTTTTCTTGACTGAATTAATTACCGCTAAATCGGGGGAAGAGTCACTCACGGTAAACTAATAAAAATATTTGGAAGTTTTAACACCCATCTGCCTTTTATTACCGTTATCAGAATTTGACGAAAATGATAATATATAAATAAAACACTGTCTACATAATAAGGGAGATATTATGCCCGTGATGCCGAATTATTAATGAAATAGCCAAACTATTAATTAAATATTTGGGAAAAGATGATTACTAGAAATTATTATTTATATCTCGTCTCGTGTGGGCTTTCCGTTAGGAAAAGTTTCTGACATTTAGAAGTCATTGGCAGACATGCGCTGTTTGTTCCCGTGACGTCAACCTATCCAGCGAGAACCGCCGGGATGAAAATACACGAAGAAAACTGCACGGCGGACTTCTAGTGTTAAATTTAGTACCGCGGTGTATGCATTTGACGCGTGTTGTCTCGCATTTTGGTAAAATATACGTTTATTTTTATCCCAGATCGTTTTTTTCCATATACAATCCGTGATCGCAGTTGCTGACGTTTAATTCCATCCTCGTTTGAAATTCGAACAGCGCTAAGCAAACTGAAAATAAAAACTTTTCTCTTATTATTAATCTGTGCGTCTTTTTTAAGTTGGCAACTATTACGAAACTGGTATATTTAAAATTAGATTGTGCTCAAGGAACGCCTCTTCATGAAAATTTTGAAATTATTGAAAATGAGTGATTAATTTCATATTTCAGTACGACATAACATCAATTATTTCGCCCGAAACAGAGTAATATAATCTCGCGCAATATGTTTTAAGACTTTAATTTAACAATATATAATAATTACGCGCGACTAGTATGTTCTCGAAATTATATTCGTATAGTTATATATCATATTCGTTATATGAGTAAAAGATTTTAAAATAAGTAATGAATAAGTGGGATTTAATGGCGAATTTATTCATTGAGGCGTAGGAAGAATTAAAAAATCGCTGTCATACTTTTGTTTTTTTTTTCTAATTATGCACTTCTTATGCCATCTTCTTGCATTTTCAAATAATAAGCAGTAGTACTTAATGCATTCTGTAAAAATACATAAAACTTTATTCGGATATAATAATTGTTACCTATAACTTTTATAATAATAACACAACGAATATTCCGTAAACTTTTATTAATATTTTATAGTGCAATATAACCGGGAATTGATTGAAGATAATGAAATTTTGGTAAAAAAATAGTACAAATAAAATATAATATAATAGTAAAAGATAAATTAAATCGAAATATGTCATCATTGACAGAGAGAGGATCATACGATCTTCAATCCTCGTTTGGCAAGAATGTTGATGTTTTTTTATCAAACAACACACAGCTAAATTTGATAATATTATATGTCTATATCGAAGATATACACTAGTTTTATGATTTTGCATTGTTTTAGTCCATATATTTTGAGCACGTAGTGTATAATATGCAGAAATAGAAACGTATAATATTTTTGCCTTGTGAAATATCAATGGATGTCAATCGATAAAAGAAATTATGATTAAAATATTCCTGAACCATTTGATTGCGCTGTAATTACTATTAAGGTTAAAAGCAAGTTCTACGCATTCCTTATTATCGTAAAATAATCGAGGGCGAAAATTGTGTTGCCGAGTGCCAGAAATAATCCTACCACAATGTCGACCAGAAATAAAATTTTGAGTCATCATCGTCGATTAATACAAAAAGATCTTTTTTTTCAATTTCCTCGAACGAAAATGATAGAGACGCCGCCGTCCACCCGCAATGATACTAATGTTATGTGTCAACAAACATTCCATTTCCCGCCCTTTTTCTTGCAGTGTTGCCAAATAAATAATTTTATCACCGTTGCGAGGAAAAGTCAATAAGATAAAAGTAAAATACCAATAACCATTGGAGTTGGCCATCTTTTAAATTCAAATATTCACATAGAGACAGAGATGAATATTTATTATTCTCACCTTATTTCTTGGTTGCCGTGTTCATAAGAATTAATTAGATATTTTATTTACAAAATGAACCATTTCTTCGTATAATGTAGTCATTAATTTCACTTGATGGAGCATATCAAATACTGGCATCAGTTATTTTTAGAGTTAACATTTTCACGCGATATTTATTTTTTAGCGGAATATGCCAAGATTAAAATAAAGTAAATATTCCACTAATTTGAAATGCAACTACATAGAATATTTATGTGTCTTCCTCAGAAGACTAAATGTTTATAATGCTAGTTTTATTTAAAAGTTGCCAACTGAATCAAAACTATATTCTCAACGTAGTCCGTATCCATATATAATAACAATTATTTTCTACCGGCATAATATACACATTATATCATTAAATATTTCATCTTTTGCATTTTCAATTTTAAATTTACACAGCGTAAAATAATAATTACACCCAAAATCATCAATAAAAACCAATCAAGAAGTCATACTATACATGAATAAAATATTTCATTTTCTTATTTTATTGTTGATCTATAATATTTTAAGCAGTGTCAAGTTATTATTTAATTCATTACAGGGCCAAAGTACCGCATATATGCTGTATAAAATAACAAACGAACATTGATAAAAAGTGAATATAATAATAAAATTTGATACATTTGGTAAAATTGACATAACCCAAAGTCAAAATGATGACCATTAGCGAAAGTAATTATTCGTCGAACAAAATGTCAACAATCCACACTCTCAACGACAAAGTTATCCACAAGGATAGTTTCAATGATGTCCAGCAGTCTTCGTCGACTAACAGCGCCCTGATCACCAAGCGTGGCTTCAAGCCTTCGGACATGTTCGACCCACAGAAAAAAGAATTCCTGACGAATCTCAGTTATAAGCTATTCCCGGTGAGTTGGGTAAGTTAATGATTTCTTTTCTAGATTAACTGGCCATGGATGACTTCCGCAACTGTCTCGAGTATTATTAATCAAAACAACATAATCAACAGTCAACTAGCACCATCTTCTGTCAGCTCTGCAAAGAACTTCTTCTGCTACAATTTGGTGCATGATATAATATAATTTTACTATTATTTTTCTGTAGTATTTTATTGTTATAACTTCATTTCATAAATGATGGGATTTGATCAGATATTTTCTTTATCAATCATTAATAAATTCTATAATCAATTACCTACTTAGTACTAATAAATATTCGCAAAAAAGAAATCTGAAAGTTATAGTTATATATTTTGAAATATGTTTTATTGGAAAACTTATTTGTATAAGGAAAATTCAAATTTTGAGAGTGCAATAAAATGAAAGACAATCATTTCTTTGCAAAGGTTTCGCTGATATTTTTTAACTACTGGTATATTTTATCAGCGTTGTTATACGAATAAGATTGTTTGTAAAAATATATATCATCTACAAAATCAAATATGTATTATATTGCTTTCATCGCAAATATCATAATAATATTAAAGTTCAAGCAATTTTCTATAATCTCTAACTTCCACACGGAACCGCATTAATTTGTTGATGAATTTAAAAAGAACATTCCTACCAACATAAAAGTTTTAATAGTGTGAGCTTAATTGATGATAGTTTTAAATTCCATCATTTATTTCAATTATAAAATAAGAATTATCTTTGTAATATTGAATAACTTTTTAAATTGTATTTAGGGCCACATATATTCAGTAGAAATAATAATTAATATCTATGTATCTCTAATCATTTAGGTTATATCTTTGTAGTATCAAAAATGTGTATTTAATTAAATAGAATTAAAATACTAATTTATTTACATATGTAGTACTTGACGTATTGTATTTTCTCTATGGTAACCCATTGATGTATACGTAGTTATTAGTGGAATGTGTTTATGAAATTATATTGAATAATAATTATTTCTTATTAATATGATGTCTAATTTTAAATTAATTCATAAGTGTTGACAGTTGAAATGGAATGCGTAATCAAAAAACTACTTGCTTATTAATATGTGTCTATCAATAATTTATTTTCATTAATTAATGATAATATATATTTAATTTGACACAGAAATGTAAATGAATGATCTAAGACAGGGGTGGGGAACCTTTTAATTTCTGAAGGCCACATTCATTTTTTTGATTCGACATAAGGCCGCAGTAAACATTGATTAGGGAATCTTTGGCCAGAAACAATTTCATGCCAATTTCTAAGGCCCAGAAATTTGCGGATTTCCCAAAATTACCAGCGTGGGACCTTTTTTTAGGTCTTTCAAGAATTTCGACATCGAAAATCCCAAGAATTTACGGATTTGCCCAAATTAGCAACGTGGCACCTTTTTTTTTAAATCTTTCAGGAATTTTAAAATCCAAAATGTCAGGAATTGACAAAAAAATACAGAATTACAGAATTGGCCAGAATACCAAACCAGGGTAGGCCGCAGGTTCCCCACGCCTGATCTAAGATGTGACTAATTGAAAAAACTTGTTGATGATCTTGTGATCTGTTATATGCAAAATGTTAAGTACTATGATCAAGATTGATCTATATACAATGTAAAAAAATAATTAATTGCTTAATTATTAAAAGCTTGCCGATGTGCAAAAAAAAACGTAAATATACGTTCAATACAATGTCGCATAATAACATGCGTTTATTGTAACGTAATAGTCGGGCCATCGGTTTAAAATAAGAAATTAAACGAAAATATCAAAATATACAGTAGAGTCCGACGGAATTGTGTGGAACTAATTACGGAATTAATGTCCATTCATGAACATCTCGCACAATACGGAATTGAAAGAAACAAATAAAAAAATATTTTAAAATTGAGTTGATGCAGCTCAAATGTACATTTTGATAGTTTTGTTTCACATTAACCAATAGTACAATAAATATTCACAGTGAAATATAACAATTTAAAAACAGTTACATTAAATGTAGGTTTGTAATTTATCGCAATTGGAACAAATCAGAAAGCACACCAATAGTGTACAATTATATCGTTGTAATTTACAATTATTACCTTGGCTTATTTTATTCGTTAATGACAGCATTGGTCAACATAATCAGAAAGAAATTAAAAATAAATACAATATTTATAATAGCAGTTTCGTGGTTCACTGATTGGTCTTTTTTCCCAAACTATTAAAGTTGGGTGGTTAGTTTCACTTATAACTGGTTCACAGTTTAAATTGATCGCTATTTATAATAAGTTTGTACGAACAACGTTTGTGCTATAAATATTTACGAAACTGAAAAAGCATTATGCATTCAACGGTCGTATTCATCAGTTTATTTGCCGTTTGCCATATCTGCGGAAAGCTTTTGATATAAATTTCCAGAGCCAGCTTTATATTCATGGATTACATCTATTTTTTTTTCCAATCTATAATTGACAGCAAAAAATGTAAAAAATGTATATTACATACTTGTTTGTACAAAATATGTCAGACTTGCTATCAACGAATTCTAAATAAGAGGTTACGAACCTTTCAGACGTCGTGAGCTACTAAAATCACAATCGTCAATCCTGCGGATAGCTTACTGGGTATTTTTCAATATAAAATTAATTTTATAACTTTGTTATTCCACTTGCTGTGTTACAAAATTTGAGACGTGTATCGCTTATTTGAGAAGCATTTTCATATTTAACATCGTATTGTTTACGAGTAAACTAAAATTGATTCTTATTCTTAACTTATAAATTACAAAATGAAAGTCGGGTTTTTTTTCCTTTTTTACTGAATTGTAAGATAAAAACAATGATAGTTCTAATTACTAGTTAATTACTTACGTTAAGTACGGTAAATCGTAATGGAAATAAATATAGTCATCTGTCGATTTCACATGTTCATTTTTGTAACACAAGTGACATAGTTCATTAAATTTAATTTTATACTAAATAAGACTTCCACAAAGTTACCGCCGATTCCATCGAAAATATTTATTTTATTAAGAAATTTTTATTACACTCGTTACACTTATAATAAAAAAACAGTGTAGTATTTTTGTAGCTGTGTGTTTGAACTACCTTACTGGAAAAAGTCTGCTGGTCACCGGCTGGCAACCACTGTTCTAGACTAGACATAACATAATGGAAGACCACTCGCTTAGGTGTTAAATATATTTTTTTAAGCACGTGGTATTTGTCAAAGTATTATCTGTGGCGGGAAAATTACCAATGTTTATTAAACAGCTGTTTCTGACATTCCTTCTACTCTCGTTTGAATGAGAAGGAAAAATATTTTTGAGATGTATTTTTATCAAAATGATCTCGGCAGCTGTGAATGTTTTTCGTTTGATTTACACGAAGTTCCCTGCTCAGGATTATAAAAAAAAACATGATCATAATTACGATAGGAAGAAGGAACATTTGATTACTATCTATATTATTTGTCATTTATCCCAATTAAGATAAATTGATTCTATTACAATTTTTCAGATTGACATTTGTGTAAATATTTTTTTAATCGATGAAGGCATTTTTTTTTAATAACACACATTCTTTTAAGCGGAATATGTAACAAACGATTTACATATTAATCTTGATAATTTCTGAAACAGCCAATAAGTGAACGATATAAGCATAAGTACATTATTTCCTGAAGCAACTTATATTTAAAAACTCTATTATGAGTCTGTAATATATCCCAAAATGGACGATTCCTCCCTGCGTACTCAGTGGCGGATTACCCCATAAGCGCAAGAGGCGCGCGCCTGGGGCCTCCAAATTTTGGAGGCCTCAAAGATAGCATCATTCTTATATTTTAATTTCATTTTTTTATTATTCACGAAGAGCTTTGCAGCACTTTTATGTCATTCGAAAAACAGGGCCTCCAAAATTTATTGCGCCTGGGGCCTCTAAAGTGCTTAATCCGCCATTGGGCGTACTGATGAAACATTTGGGAGGCGGAATTTTAGCCACGGATAAAATAAGTAGGCCAGTGGTAGATTAAGCACATGAGAGGCCCCAGGCGCAATAAAAATTGAAAGCCCAGTTTTTCGGATAATATAAGAACTTCAAAAAATTTAATGTAAAATAAAAAAAAACAACAACAAAAAGTATATGGGCTACATAATTTAAGCTATTTTTGAGGCCCTTAAGTTTTGCAGGCCCCATGAAAACTTATTTATCCAATCTTGGTTTTGAGGAACTACCAGGAAAAACAAAATTTATATTCGACTTGTGAACATCTTAATTTGTTAGTGGTCAAATGAAATATGTGAAATACGCTGTGAGCAATGGATAGTAGCGTATCACCCCATAAGCTAACGAAGTGCACGCTTGGGGCCTCCAATCTTAGAGACCTTAAAATAGCATATATTTTATAAAACCCATATAATATTTTCAATTCAGTTTTGGCAATTCGAAAAACAGGGCCTCCTATGTGCTTAATCCGTCACTGGTTATGATCTTCAGAATACTGTTTTGTTGAAAATATTTCGCGAGCCAATGAATAATACAATCGAACCAATTTCGAGTAGTGAAGCATAGATTATGAGCCTCTGGTTTAAATGTAGATTTTCTTGTGGGTAGTGAATGTTTGCTCTAAAAAAAGGGGTAGTATGTCAAATCAATTTTTAAATATCTGGTTTATATTGTGAATCATGATTATGGGAAAGATGTGTAAAACGCTTAACGATATTTTAGAACATTCTAGCATTGTGTTAATCCATCGAAACTTCTTGATTAGTTTAAACGTGCTTAATCCGCTATTCTCCACGAGTTTTCCCAGTGACCTAATTCTTTTCTAATTTGATTAGCATGACAAGACACTTCCCGCTTCCGAATGCTTAGCTAGCGAATCAGTTGCATCTGCATTATAGTTTTAAAAAACGAGTTCAACAGGAAACACAAGGGAAATCTCTGGCTACCTCTTCACGATTGCTGTGCAACACTGTGCACAACCCTTTTTGCCTAATGATACACTTGGGTATTTCCCAGCATTTATCGACCGATCTAATATATAAAAATGAACGTTTGTTCGTACTTTATGCGTTGCCACACCGCTCATCCGATTGCAATAAAACTTTGACAAACTTTTTGTTTACACTTCCGGAAAGGTTATAGTCAAATTAAAATTATCTTAAAGTTGATATTATACATAAAAATCAGGGCTGTGGAGTCGCGTGAAAAAAAGACGACTCCGACTCCGACTCTAGCTTTAAAATAATTAACGACTCCGACTCCGAGGAAATTTTTCAATAATTTCATTTTAACTTATATATATGTATACCATCAGATCATCTTTAGTCAGCCAAGCATGAAATGTCAACACTATTGACTATTTTGTTTAAATATAAATCATTAAATATGTTTTTCAAAAAAAAATCGAGCCGCTCATTTTTCACGACTCCGACTCCACAGCCCTGATAAAAATCAATGTTTGTATGTCTGCCATACCGTTCATGCAACTTGCGCGAAGGTTATAGGCGCAGTACAATTAAATTTGAATCGTTCAAATTATGTACATTCACACAAATTTTGTCACTAACGACCCGGGTTACACATTTCGGCATCTTCAGGCGTTTAAGCGCACAGATGAACTTGCACATTAAATTACAGTAGGTGGCGCGTGTGTAGTACCATAAAAAATCGGCAACAAACGTCAAAAAGACAAGTAAACATGCACTTCAATAAACACAATGAAAACATAAACACTTTCTTTCTTTGAATGGCATTGCAACGCTTGCCGGGAACCGGCTAGTCTTAAATAAAAATAGCTAAAAAATGTAGTTGGAAAGTGTATATTTCTTTTTGTTTGTTATGTGTATGAAATGTTTCTTTTTGTTTTAATTTATCACTTTGGAGGTGTAAACTTTCAATTCTAAGAGGGAAAGTACTAAACATTATTATTAAATGATCACAACCGGTTTTACTTATCGCAAGTATTTACCAGGGCTGTGGAGTCGGAAAATCGGAGAAAAATAATTTAAAGATATTGAAAAGTTATTAGTCTATTCATCCCATTGATTGGTGAAAAATACGTGAATTTTTCCAGTGACTTGAATGATCTGATTTTATACAGATATGTAAGTTTAACGGAAATGATTGAAACATTCAAGTCGGAGTCGGAGTATCTTTTTTTATCAGACTCCACAGCTTAAAACAGATGACAAATAAAATACCACAGAATTCTTTATAAAATATGATATATGTTTAATTAGAAGGTTTAGCAATAATTTAATATGAAAGCTAAGCGAAGCCGGTACCGGTACAGTAATTCGAATTCGAATTCGAATAAGCTTAATTCCATCAAAACATACTACATAAAAAGTTCTGATAGCTTACCACATGGCAGAATAAACAAAAATAAAACGACTGTCATCCCAGAGATGTGAGTCCATCACACGTCTTTTGTCACCGTCATTTTTCCTATCCAAATAAACGACATTTGTGGGTGAATGTGTCGCGGGAGGCGTAAAAATAAATACAAATTAATTTTCCTTCACGTTTCCTTAACAAACCACACACCTGTTGGTGTTGCCCGCTTCCATATTTCATTTGTTTTTTTAATTGTGTATCTAAAGTGAGTAATAGCCGAATGAAAAAAGTTAAATTTGAATACCCACGTGAGTATTTCGATGATGTGTAAAGTGCTAGAATCTAAAATCTATTTTAAGAGAAGATCTTCGAAGATGATTCATATCAGTTGTGAATTTATAAATTTTAATGCATTGATCTGTCATACACAAATAAAATTTAAATTATTGAGTATTTGTATTTGGAATCCTAAGTCACCATACAAAATAAAGTTATAAATAAATATCAGTTTAATTTATCCTATTTTACGCTAAAAAACCCCAGATTGCTTATCGTTCTTCGAAACACTAGAGACATATTTAATAAGTGTAATACTGTAATTCTAATTTGAATTGGGATGTTAGAGTGAATAACACGAAGCAAGTCAATAATATCAATAAACTACAGTTGTTTTCAGGGCCGGCGCCACCATACAGCCAAACTAGGCAACCGCCTAGGGCGCAAGCCATTAGGGGGCGCATACATGGAGTATTAAAATTATTTTTATATACTATAATAATAATAAATAATAGTACATAATATTTTATTCTGATGTTTGTATATGTTAGTTGCAATTATGTACTGTATTATATATGATTCGAAAAAGAGAGGTTGAGCGACTGAGTAACAAACAGTTCATGTAGAAAAACTTCAGTTGAAATACCTCCATTAGGAAGCTATATGCTCCACATTGGGAGCAGACATGGATTTATAGAAAAAAACATATTTATAATGATCCCGAATTATTTTTCATTATTTCGAAAAAATGGGACGATTTGTTAAAAAGGGGGCGCGCCAACAATCATTGCCTAGGGCGCCAAATAACCTAGCGCCGGCACTAGTTGTTTTACGATAAATAGTTATTATTAAGTAGCTCATCCTCTTTTTTGGAGTTAGTAAGGATAGTTTAATGAGGCTTAGAAAAGGAATAATTTGTTAGCCAATCACTCTTGTTACGCCTCGTTTTCTAGGGGTCGGATAGGTGCGAATTCAAACACTACATATTTCGGCATATTTTAACAAAAAATCAAAAATCGATCGAAGACTTACTATTACAACACAACCGTGTAAGGCGAGTTTTGACAGCGTTGACCATTCGGCCATAGGGTCGGTATTTTACTGCAAACAGATTTTAACAATTAATTATTCAAATCTTTATAATAAGATTTAAAAAAAAACAAATTTTAAGCATGGTATAAATTCGAAATTATTCAAAATATAATAACTTACTTATGGTGTGTCAATTTGAGTGAAAGATTAAAATAAAAGCTGACAATTTTCTGCGATCCTCGTGTCTAAGTTATGATGTGTTACGTTCAGGCTGCGAAGTTGTATTTTTTTATTCAATTATTATATATGAGAACCCCGGAAGAACCCTAATTTGTAAATTCTACTTGTGTACATTTTTAAATAAATTCAACGACCTTTTGTTGGATATCAAATATATTATAGAAGCAAAGCCATGTTTAAATTTCTTTTTCTCTACTAATAAAATAACATCTTGTAAAATAGAAAAGTCTACGCATTATAATAATTGGGTCGAATCAGTTCTGCGTTTAGTTTTATTGGGCGTCGGGAAACGAATGCGAGCCGCTGTTGAAACAGGTCGTTGACAGATGAATAGCGATTGCCTGGTCCACTGAACTTAATAATTCGAAATTCAAATAATTATTCACCATGATATTAAAACCGAGCGAATCTTTGTTTGACATAACAGCTGGTGCATAGCCGCCATTTTGAATTAATATTTTAATAGGCTTATGTATTAAAAATAAAGTTTTCCGGTGTTGATTTTATGTTTATTAATTTATATAAATTACCGTCCCTAACCATAGCATATCAAATAAAATAGTTTATACAAGTATTATATGGATGGAAGTAAATCTTTGGCAGTCACGTTTCGTGGGCTATGAGAAATCTCAGATGTGTCGCGTGTTTGCCACAATGGTAAAAGAAATTAGATCATCTCGAGGAGAAACGATATCATAAACATTCATGCAAACGATATCAAATATAATATGTATTTGAGTCTTGAAGCCGTTCAATCTGATCATTAGGGATCACATTTTAACACATTTTGACATAATCAGATATCTGAGGGGCATAATCGTAGCCAATAATCATACTTGCTCAATTTTGAGACGGCTTTGATCCAACGGATGACAACTGAAATAAGTAATGTCATTACATGTATTGTTGATAAAGTTATTTTGAAATGAAGACGCACATTTACTCTGTGAAGCAGTGTATGTACGTCAATATAAATACAGTAATATTTCAGGAAAAAACTTTTTTATACAGATTCGAATTCGTTTTTTATCAGACGCTGTGGGTGAGTGGTAATATCACGCCAGTACCTGGCCGAAAGCCAAAGATCTAATCCCGTACACGAAAAAACGTACAAAATACAATACAAACTGAACTGGCGGAACTCGTAAACTGGATCCATAAGTATCCGCAGATTAACTGTCCCGTGTTGTTCGCTTAGATTAGTAGAATTAAAATACGGGATTTCAAACGACTTAAAAAAAATACATTTTCGCATAGCAATGCTATTCTCTGCTTAAAACCCATAACACACTATCATTTTTACGATCAAAATGTCGAAAATATAACACTGATAGATGTATGTAAAATATATAATAAGTTTTCTTGTATAGGTTTGTTGAAATCTCTAAGTCACTCTTTATAGCAACGGACTCAAGTATTTTTTTTGTGTATCTAAGAATTTGAACACAAAAAGGAGTATGTGTTGGGGCTAAACTTTAGTTACTCTATTGACTCCTATTGAATATTCTCCAGAAGCTACGAATTCATGAAAAAGCTTTTAGTTGGTCAATAATCCTAAATTAATCGCGAAAATTTTAATGTCACTTCTTAAATGAAAAATGATGACAGTCGCAAACGATATAGATATATCTAGTTAGGTATATCCAGGGCTTTTTTTACCCTGTAACGCGGCGGAAAGGCGTTCCGGCACCTTTTTTTTCCTCGAAATTTTAATAAATGTTTGTAAAATTTTATTTTTTCTATTTCAAAACTTTCGTTTCTTTTCTTGGAAGCCATTGACTGTTAATCCCTTTTGAATATAAAGGGCATCATAGAACCCATAAATTAATGTCATGCAAAAGATTGCAAATGCAAATTGGAATGTAATTTTGGATAGCGTTTTTAATAAATTACATATTTTTTTAATGTTTACATAATGGATGTAATGTTCTTTGTTTAATTTTCATTTGAAATTTCTAAAATAAATATGTATATTTTGTTTTATTTTCTATGCATTGTATGAAAAGCCGCCTTTAATTCTATCAAAATGATATTCGAATATATAAAAAATAATATACATACCTTCTTAGAAAATGCGTTCCGGCACCTTTTTTGCTTAGCGTTCCGGCACCTTTTTTTTCAAAAAAAAGCACTGGGTATATTTAATAGCATTGTTAAATTATATTTCTTATCAGTTGACGATGCTCGTAATGAGCGAAACCGGTCCTGATATATTACATAAAGTGGAAGGAAGTACAAAGGAATATTGTGTTTTTACTAATACGATATAGGTATATTATAAAACGAGGAAAACTGTCGATAAGCTTCCAAAATTATTCACCTAAAAATGAAACACTCATTTGTGCTAATTCCGATTTTATTTCATATGATCAGGACTGGTTTCGCTTATGGCTAGGATTGTCAACTGATCTTGATCAACTAAAATATATGTAGAATTAGTACAAATAAGTGTTTTATTTTTTAAATATAATGCCTTTCAACCAAGTATTGACAGTGAACACCTTAAAAGTGATTGCCGACTATAATACATATGTCAGGAAAAAATGATTGTCGGTCACCATAGCCGAGCAGTAACGATTTAAGGCGTTGGTCTTATTCGGTTTCGCATTCAAGGAATCGTTTGTTATGTTCTCAATTCACCTGTGTTCATCCGCAGGCCTAAAGAAAACGATTAGCTAACTACTAAAGAAATTGAACGACAGAAGTACAATCAGTTGTTTGTTACAATGTTTCATAACGTGTTAATCTGCTGAATTTCGCCCCCATTGCCCGATTATAAAAAAATATGTATTCAATGATTAAATCTACCTAAGGCGTGGATTAATTTAATGGGGAGGTATTAACGTTTGGCAAAATAAATATATAATGTCTACGTCGTTGGAGTATGATTTAACAGCTGTGATGCTTTGGTTTGATGTTGATACGTTTAATTTAGACTTCGCTGATTTTCCGCGTGTGTGCGGCCATTGTTTTAAAACAAATGAAGCTCGCTGTTTATTTTGGCAATGTATTCGAATCAAAGATTTTATTTAAGCTTAGTGGAGATTTATTTAAGTCTTAGCCATGATTATACGAACAATCGTAATATCTATTAGGAATTTCAATATTACACCTTCGCCACTAGCGAAACGGGTTAAGTCGAAATAAATGAGTTGTTGGTAGGTACCGAATTTTCAGTTTTTTCAAACCTCGTATCGAAATGTGTTGGGGAAAAAATGCATTGCTTTGATGATATACATTAATATAATATTTGAATGTCACGGTATTGTATTGAAATTATGCTATAAAATTAAAAACATATTCGTGCTTCACGAGAATTAAACGATGGCATACGTAAGCAAAATCATTGGGTAATACTATTTTGATGAATTATCAAAAAGGGGTTTTTTTAAATAAAATATCGTAGAAAATTCGTAGAAATTTCATGCTTACTTAAAATAACAATAATTCTTAGAATCAGGAACTTAAAGAGTAAGTAACACATAATTATTATAATGCTATATTTCTAAAGCTACTCCATTTTTATAATAGAGTTCTTCTTAATAAATTCATAATTTTAAATTACTGATAAAAACACAAATACGTATGTACATTTTAATGGCATAGTAAAAGTGTTATGAATATCTTTACAGGCATATATTTATGTTTATAATTTAAGATTCTGACTGAAGGTATCGTAAATCAATTCAGCATATTTCATTGGTATGGTACTCCTTAGTCCTTAATTTGAAACTATTTACAGTTCTGAAAGTTCAGTTTTTACTTGGTGCTTTAGCAGATTGCATACTTTGATTTTAAAGAGGTAGCAGACAGCAGTGTGTATTTGCTGAGCTCATTTCACTTTTATGATGCTTTAAGACTCTTAATATATTATAACGCATCCAGCTTATTTTTTACTAAAATACCACTTGGCTCACTTCACCTCTCAGGGGTTAATATCGACTATGGAAAGGGAAAAGGACGTAACCCACAGTTTTTTAAAAACAGCTTTTTTCGATAACCACTATGTATCAAACTTTATACACGTTCTATCAAAAGGATGTAAGCTGCAAATGCCGAATTAGTATCTAAATTTAGCTTTTAAGTTTGAAAAAAGATGAGCCTGTGAAAATTATAACCAAGAAAAAATAATGAAATATTTTTGCTAGACAATTTCTTTAATTAATATTAAATTGCGTCAATTAAACACCAGTTTATAAGTCTCTGTGCACTTCCAGGTTGTGTATATTGCATAATTTGCATATGGCCCAAAATCATAGTATCTATCTCAGAATTAGTATCTAAATTTAGCTTTTAAGTTTTAAAAAAGATGAGCTTGTGAAAATTTAAACCAAGAAAAAATAATGAAAAAAGGTTTTTCCTAGACAATTTCTTTAATTAATATTAGATTATGTCAATTAACACCAATTTAGAAGTCTCTGTGCACTTCCAGGTTGTGTATATTTCATAATTTGCATATTGCCCAAAATCATCAAAACACGTTTTTTGCGCCTCCTGTAAAATATGCTATGTGTGGGTTACGTCCTTTTTTCTTTCCACAGTCGTTATATAATAGTATGTTGTATCAGTTAAAAACGTCCCTTAAAATACTAAAATAATTTAGTAGGTTCTGTCGTAATATGTTTTAAAGTGTATTTTTGATCTCTGGTATGCTTCAAATGAAAAACACCTCCACGTTCTCTCCGCCTGAAAACTTTCTCTTAGCTTTTGATTGAACGTTGACGAGGCGAAGCTCGTATTTATTATTAGCGTAAATATTGTGGGACCTTCGAAAAACGGCGAATTAGTCGCGGGCTTACTACCACCATGCGCTGAATTCACTTCAAAGTAACTCAGAAAATAATATTCACTTCTGAATCAAATGGAAAATCCGCGACACTTTGGAGTGTACTGTTAAATACGTTTGATTGCTTCCCGCACACGTTGAATATTTAATTATATCCATACCATTCAAGAGGAGCTGAATAATCACATTACATTAAAAAACTTGAAGTTATCAGAGTGAAATTTTTCCCAGTCCAGACTCTGGAAATTATATCGTCAAATTGTCTTAAAACATGATAAATATAGTATTGCTCATAAGGGGATTTAAATAGTTGAATTAATATTTGCCTTGCTGATTTGCATTTAAGTATCTGGAAATAACAGAGTATATTAATTGATCTTATCTTTTTATGCCTATATTATTGCTGTTTATTTATTGCTAGGCTCTTTAACACTTCCCCTACAGTGCTAAAAAATACTTCCGACATGATGCTAGCCCTTTATGAACCAAGTAAAAAAAATGTTTTTAATATACGTCCTGGGTTTTAAAAGTCCACCAAAGGGCATTAAGTGTTAAAACATGTTTTTTCATTGGGTTCTTTAAGGACCAGCAACATATCGCAAGTATTTTTAGGCACCGTAGGAAAACGAATTTATATTCCGTTTTAAGTGTGTCAGTCAATTGTTTCAAATTAAAGTTTCAGCGTAGAAAATAATCAACAAAGAACCCCTTCAAAAACTGATTGTAAAACTTACCAATTGGGTACAAACCTGTGAGATTTGAGATATAACTATAGTAAAATCAATCAATCTCGGCAATTGGATTACCTTTTTGATGGCGGTGACTTCAACAGCTATCTCTTTTGTAATATTCGTGAGCGAACATAATAATTTACGACATCGGTGTGGTCACAGCAGAATCAAAATGCAAAACGAGAAGAAAGAATGAGAAATGACAAAACGGGTGGTGGCCGTTAGCCAAGCCACCCGTTTCCACTGCCAAAAATTACATATTATTTCATAACGAACGCATTATTTGCATTTTTCGGTACGCATCGAGATAAACATCGCTAGCGTGGCCATTTTGGATAACGACTCGATTTAAAATTTTGAAAATAGAAATTGTTACTTTGTTAAAACTGTCTCCATAAAAAAATGTTTTCCTTGACATGTACATATCCCTTATTAATATCACATAACAATAAAATTTAAAATGCAGTTATGCAGTGTTGGGCTGCCAATATGTTAACAATATGCTCGCTTATTCTCAGAATTATTCGTAGTGTACGCAATAATTATGAGCGCGATCGAACGTAACTTAATATATTAATTGTACAAAACGCAATATAGCATAAAATAATTAATATCAATAGCTAAAACTATTTACATTATCACCTATCGAAGATTGCAAAAGCAAAATGTTCCAAAATCGACGCAGAAATAGGTACTATTCTTTTCGCTCCAATTCCATGTTTCAATTATCATATTATGTACTTAAGTCGTCATAGATAATTTATAAGTCAGAAATTACATTTGATCTAATATTTTTTTTTCTTAATACAACATAGGCTCGCTTAAGCCCTTCTAAGCCCCTCCAGCCCACCCCTGCAGTTATACAGAATCAATTAATTTCACTTTACTTCTTTTAATTACTATATTAAACAACTGATTTATCACTGAATTATTCATATTTAGATTGATATTTAAATTTACTTTGTATGAATAATTATTTAAAAGCAAATTTATAAAAAAGATTGATAGTCGTTTTTGTGTAAATTTTTAAGTCTTACTATTAGTGAAAATAATTTTGAACTGAAATTAAAGATAAAATCATGAATTTCCACCGCAGTGAAACGAAGAATCTGCATATTTTACTAAACAGTGGCTAGTCGTTCAAAACTATTTTGGAGAGTGCAATAAATTACTGAAGATTTCGTATAATTTCAACACTTTACAACTAACAGAGTCAAAAGGATAAACATTAATAGGAATAATATTGCAAAACTATTTTCTATAAATTGCATATTTTAATCTTGGTTAAATTCACGTCATTTTAAATTTTCATTCAATAACAGGAATACATAATCGATGCTAATTTGTTTTTGGTTTTAGATTGTTTGCATCGAATTGCTATGTACCGTGACCGTGACTTAAAAGATGATTATGTTTTTTTTTTGTATAATCAAGATTAATTTTATTCTTAATGGAGAAGGACCTCAACTTCGAAAAGAAAACTCAAATAGAGGTTGTGACAAAAACATAATTTGAAATACTACAATAAATTTTAATAAAATATTGTAATATTTGATATTCAATGTGTTTTATAGCACATTAAACATTATATATTACTATATTTCCTCGATTAAAAGATGTGATTTTATTTTTATAATATGTACCGATAACAATGTTTAACAAACATTTCATGAGCTTTTGAGAGATGAAATGAGCTAAGTGTATCTTAAAGTATCTTAAAAGTGAAGTGAATGAATTACACACCGCAATAGTACTATCTTAAAAATATTTAATCTTCCAAAACACCAAGTAAAGACATGATTGTATTTTAAAACTGGGCTCACTTCACTTCTTGAGTGCTCAAAATCATAATACAAATCATTTTACGTAAATATTATATGAACATATTCAATCTTCCAAAACACCAAGTAAAGACATGATTGTACTATAAAACTTGGCTCACTTCACTTTTTGAGGGTTTAAAATCATAATGCAAAGCATTTGACGTAAGTATAATTCAATTAAATTATTAGCTTCAATCTGAATCTTTATCTTATTCAATGTCTGATTTTTCTGAAACGTTTTTTTATACTTCTCATAAAATATTTTCTTTTGATTTTACATTTTGACTGACAGTAATTGTAAGAATTAAAAAATGATTGTTAGCCAACTTAAACATTATTCCAAAAATTAAACAATTTACAATTTAAATATTGCAGGCCTGTCGATATATGCTTCGAGGTATAATTCTGCTACTACGAAAAATGATTGTTAGCAAACTTAAACATTATTCAAAAAACTAAATAATTTACAATTTAAATACTGCAGAGCTGTCGATATATGCCCCGAGGTATATTTCTGCTACTATAAAAAATGATTATTAGCAAACTTAATCATTATTCCAAAAATTAAATAATTTACAATTTAAATACTGCATGGTAGGGTTGTCGATATATGCCCCGAGATATATATCTTTTACTTTTAGAATTTATGGCTTATTCAATAAATGGGTTTGTAATTTACTTTTCACACCAGTAAATTTTCTGACTACTTAAAAATGCAACAAAAATACCCCCGTTGAGGTCAACGGGCTTACAGCTAGTGTTCTTAAAATCGATGCAATAAAGATTATCGACAGTGTTTTAAAATATTATTTAACACGTTCTTAAAAAAAGTGTTGGAATGTTACAATGTATAAAAGTAACACTATTGTTATATGTTTGGACCAGGTTTTTGGCAATTTGCCTGAACTTAAAGATATTATCTATTATGCTGCTCCACTGTGAGAAAAACCAGCAAAACATTTTTATTTCTATCAAAATAAATTATTCAATTCATTCAAATGTATTTTTTTTATTCAGGTCAATTATTTTTTTTATCTTCTTTGACTGAATAATATTGCCAATAAGTCAACTTTGTTATGTGTTGTCAAACGGCATACATACATACATACATATGGATTCATCATTTGGAGCCCATATGAAAGTTCATACAAGCTGCAATTAGAGAGAGACCATAAGAAATTTTTAAGATAGTATTATTTAAAAAAAAAAAAAATTCTTCCCCTTTTATAATTCCTTAGAGGAATACTACCCCACCAAATTTCTTTTAGGAATGTTATCGTTTCACTCTCTTGAAGTTCGCAGATCTTTTTCAAGCTTAATCCTGAAATTCTCATGACTATTAATTTACATGCTCCCAATTTATTCTTACGTGGGCGAATCTGTGAGCAAAAACTTTTATTTCTAAAAACTTATACCTCGCTTAGGAGGTATGAGTCACCAGTTCCAAGGGCCGTTCGATTGATCAACGCATTGCCTAGAGAAGTGGACATTTTTAGTGATGGTATTTGTGAACTGTTTAATAAATTTTACTATTATATTTCTTGATTTTTTTATGTTGAATTTGATGTACTGTGTAGTTTTATTTTATATTTTGTCTTATCATATTTTTCTGTAATTTTAATTTTTTTAAAAATAAACAATAAGATTGAAAATTTTTTAAATTCGAGATTATGGTCAAATAAAAGTTTTATATTTGCTGAATTATATTGTGAGTATAATTGCATTTGAAAACCGGACCAATTAGAGGTGAAGTGAGCCAAGTGGTATTTTAGAAGAAATAAGTCAGATGCGTTGTAATATTCTACACGTCTTAGAATATCGTAAAAGTAAAATAGCCTCAGTTAATACACATTGAAATATTGTTATTTGCATAAAATAAAAATATGCAATCCACCAAAACACCAAGTAAAGACGTGATCGTACTTAAAAGTTTTATCATTTTACTAGTTGGCTCATTTCACCTCTCGAAGGCTCATTACTGGAGATCCGTCCGTATATATTGTATAACGTCACACCTTAAATAATATATATTTACACATTATAACGGAGAATGTTATAATGTAAAATTTTGTAAACTATTGTATAATAATATAACAATGTAATGTGCCGTCATTTAGATATAGGGAAATACTTTTGGAAAGAAACGTAACAACCGTAGAAGGGGATTTCAGATATAAAAATTCGACTAATTAAAATTATAAGCGAGCACTTTTAAAAATCATAATAATCTACTTAAAATACAAATCAATTCATAAATAACTTTTGAATAATAAATAGATACCAAATAACAGTATAACCTTACTTATTTGGATCAACTGAAGGTTTTCCGGATGATCGAAATATATTTATGTATTTAATGTGAATATTATTATTTATATATCGACTGTGGAAAAGAAAAAGGACGTAACTCACACATAGCAAATTTTACAGGAGGCACAAAAAGTGTTTTGATGAATTTGGGCCATTTGCAAATTATGAAATATACACAACCTTGAAGTGCACGGAGACTTCTAAACTGGTGTTTAATTGACTTAATCTAATATTAATTAAAGAAATTTTCTAAGAAAACCTTTCTTTCAGTCTTTTTTCTTGGTTTAAATTTTTACAAGCTCATCTTTTTTCAAACTTAAAAGCTAAATTTAGATACTAATTCGATATTTGCAGCTTATAATATCCTTTTGATAGAACGTGTATCAAGTTTGATACATTGTGGTTATACTGTGGGTTACGTCTTTTTTCCTTTCCACAGTCGATATATATACATATATTATATTTATACATACGTACTATAAAAGCAAATGTATCTTTAATAAAATATATTTTAAAGCAAGAAATTCAATCATTATATTTTGCGGTAACTGTTTAAAACAAATAAACTGTCTTGATTTCTTTCTTCACTCTTTATAACAATCAAACCATTTATTTCACGGTTAAATCTAAAAACTGAAAAATTTCCGAATTTGTACAACCAAAATTCCACCCCTCGAGAATATCATCGTCGTCTTCTCGATCTTGCTCATCTGAGGCAGATATTTCCTCATCATTAAACATTTGGAATTCAGGATTTGCATTGCAATTTAGTCACTCGGCGACATCTTTTTCGCCATATTCTCTGCATATTGAAACTCCTAGTAATACTTTCGTGATTAGGGCATCCAACCCCGGGATACCGATCAATTTCCCGAAATAACGGGATCATCTTAATACCGGTCCCGGGATTTTTGGATTTAATATAAAAGTTAAAAAAAAAAAATTTAAAATTAAAATTCTTCCTTATTTACTACCATATATTTTTTAAATTAAACAATTCCAAAACATTTTATATTTTTGTAGAACACCTTCATAATAAATAAATGAATTGATGTCTTCCTCCCTCTCATATCTTTTTTTGACAGTTTTTTTCATAATTCAATTAATAAATTCAGTTTAAGAAATATAAAATAAGCAACTATGGTTTAATAATAATAAATATGTCACTTTGGCCATTAGCTGTAATGTCAGTATTTTTTGTATTAAAATTAGGGATGTGTAAAAAAAAAATTGTGGTTAATTATCAATCCCGGTAATCCGGGATTGAAAGATTGTGAATCCCAAAATCCCGGGATCACAATGAGGGTCCGGGATTGGCTGACCTAATCGTAATATCTCATAATACATCACTTTCTACTACATTACAGGAAATTATTTATTACGGCCTTTTCAAAACTTTATTTCTTGGTTTGTTCAATTTTTATAGAATCCAATCCGTATAACGGAGGTTTTACTGTATATTGAAATAATATAAAAGAATCTGTGTTTTGTATCACTATGGACTATGGACGTTGAGAATGATTACAATTTTTTAACATAAAATAATTAACACAATAGATGTCGCTAATATGATTTTTAATGTATCCCAATAATATTTTTAATGCAGTAAACTTATAATAGAATACTAATTTAAGGTGTCTTTAATATTACATATATATACAATGTTTGTTATGGTAGTATCAGCAACTACTTGTTATTGTGTAGAGATTAAAATTATACGTTTTTTGTCCCCAATATTTTGGCAGAACGACCATCCTAAGGATAGGGACCAATCGCCGACCAACTTCATGACGGAGTTCACGGACGAAGGTTATTCAGAGGTTGGCAGAAAGCAAATGGTCAGTCGAGAGAATCGCGAAAGTGATGGTGGCCATGGCGGCAAACCCTAAAATGCTTATCGCTGTAATTTTTGTTTGAGGCTATTATAGAGTGTGGTAATTTTGGAGTACTTTTAACCAATTTATAAGCACTAGTAAAGTAAGCTGAGCTAATAGCAAGCTTTACACTGGGGCGCAGTCGTCCACTGCTAGGTGACGTGTGTTCCTTATGCCTAAAGTGCATAAGGAACACACGTCACCTTATCGTGGACGACTGCGTTCCAGTGTAGTAAAGCTTCTTAATCTCAAACTTACAAAATCTTGATACTCAATTAAAGACACAAGATTTTACGAGGTGTATTAGTGTACTCATTAGTCGCGTAGTGGTCAACGTCGTTGGCTTTCGTGACGGATCACACGGACTCAAATCTCAGTATGAAAAGCATCTTTTAAATCGATTTCTGTTCAAATATATAGATATTTGTAATGTCTAAAGATTCTCTCACACCCTTCCAATTCTAAAAAATAAAAAGCATAGCGAAAGCGGTTAGTTAACCACTAGTCCTGTCTTAGCCTTATTTACTCTCTTCGATAAAGATTTGTTGAGCAACTGACTAACAAACAGTTCTCGTAAGGAAAACAATTTTTAATTCGGAGGCCATATGCTCTATATTGTGAGCAGACATGGATTTAAAAAAATGCTACTGTTAAATTGTTAATCCAGTGAATTTTGTTGCCAAGAAGAAATATTTACCAATTCTATTAAGCGCAAGCTTCAAAACATATTGTTTGTATTTAGATATTTTATTAAAAAAATGTTCTAGTAACGGAAGCTGCGAGTGTTTGCTTTAAGATTGTCAATTAAAAATACAATTTAAAAAATAGTGAATGAATTGCTTAATACGTACGGATTTTAAAGGAAGTGTGATTATATGTGTAGGCTTAATTGTAGGTGAGATTTTGAGATTAATGATCAAAACATAATACCATGATGTATTGTACTAATTAAGTCTCATGTTAGATTTCAGAATTACCCACTCTATAAAAATATTCGATAAAGTTCACAAATAATTCTACGGGGCTTACCATTTTCTTTTCTTTTTTTTTAATAACAAATCATCGCTTAATCAAGTTTAAATCGTATATCTGTGCGTGTAATGCAGTTAATGTATTTTGTTTTTTTTTTGAACTGTCAGAAAAACATTCATTATTGTCTCAAAAGTTAGTTTGTTTAAATCGATAATATATATGTCTAGTAAAATATTATATTAGGAAAAAGCAATGACACCAATATTGGTTGATATACAGAATATTATGTAACATGCACATTGCTTTTGTTTTGATCACGAAACAATAATAATGATGATGCAACTTTAAACTTAAAGTAAATAAAACAATTGGATTATTAGGATCAGTTGCACTAATAATATGTCGACACTTCCTAAGAATTGGAACTCTACAGCAGTGCTTCCCAACCTGGGTCCGCAGGTTTTTCACGGCGGTTCGCGAAAATTTTCAGTATAAAATACAAATATTTATTTGTGAACATTTTTAATATAATAAAACATAATAATTTTGACGACTAAAATTTGCTATTTTTTGGGGGTCAGCAGATTATTTTTTCAGATTTAGGGGGCCGTGGCATGAAAAAGGTTGGGAAGCACTGCTTTGCAAGTGAGTGGTTTAAAGTTAAAGATGCTTGGTTACAGTCAAACTTTTGATCGTTTTGCATTAAATTTAGAATGTTTGTTGTTATTTATAAATCCGTACATTGGAAGTTAACTACACTTTATCGAAAATAGTAACTTTTCACTATAGCCGTTCAAAGCTTCTCCGTAAAGTTAATGTTAGAAAATCATCGGCTTTCTTCTATTATGTGTCAAGATCATTGATTTAATGATGCTTGGCGTGTTTTTCTACAGCATGACTGGAAAGAGCGTCGCGACTAGGGCATCCAATCTCGGACCCGTTTTATAATCCCGAGATTTCTGGATTAACATTTTTTTCAATCCCGGGTCGTCGATTTTCAAATCCTGAGAATATGCGGATCAAAAAAAAATTGTCACTGACCGATTTCACCCAGAAATTTGTGGATTTCCCAAAATGACAAAAAAATCGGAGTTTTTTAGGTCTCACGCGAATTTAAAAAATTGTACACTTAACTGCCTAATTTTTCACTTCTTATCCTCAGTCCCGAAATCCTGGGATTAGTCCTGAAACAATCCCGGGCTTGGACGCCCTAGTCTCAACGTGTAATATATACTATGTCGATATCTGGGCAAAATTTACGTAGTTGTAGTTTATGTTTATCTACCATATGCAGAAACAGAATTTAGTTCAGAACGATCAAAAGCTCGACGTCAACCAAGTTTTTGTTTCTTTGAAACACGATTTGAAGTTACAATACTTTACGCAGGAAGTGCTGATATTTTACTCGTACATTTAAATTTCAATTGGGACAGTGCTACACATATCCGAATAGACGCAACGTAATTCGGAGAGTGTTGACATTCGCTATTCATTTTCTTATAAAAGTCGTTTGGATGTTATGTTTTAAGAGAACGCTGAAAACTTACACCGAAAGCTGACTTCCGTCGCGTTGATTCGGTTATGTGTAGCCCTGTACTTAGTTTATGGCCAATAATAATGAGAAAATTAATGATATATGAAATGTGTGCTATTTAGAAGCATTCGACATGTATTTACGCGTGTGTTTCAATTGCAAATTTACTTTTGAGACGTTTTGTCACACATTCAAATGTTTCGTGTCGCATTCTACAATCGTTCATCATGTAAATATTGTATACCCGCCAGAACAAAATCACTTACTCATTGTTCAACTATTTTTACAAGTTACACTTCCCAATGCATAGGGAACTTGTGTGGAGCATATATGACTTGTTTCCTGTCTATTAAAAAAATACTTAAAGCTTTTTCAAAAAGGATGCCAACTATAAAGGAGATTTTGATCATTATATAATATTATGTTGGCGAATATAAATAATTATGTTTACTTTTATTTTTTATTTGTACATACTTATCTTTTACGAAGAGTATTTTAACTGTTTTATCTTCAAATTGTCAGAATGATAATTTTATATACATGCGTCGTCTTCTTACGGAAAAATCAAATACACATAATCTTAATATTTAACGAGTCATTATTTAACTTATATGGAAACATCAGAATCTTCGTGAAGTATTTTCTTTTTTACTACTTTGTCAATAGCAAGCAGAGTGAGAATACAAATAACTAACGAATAATTAAATTAGAAATGAACTGCAAATTTGTATTATCACACTAACGCTGTTCTATATAGTATAAAACATATAAATATTGTTTGCTATATTGTGTTGGATTTTGTCAGCTCCGTATTCATTCAGTGATCAAAACTCCAGATGTTTGTGTCACATTTTCTTTTCTAGGTTTAATTGTATATTTCATTTTAATTTATATGATCTTTTAATATATTTTTTAAATAATTCAGACATATAATACTTTTGTTACACATTCAGTGATACACATCAGAATATCACATAATGCTTTCCGAATTAATTATCTATCATGAGACACAGTCTTCGCCTGTATGAAAAGACTACAGATTCTGCCAACTGTTTTTGATATCCGTGTATATGTTGAATTTTATAACCGCAATTTGTCTTTCCATTATTCTTTTCTTGATATCTATCGTCTATGACAAATAAATAATTATTTAGTTGACACAATATACAAAACGCCAGATTGCTATCAACAATTACCATTCACAAGACAACTCTAAGTAGGACATTCAATACAAAGTAACAGTGACTCACTTTACACATAAAACTTTGTTATACATTTCAAAGATATTTTTTTGTTATTCTTACCTTCTGGTTTGCATTTAAGATTTAGGACGGCTGCCAAAAAAAAAATCTGTCATGTCGGACGTATAGACAAACTTACTCTTCATAATATTGTTTTTGTAATAATTATGTGTCACATCGAATAGTCTTTGTTAGATAATAAAATAGATACATCATTAGTAAAACTATTTTTAAATCTCTCCGGAATTTCTAATCTACATTATGAACCTATCCTCCGATGAAGTTAGTTTCTTGTGCTCGTTCTTCAAGTTGTAAGGTGTCGTTGGTCTCCTAATAGAAAATTTATATAATTTTCAACGGTAATTTATTTTTCTGTCATTACAAAACTCCACAGACAATCAATAATTTAATATTTTATCATGCTGACTTAACACGATGTTGAAATACAATCTATACTGAAAATCTTTTTTCGTTTTCTATATCTAGTGCGTAGTTAAAAAGTATTCTTTAATCGCTTGAATACCGCGGAAATAAATCATTAATATGTCCCAGAGATACTGCGTGTTTTTGAGAAAAATAATTTTGCCTAATATACACTCGAATTCGATATTTAAAAAACCTATATTGACTCAGTATAGATGGCACTACACATATTCATCAAAATATTGCTTATATTCTATTAGAATACTACTTATTTGATTTTTTTAAATGTCTTGGAATCCGTGTTCGCTTGGTATTCAAGTGGTTAATTTTTCAACACAACGTAATCACGAAGTGTTTGTAACAAACACTTAACTACTTTTCTACGTAAACACGTGCATATTCCAGAATAGTTTAAAATTTAGTATTTTCACCACTTAGAAACTATTTATTAACGTTAGGAAAAGCAGTAAATAATATACATTCATTTAATATCTATATGTCATTGAATGCTTATTTTGTACAAAGCCACATCAGTAAAATAAAATATAATTCTGAAGTATAGATTCTGATTTTGTTTTTCTTGGTTGTTTGAAGATAGAATCGAGTTTTTTTTGCAGTTGCATTTGAGATCGTAGATTGTTTTTTTCATTCCCTTGAATATCCAGAATATCTATATATTTATTATTCATTGTGATGGCATGTTTACCGTAGAAATTCAATATTCATATTTCATATAGCATTGAAGTTTGAAAACACGCTGACATCATATTTTTAAATCGTCAACATCTACAATATTCAATGCTTACACATATAAACTGATCACCGACATGTTATTGTAACAATCCGTCACTCTAAAAATAGTTTTAAACTTTGTCTATATCACAAGAGTCGTTGGCAGTCTTGCATTGCCTTAATTAATTCAATACCTACTGGTCAAAATGTCTATTTTAAAATTATAAGTTCGCCAACTAATCTGAGTCCAGAATAGACTATGTACTTTGAAAGGGCAATGTGTCACTTGTATCCAATGAGTGATTCATTCGAGCTGACCGGATCTTTCTTAGTAATCCAAATCGGGAACGTTCAATGCTTTGTGATACAATTTGAGAACATTTTGATTTTCATTCGTTACTATGATGGTGCAATATTATTAAATCAATTTCTACCAAGTACAGGTAATCATCGTTCATCGCGACGCCACCGAATGCGGATTGGTGAAAAAGCGATCGAATCTTAGTATGTTTCTTGCATTTACTTAGATTTCACAATTCGCCAGGAAACATCAAAATGAGTGGAAGTTGTAATGGACTATTTGAAGGTTACCGTCAAATTTTACACAATAAATTAAGTCAGGCCAAGCAGGGTAATCTGAATTCTTTTTGCAACGCTAAACAAAGTAACATATCGACTGTGGAAAGGAAAAATGACGTTAACCCACACATATCAAATTTGACAGGAGGAGCTATAACGTGTTTTGATGATTTTGTGACTTATGCAAATTATGAATTATACACAACCTTGAAGTGCACGGAGATTTCTAAACTGGTGTTTAATTGACATAATCTAATATTAATTAAATAAATTGTCTAGGAAAAATCTTTATTTCAGTCTTTTTTCTTGGTTTTAATTTTTTACAAGGTCATCTTTTTCAAACTTAAAAGCTAAATTTAGATACTAATTTGGCATTTGCAGCTTGCATCCTTTTGATGGAACGTGTATCAAGTTTGATACATTGTGATTATCGAATAAAACCTGTTTTGAAAATCTGTGGGTTACGTCCTTTTTCCATTCCACAGTCGAATATTATCTATCTAATTTCATTTTTTCACAAAGTTATGTTACTTTTATTTCGTTTTTAATTTTGTTTCATTTATTTCATATTTTAAATTGTTTTTTTTTTTTTTAATTGAACACTAAATTTCACGACAGTGACCGATTAAGCAATTAGATGTGGCCCCAGGCGCAATCAAATTTCCAGGCTCCTTTTTTTTGAATTACTAAACTTCAATTAAAATATTATATGAGTTTTATAGATAGATTATAGAATATTTGTTATTTTTATGCTCCGAGCTTACGCCTCGTGTGCTTATGTAGTAATTTGTCATTAAAAAGTCCCAAAAACTTCTACATTTTACGAAAACTAATTAAATTATTTTACAGTTAAACTGGATTTTTGGCCGACAAACAAACCCTATAGCTCTACGGTAAAATGGTTAACAATGTTTTTTTATCTTTCCAAAGATTTGTTTGATAATACTGTACTGCTGTCTATGCACAGTAGTAAATGGTATTTTTTCATACAGTTTACACATGAAATGAAAACCTTACTACGATATATCTAAGAGAATGCTTAATATTATTTTGGTAAAATGGTAAACAATAGATTGTATAATCAAATTATTAAAAATCATATTAATAGAAGGATAGATTACGTTATAAACAGTAAAAAAATCAAAGGTAAACTTTATATTGATGCTGGAGTTGGAAAAAAACTATAAGAGAATAAATTAACCATCATTGGAAAAGGCACCATTATGTCATCGTTTAGTAGGTTTTGATATATGTACATATACAGTGGAACCTCTCATAACAAGCACCTCTTATAACGAGTAATTCGCACAACGAGCAAAACAGATTGAGAAAAAAATGCTCCTTTAACGAGTGACATTTCGCATAGCGAGTGACACAGAGTTTTGGAAAGATCACTTTCACATCGTTGCTTGCCTCAAGATGATTGACAAGGCGTGGGAAGGGGTTACCAAGAGAACCCTCACTTCAGCTTGGAAGAAGCTTTGCCAAGGAGCGTTGTCGAATGTGATTTTGAGGAGCTTAAAGCAGTATCTGTAAAGTCTACAGTCAACGAGATTCTATCTTTGGCCAATACCATGGGACTGGAGGTGGATAACAACAAAATTGATGATTTTGTGAAAGAGTGCAGTCAAGAGCTGACCACCGAAAAGCTTATGGAGTTGCATTGTTGTTCGCATTCCAGGTTGTTACGCTCCTTAACAATTTATAAGTATGTAATTTTACTTTAATACACGTTAAAAATATAAAAAATGATTTTTTTCCCGCATGGAACGCATAAGTAATTATATTTTACATTGTTTTATATGGGAAAAATTGTTTCGCTTAACGAGTGTTTCACATAACGAGTAAGATTTTGGTACGAATTAAACTTGTTATGAGAGGTTCCACTGTATCATAATTCATACGAAAGTATTTACAACACAATACAACATAAAATCACATACCTTTTCACAACACGATACTATCATGGTTGAGAGGTTTCTCATTTGTAAATATTCTAATATGGTATTAAAATCTACAAAAGTGTAAGTAAAAAATATGGTACATTATTCATACCGTTAAGTCATCACCATTTTAGACATTTTGTTGTACAAGAATTGACATTCCGAGAAAATGAGTGCTAGACGTATGTAAATACAGCTAATCCCCTTATAGAGAAGTTTTCTATAGCATAAGTGGCTATCCCCCCTGAGCAGTTTAACTATAAATATGTTTTTTCATTTTCATCAGTGAATTATTATATTATTAATACATATTTTATATAAAAATAGTCAAATTGCAAAAATTGAATATCTGATTTCGTTACAAAATACAATTGAATGAACCTAACCTCAAATTGTTACCATTTATACTTCTTTTTTAAGTGTAATAATTATATAACGTCATTCTAATTATATTTAATTTACAGGAAGAATTCGGAGACACCAGATCACCAATCACCGTGGGCGACAGAGAGATTGACCTGAACAAAATCTTCACACCGGCACCTGATGCTGATGAACATATCATTAAGAGAAATAGTAAGTGATTTAAATTATCGTTTGCAAACATACTCGTCACTGAATTTCCAATATTCTGTGCGTGATTGCTCAGTCGTTGATTGGCGAGACGCCTCCTGGTGGCTCCTTGGACCAGTGATTCACAACTGCTGATCGTATTGCATTTTTTTTTCTTATTAATTATCCACTAGCGTAGGGGTTCTCTGAACGAAATACACTTAATTCTTTTTTTACACCGGTTTGAAATAGCACGGTCCGCTAAAAAGTAATACTATATTTTAACATGAATTATTTGTAATTTGCTATTCCCAGAAACAAAAACATAGAAGTGGACAACAGATTTCCTAATAACAAGTAATCCAACGTCACAACACAGTAATAATTTATTAATCTTCATATTAAATGTGTCAGAAAACGATTTATGTCCAGTCTCTCATAAAAATTCCTGTATATAATCAATTACCGATGAATAGTATTATATTTTTCTTAATTAAAATACATATTATGAATAATATTGTCATTTTCTTATTGAATCTTCATTGTTAAATTGTTTAACACAAATTTCATGGTTTTTTAAATTCAGGAACCAATCTTCAACTTTTCTATGAAATCTATCACTTTTTTTTACACAGTTTTTTGTGAAAGATATCTGGCTGTAAAAAAGTGTATATATTTTTACAGCTGTAACTGAAAGTAATTTTCTTTTTGATTTCCTTTTCCAGACGGTACATTTGCATCATCAGCATTCTACGCCACAGGTCTTCATCCAACCGTCAAAGATCAGATCGCGCTAGCCAAAAAGATTAGTACTAGCTTGAGCGAGCCGGCTAATCACATGAGCAAGGGGCAATCTATGTATGTTAACAGAAAGAAGCGATCAGTAAAGTGGGTTCACGAAGGAAAAGGTTTGTATTCCAACAAAATAAAAAAATGATACTCGCATATTTCACTACTATTAATTTGATAATCATGTTTTCTTTTAAAATATTACCTCTTGTCTTATAAACGGGTTGCTGATAAATAAGTTTTAAATTTTAAATATTTGCATAACAATTTTGAGTAGTAAAAGACCTTTTGCAGTACAATTAATTAACAGCATTTTTTCAATGGATTTATAGATTTCTGTTTGAACGCATGGATGTAATTCTAATGTAATGTCTTGAAGTGATGTCTAAAAATTTTTCCCACCTTTTCAATCCCAAAATAACAGGGCGAAGCGATAGCGATTAGCTAACCACTAGTCTTCTTCTAACCCTATACTCTCTATCCCTACTATGTTCGGTAAAAAGAGAGATTGAGCAATTGCGTAACAAGTAGTTCTCCTAGAAAAACGTCATTTGATATACCTCTATTATGATGCCGTGTGCTCAACAATAGGAGCAGACGTGGATTAAAAAACATGGTTTTTTTCTTAAACTGCTAATGAAGAAAATAACAGTTATTGAAGACAATTGGAAAGTTTTGTTACTGATGGAGATCATTCATGATTTCTGTAAAAAGATCCATCTTAATTTACCTAGAATCTTAACACTTCATTGATATATATAATCAAACAAACTATATTTCCTTTACTGTTAAGGCAATCTGACTTTATGAATTAATAAGAAAAGAAGCACTGAGAGTGTCATCTAAAATACTTCTCAAATACTGTTTGATATCTTTACTAACATATTGCTATTTGATCATTTAGAAAAATTCAAATAACTTCACTGTGATTATTATTCAGTTATATCTGCTCAACCAAAATAACAATCTTTCTTAATTACAGGCCGTAATACCTCAAACACATGTGTGACTCCAACGCCGAGCAGTAACCACGACACCCTCTACCGCCCGCCCAACTCAACAGCTCCCAAAAAGAATTACCCTCCGACAAAGTATACCACTTTTCCCAGATCAACTTCAGGCCCCAGCGTACCTCCTCTACGCCCTACAAACACTTTACCCAAAATGGAGCCCTTCCCATCCATATCTCCCATCGAAACCCAGCACAACCTTCTTCTTTCTCCTCTGCCACAAACCAAATTGAACGAATCCATCAGTCCGCTGAGCGACTCCCAAAGACAGAATCTATGGGGCGGTAAGAATTACAACACAGCTGCTCGCGGTTGGGGCGAGGTTCAGGATTACTACAGGCCTGTCACATTCGACAACATCGGCACTCGCAATGTTGTACCTTTTTCTGATTTTTAATCAATCATTTTTTTGGTCAGTGTGAAGTGTAACTATATTTTGGCATGCCAAAGTCTAGACTAAATACATTAGCGTAAACTAACTTATGTATCAATTTATATATATGTTCTCAGATATTCTCGATAGTGAGGTAACTGCATAAATTCATTTTATGTTCTACTTTGATATTTCTGTTAAAATAAAAAGAAAATATCGTTCAAATGCACATATATATTTAATATTAATTTCAATAATCAAAAGAAACACAACACTGTGTTAAAGTCAACAGCATGCAATATAAATTGTGTAGATATTCGATTATTGTTTATTTATGAAACATATCTTTTGTCTATATGCCATAGACAAAGACAACAAATTCTACTTTAAATAAATAATGATGTGTGCAACTGCTTTTATTTTTTTTTATCTTTCCATGACATAATGTATTAATTTATGTAAGGTATTTGGAAATTAAAACTATTCGAAAACATGAACCCCTTAAAAAATAATCAGCAATATCTAAACCTTTATACAAAATGGCATGCATTTGAGCGACATAATTTTTAATTATTATTGGATATTGATTAATTTATATTATTAAAATAATGTTTATATCTTCCATACTTTTTGCTTTTATTTCCTTTAAACTATTCATTAATGTGCTAGTCAAACAATACCTACCCATCTCTTTTTATTATTGATGTAAGAATTTATCAAATATTAAATTTGTCAAATAATTCATTTTAATGACAAATCTTTAATATCTTTGTTAACATAAGTATGGTGGAATAGTTGTCAAAAGGATGATAATCGTTCAGTTACAATGGCGCTGCATTCGTAGATAAAGAGATAGGGCTCCACCTGTCAAATTTTGTTTATTGTGAATGCATACAATAAACAACAATTGTTGTTTGTGTCTTATTTCATAATAAATTACTGTAGGTGTAATATTTTTATTGTTGTTAGTGGAGAAAAACTTTTGTTTTTAAGCTAATCAGATAAAAGTTACAACAAAATCTGTCAATTATCATTAAAATATAATAAATCAGAGTCTTCCCAATAAGATAAAGTAAGTATTCATTGTATATATATTTATATATCAATAAACAACATTGAAGACATGATTTTTAAAAGCTTTTCAAGTCAAAAGTTTTTATAAAACTCAGCAGAGGGCCGGTTCTTTAAATAAATTAGATAGTGTAAATAAAGTTGTCAAAAAGTGGTCATAACGGAATGTAATATATTTAGAAGAGTAATCGTTTTTTTAATGTAATTATGTTTTTTTATGTAATCGTGAATATCATCAAGTTGTGATGTTTCAATTTTAAGAACATTGTTTTTGACAGAATTAATACATAAAAAAATAACCAGCAGTTGATGTATCTTCGTTTATTAATGAAATATATTGCTGAGTAAATATAATATTTTTAGGGAAACATAATGCTGAGATGTATTTTATCAGTGATAATATTTATTTTGACAAAATAATAATAGATGTCGCTATAGTAAAAAGCCATAAATCTACATTAATTTATTTCATTAACAGAAAATGCTACTACTACCAACTTAAAATAAATGTTATTTATTGTTAAACCTTGTCAGAATGACATAATAATAATAAAAACACATATTTCACAACAGACTTTAATTTTGCTATTGTCAATTGAAGATGAAGACTTTTTAAAAATAAATTGTGGCATATTTATCTACCTACCTTGCATAAATATATCATGTTTTATTTACATAATGTTTATGAAAATATTATTATATATTTATTGTGTAATTATATTCTTTGAATAACGATTTAATGGGAATAAATATTTTACTACTACCTACAATTAATTGTTAATATATTAATTAGAATGATGTAAAAAATGAACAATATTGCTGAATTTGACTATTCTGTCCAATTTATTTTATGCACTAATGCAAATTAATATTGTAATTATTCAGTCACTAACCTGTGAGCCAATTTAATGTAGAAATTAAGTTTATTTTAAGATATTAATGATTACTATTTATATTGAATTGATATTGCTTGAATAAGAGAGGTTGATTTAGTTAATAATTTGACAAGTGTAATTTTGACAGTATATCAAAGATATTATTGTTTTAAATGTGTTCAATAAATTATTTACAGAATATGGTTTTAATTAATACTTACACTATTCTTTTTGATTGTATTTCTCATGACTCAAGAACATATTTACCTCTGGTACAATGGAGTTTGCTATTCCATCCACTCTCTACTGCTTGCATGTTTAGATTACACTCCATAGAGAAGTATTTGTTGTTTTAAATAAGAACTAATCATCAATATTCTTTCCAAATAACTATTTTCAACTAAACTTCTTGAACAATGAAGATCATAGAACATCCATAAATTGCGTGAGAATTTTTTAAGCCAATTCTTTTATATATTAAATAATGATGAAAATAGTGATTCAATAATTCATTTTTAAACGTAAGTTCATAGCGCTTGTTTTAGTTGAGACCAGGAACCTAAGATTCTTGTGGAAAAAATATACACTGTGATACAAAATACATTTGTAATGGTGCACTGGATCAGTGTTTCTCAATCTTTTTGGGCCTGTGGCCCTTTTTGAGTGTCTTTATTTTTCTGTAGCCCCCCACATCATTGTTTTGTCCCATAAAAATTGCAATTTCATCAGCACGAGACCTTTTTTTATTCTAGCTCGTTCGGAGGTTTCAAATCCTAAATCCCAGGAATTTTGCAATTATTAATTTAATTAGTTATTGACGAGGTAACTCGTAACTGGCATGTTGAGCATGATCAGATATCTCGTCTGTGGCAGCCATCTAGTTAAATTTAGGCAAAGTTCTTTCACTAGATGTTTTGATGGTATTCTCTTGGCAGTGAGATTTTGGATTTTTTTTTATCATACATTCTAAATGGGCTAATTTTAAATAAAGAAGGCAGAGTACAAAAAAAAAATTAAAAAAGGTAGTATGATGAAATGTTCTATATGACACATATATCCCTGGAACTGTCAAACTTATCACAGTATGACATATTGTGACAGTGACATATAACCGAGTTAAGAGAAGGTTTAATCAATCGATAGAAGGAGTCAGGAATTAGGGTTTAGGGTTTTGATAATTAAAACAACTTTTTTCTAAAATAATACTGCTTCTATATAATTCTGTAAATAACGTCATATCATATAAAATGACTTGTATAATATAATACTATGTATATATATATAATATATATATATGTATCTAAATAATCGCCTATATGACACTTAGTACAACATATAAATACTCAAAAACAAATTATTAATGACACATGAATTTTAAATATGTAATAATTGGCACGCTGTTCAAATGATACCAATAAGTTGTATCATTATTTTTTTTATTAAAAAATTCCAATCGCCACCTACTTTTTGGAATTGTAAAAAAGTAATTTAGATTTTTAATAAAATTATTTTATCTTGAATATTGTATCCAAGATCATTTATTATTTTCAATATAGGTATTTGCATATCGAGTATTTTTATGTAAACGCAAGTAATAAATCATTGTGAGATAATTACCAGTTTGCCAAATGACATAATTGTTTTCAAACGAATCAAAATAACACGGTATCATACGATGAGAAATCAAAATTATTTCTACTAGTGGAAAACTTGAAAATTACATACAAGCAGGTAATGTTGCAACAATATTGAAAAAGTCTTCAATGTATTTAATTGAGCGTAATGTTTAAAACTATTCATCTGTTTGTGGGATTTATTATTGTTACAATTAAGTTATGACACATTTTGTTCATTTATATATGTATATGGCACAATTGGGTGAAAAACAGTTCATCGATTTGTGATTCAGAGACTATAAAATATAAATTAAATTATCTATGGAACAATTACATACAATTTTGCCAACACGATTTGAATTGAAAAACAAATCAATCATAAAACGGAGTGATTATTTGTTCTACACGTAATAGAAAACTTTACGTTTGACACTGTGGATGATATTGTATTTTTAAATGGCTTATGAATTCATCATCCATGTTGGCAACACTGCATTCAATAAAACCACACACTGGTACATGACATAGAAAAAAGATGGCGGTATGGTAAAATGGAATGTTAACTACAGTACAAAACATCAGAGATCCACTCTATAACAAAGTGGATGGGCACTACATGACTATATTGGATGGTTCGCAAAATATTACACCATCAATGATCGAGGATAGGGTGGAACACACTGTATTACAGAAAAAATATACAATAAAAATGAGTTTGTGTAATAATAAATACATAAGACACTAATTATACTGATTGTGATTTATCTGATTTAAATTTATCAGCAAATCAGCAGTGATTTCAAAATGCGGTCATTAAAAATATGCGTTTTAATGTACTGATAAAAAATCATTCATTAGTTTCATTATTCAAATAGTGTTTATTCACATGGGAAATAGTGTTGTTATCAAAAAATGAAGTATTATTTTACGTTATTAAGTGAACAAAGAAATGAAATTGTACGGTTCTTGTTTCAAAATGAAGAAATAGTATGAAATATTTTTTCACTGTGAATAAAATACCCAAAATATCATCAGTACAAGTGTCACATTGTCATTTATTCAAACATTTCCATGCAAAAAAATAGATTTTTATAAATATAAATTTTCATCTCTATTGATCTCATTTTAGGCACGGTATATTTTAAGGCTTATTATAAATCGTCATCATCTATTACATACAATATATTATTATTTTAAAATCTTATTAAAATCTCGTCTAAAACATCATTTCTTTTGAATCGCACTTTAAAACCCCATCCATCTTAATGCCTAATCAGAAAAGTAAAATCTTCATAAAATTTCTACGTAATATAATTCAAATTTGTGCTCAATTTTTTCCCTCCTTAAAATATAAATATTTACAAAAGCCGTCTGTCGTAGCTCTCAAATTCACATGTATATAATAATAACATGTATTATAATATATCTGCTATTTTTTTAAATTCCGCCTAGAATAAATTATATTACAAATAAAATGAAACACACGCTTTGAAAGACTTATAATTCTCCAAGTTTCTGGAATACTAAAAGTAGTTTTCATTAATCGACAAACTATATTAAATTACATACAAAGATTTTTATAAAATCGATTAAAAGTAAATTTGTTTGTACTGTTCTTGAAATATAGTGAATAAACAAGAGTACCTACAATAAATTGTTCAATGAACAAAACAATAATTCATTTTAACATTCGCCATCATGAAATTCGAAATTGAAATGTGTTCTGACAAAATAGCCATGGTCATTTTTTACTATAAACTGACATTTAAAATGTTTATAACAGCAATTGCTTGAATTGTTTTATGAGTTTCTGTCATGAAACGCGAAGTCTGCGAATATGTTTGATAAATTGTCAATTTTTCAATGTTTTATCCTCAACATTTTTGCTGTGGTAAAATAAAAAAGTATTTTAAAAGATTCCCTGGGAATTTATCATTTTTATTGTCTCATATTTTTTTTGATATATACACATTGTTTATTTAGTCACCGAATGGCACAATATTTAATATTAGGTATGTACTTTCTAAATTTTTTAGAGACCATGTTTTGTTCTAAGTTAAGCCTCAATTTTTAAAAATAAATATAGTACGTCTCAAGTGACACATAGTTTTATTATTATTGTTACATTTAATTTTTGTACAAAATATAATTTTATTTTACGCCTAATAATTTCTGTACCAAACACAAAATATGCTGGAAAGAATGATTATGAAAAGTCATATTCTATTTTATGTTACTTATCATCGAACGCAGCCGGAAGTTTTTGGCGCAGTAGAAAAATATAAAGAAGTGTGCTTCTTTATTGATATTCTAAAAGAAATTAACCATCGTAAAAATGAATTATGTTGTTGTCTTCATTCATTAATTTCAATTACATTTACGCATTTAATAAAATAATATTGAAAAAAAATAAAAACAAAATGGCAATTTCGTTTATAAGAACACAGATGGCATTAAAATATTACATACAAATTTATTAATGCATTTTCTGTTTTATAGAATTACACATCTGAGAATATGACTTCTCTTTATTTACAATGCCACAAACCAACATTACGAATAGCTTATTTATAATCGAGTAAAAAAAGTATGGCCTCTTAGTGGATACGTTGAAGAAAAGAAAAAACAAATAATAACATGCATAAATAAAATTATTGGCACATCAGGAATGGAAGAGGTAAATTTATAAGGTAGGTTCATTCAAGAAATAAATAACTTATACGGTAGGTTTTTCTTATAACTAAATAAAATGATTACAATACCGTGAGTTAGTATACTTATTTAATTTATATTATATAAAAGTAATACTTGGATAAATTAATTGCATGGCACAATTATTTGACGATGAATTATTTTTCTATTGAGTGATGTTTGATATTTAAAAATGTTAACTTTAACATAAATTTGATAAAAAAAATACCATAGATAATAATATTATTAAAAACATTTTCTGTACATTTTTCCTTTAACAACAATTATAAATGTAGTATTGTAGATTTATATGATAATAATTTACATGTTAGACGAAACACCAAAATGTTGATATGTCAAATTTTATATCTTTATAATATACATTTACTTGAGAGCTAGTATATTTATTATAAATCAAATCAATTATTACTTTTTTACAATCCATCATACAACACCTAATCTTTTTGTATTCTGGTTTACTCAAAAAAAATATTATAAAACTGTGATTTTTAATATTGAATTATACAGAATTATTTAGTCTGCAAAAGTGAAATAGCATGTCAAAATTAATAAGTATTTGTAATAATTATTGAAAAAAAAAAAACAAATATCTATGGACTTGTTTTATCGCTGTCTCTTATAATTATATAATACTAGGGATAATAAGAATGCAACGAAAAAAAAACTATACAAAAATCACACAACTTTTCTTGACAAATTCACAGGACCTTGGTTCCAGAAAACAACTAATTGGATCAATTAATAAAGTTGACAAATCAATTGATTAATTTTTACTTACAAATAATATAAAACTCACGTTTAAACATAACTATCTAACATATATATTAACAAAACTTTCAAGTTGACAATGCTTCTTAAAATACAATAAGCCTAACGTTACACAAAATACAATATTAAATACATGTCATTGTTTTGTAATGTTAGGTTAGGTTACAATAATTATTCAAGGCTGGCCAACTTTAGAGTATCATATGTTAGGTAAATCTGATCACTCCATAGAGTATTTTAAAAACATCATTATCAATGTGTAATTATAATATAATGGATGCTGGTTTTAACACTCATGTTGTTAAATCTTTTTGGAAACGTGGACAATAGCAGCTGCCTATTTATAAGGGAGCACTCGACATTCACGTAAAAAGAAAAGTTCTTCAATCACACCATTACAATATTAAAATAATTTAGTACAAAGATTACATTAATTTATACTCGTAGGTATATTATTCGTTGATTGATATTTATCAATCTCCATTGGCACAAATCAAATTGTCTGGTTGGTTTTTAAATAAATTAAAAATAAATTCGCTAAATCATCTTCCTTACAATCACCCTTTGGCAAAATTACAAAAAAATAGCATCTAAAACTTTTTTCTTTTTGTCCAGTTGTCTTCGAACAAAAATGTCAACGAGAATAATTATTACAAACGACACACGATAAAATTTTGAAAAACGTAACATTCCATAGGATATTGAATGATTTCTTTCAGTTGTGTGTTTTCAAAACATTGTCAGGGATTTTATTTATATGACTCATTGACATTATTCTTCATTTTTTTATAAGGTATTTAAATTATGTTAATTTACATAAGATAAATTGAAATCACTGATTTTCGATCACTGTCATTTTTTAACATAACCTAATTATTACAATTTGTTTATTGTCTTCATTTGGAACAATATTGATTATTGCTTATGTGTCAAACTATATAACTATAGCGAATATAGTTTTTACCTGCTGGTATTACAGTTTTCTGTTTTCACTGTGAAAGATGCTAGAGATGTTCCACTGGTTCCGGCCCCGGCCTGAGCATTTTCTTGATGTCGATATTTGTGAGAGGTCATTTGGGATAAGCCAAGAACTGCAAAGCCGCATTGTAAGCAATGGTAGTGGGTTTGTTTCTTGCAATGGAGGCACTGAGGATCAAATCCGCAACCTGCAAATCATTAAAATCATCATAAGTAACTAGATCACAGGCTCCCAACCGACTAGAAATTGCTGCTGTTTTTTAATAAAGACCTTCAATATTATATATATGCATATTAATTGGATTGCAACTTTTGAGTAACGTTTAACCATCTTGAAAATGGGATATTATATGCTGTGAAAGGAGAAATGAAGCAAAAAAGTTTGTAATTAATTATATGAATAAGTAGATTAAAAAACAGGGTGCATTTATTTCAATAGCAGAGAATTATGTCTGAAATATAGTTAAGAGCTATTTCGGCGTCATGCTATCATCAAAGCTAGACAACTAGAGTCAGGCTGACAGTTCAATCATCAAATAACACTCAAAATAATACTTAAAGATGATTTATATTCCAGTAGTTAATACCAACTTACTTTTATTATTGGAAAACTTTTCAAAACCGGCAGCTTGAATGGAATCCATTTTCTGATGTTGCCGTCTGTGAGCTACCACCTTATTGGTGTCGGTGCAGACAAATTCACATTTCAGACAATGGAAATGAGACGCTTTGTTCTGGGCTGCACCTAAACAACAAAAAAAATATATTTAATTAATTATATCATTAGGAAATTTAATGTTAACATTAAGATCCATTACCTTTTCATATTTATGTATGTATATTATGATAAGACAGTCTTCATTATATTGATAAATAATTTATTGTTGTAAAATGAAAAACGTTAACAGTAAAAATTTCTTACCGAAATTAGTAGCATGTGCACAGTCTTGTCGGCCGCAGAAAACATTCGCTCGATATTGTTGAAAGTCTCCGCCCATCAATGTGTCCAACCTTTTATTTTAAAATAATTATTAGGTTGTGTTCATAAGCTACTAAAAGGATTATACAGACATTTCTCTATTTTATGTTAAATCCTACATCTACAAACTCATGCAGCATTCAAGTATTTATGTTACTACAACATATTCCACCATTTTGTAATCACATAAAATGTCACAATATTATAATAAAATGGTGTATTAAGAAATATTACCTTTCGTGTCTGGCTGTGTGTTGAACAAATCTTGTCTTATCACAGAATGAGTATCCACAATCTCGTCTGGTGCAGTGGAAATGAGTTTGGTGTTCCCTATAAAAGAAAATATACATTTTAATGAAAGATGTCTTTTAACGGGGTCTAGTGAGACCGATTAGCCAACCATTTGTCCTGTCCTATCTCCATTCTCTCTATCCCTACTCTCTTTGAAAGAATGAGAGGTTTTCAGTTCTCGTACAAAACAATTATGTTGAGATACCTCCATTAGGACATTAGGCTATATGTCTGAAAGCATCACGGCTTTAATTAGTTAATAATTAAGTTTTTTTACCTGTATCCACAATGCTGATATTTACAATCTTCATTGAAACGGAATCTAAGATAGCCTTCAGGAATTGGTTCGTCTTTCAGCATTCTCATACTTGGAATACCTCGTGCTGCATGACTTCTATAATAAAATAAGAAAAAATTCATGTTCGTGATGAAAAAGAGTGTTGCGAAGTTTGCTAATAACTTGGTTTACTTCAAACTCGTTTACTTCAAATACTTTAAACTCGGTTTTGGTAAAATGACTAGGCCTAGAATATGCAATACAGAAATTTGTAAAAGAGCAAAAATTTATATTTATGGAAATATTTATTAATATCCACCTTTTGCCAGCCAAATCACTATCTTTTTCATTCTTGACTATGGATGAAGATGGCATTCCAGGGGAGGAAGAAAGAAGACCAGTTTGTTCCATTAAAAGTTCTGGTGGATACATCATACCGGGATAAAGTGGAAATGGAGATCTGTAAAATATCGTACCACTTTAGCTACCTACTTCCAATATGAAATGATAATTTGATAATAAAGATACGGTTAAATATTCACATTAAAAAAATAACATGAAAAAATAAAATAACTGTTCTACAAACCTGTGACTAAGAAATGCCATTTGCGCTAGTTGTGAAGGCGAAAGACCTGGAACTCCAAGTTGCTGATACTTGAGATGATCTTGCAGTCCTTGAGGAGGTTTACCAGTAGTTGCTTGAGCCAAATATTGCTGTAATAAAAGGCTATGGACTGCCTGACCAGGTACTTGTGATTGGTTTCCTTGAGTCTGTCCCTGGCCTGAGTTGACTGAAGATTGATTTGTCTGGCGCTGAGCTGAAGGAGACGGAGTCGAAGATGCGGTTGAGGGAAGGATGGAAATCTCAGGGTACTCTCGTTCCAGTGTTTCCTGAAATACCATTGAAGTTATAAGTGATAGAATAATAATAAAATAATTTTGTAAATATATTAAAGAGCTATTTTAAGGCATATATTATGTAAACACCAACTCATATAATGTTATCTCACCTTAGTAGCAGCCAATCCTGGAGTAGGGCTATCGAAGCCCTGAGGTTGCTGGTTGTGATGATGTGCTGCAAGCATCTGCGGACAGAGGTGTCCTGATTCGCGAGATCTCAAACAATGTTGGCATGTTGCTGAGTTCGGTCGGGGTGACACTGCCGATCTGTCATGAGACGAAGGGTAGAATGTTCCAGCCGCCTTCACCACTGCTGGTATAAAAAAAAGAGAGATATTTTATTTTCACTTATTAAATAATTGTGTAGACTATCAAATCAAGAAATCATTCAAGATTCCAATAATACGACAATAAATAATTAATAAATAATCAGCTGAGTCTGTAACTTTTTGTATAAATTAAATTCAATATAAACATTTCAGATTTATTAAATTATTTGTTAGCAATGTTTTTTCATTCAGTTTTCCCTTGATTTTATCGAATTCTGATAATTAATAATATCATTATACCCTCATATTTTGAATAAACTCTCTATTTAATTATAAGTAATAAAAATAAACTATTTAGCTCGCGATTGCTGAATATGTCCAGTTAATACGGCTACGAGTGTCACTCGTAATTTGAGTATAGGTTAAGCCATATAACTAAAGGATAGTATGAATAAATAATTATATTACTACAGTATTTCAAACCAACCTGAAACGCTCCCCATATCAGTATCAGGATTTTCACTCTTGACGATACATAAACTGGCCGGATGAAAACCATCCATCGAGATGGACTCCTTCTTCATCGAGTAGTCCCTAACCTCGGCTTCAGACTCTAGATTTCCTTTGCTGTGTTTATGCCCGGGTAGCGCTGCATACTGAATAATCACTTGGCCGCATACGTCACAGTGAAAGTGAACATTAAGTCCCACAGATCGTAGACTTGAAGGCACAGGGCATGCATCGCTTGTTCCCGTACAATGTTCGAAACCGTCTAACAATCGAGGAGTCGAATGAACATCTCTGGTGTGTTGCTCCATAGCTGTGTGATCGTCTGATGAATGATTGCAGCGAGCGCAGTGCAGATGAGAGCGCGACGTACGGAGACGGCAGGAAGGATGGTGAGGTGCACATGAATCTATTCCCGTGAACGATTCAAAGTTTGGAAAGCGAGTGCGCTGTAAAAAAAAAAAAAAATTAACTCTTGTCTTGTACTACTTACTAAAATAACTTTCAAATTTTTTTCAACATATAATTAATATTCAAGATTTTAGAGTAGTTACAAAAATGAATTAAAATCACTTACAGAAAATTCTTCATTGCACGGTGACTGAGATAATGAAGATTGGCTGCTTTTTGGAAGTTTGAACGATGTAAAAACAGCTTGCGGTGTTGCCTGTAAAAAGTTACCATAATATAATTTTGTAATATGTTATATAAATCAGTGTAAACACATAAAAAAATATTTTGTTTTATAAATGTTTGTTTTGAATATGCACTCACATGATCAGCCCAGACTTCAACGATCCTATTTTTCGGTGGTCTTCCTCTTTTCCTACTGAACATCTCATCCAAAGAATTAGCCGGCCCCGGATGAACCGGTAGAGGTACGGATGCTTGGTTCAAAGCCTGCAGGGCTGCAGGGTTTAAGGCCTGCAATGCAGCTGGACTCAGACCTTGTAGAGCAACAGCTGGAGTCAATGCTTGGATCGCATTGGGTGTCAGACTGTGAGACAAGCGATTCAACGGAGGAGACATTGGGGAAAGCAAGGTGTGCTGTCGGTGATGTTCTAAGCGGCGGAAAGGTTGGTCATCTGATGGTAAAACAATGCAGCCACAATTTTCCTGCAATAAATAGGATTTGTTATTTTTATATATTGGAAAAGAAACAAGGTTTTCTAACAACATATTTAGAACTATGTACTATACTTCATCATATTGTTATTGTTAACTATTGTAGCAAATGTAACTTCCAGTATGATATATTCAGTAATAAAGGTTGTAGTCAAGACTTGTTGGTACTATTGACATGTCATTTTTAAAGAAAGCGAGGAAAAGAAAGCTATCACTTACCCAAGTGCAATGATAATGAGTTACTTCTCTAATGTGGTGACAGGAAGGGCTACCACATGACTCTTCCTTGGTTGAAGTCTGGAAGTAAGCTTCAGTTACTTGGCTCTGGTGCTCATGTTCAAGCGCATGTTTCACCATAGTGTTTTGACAGCTGTAATAAGAGAATATTATTAATTTACCACTTCATTCATTCACTATTTTTATACATAGTAATTAAGTTGATTTAAGAGTAAAACATAAATAATAGTTTACAAACCTGTGTGCCATGCTGCACCCTTCGGCCATGCAGTGATAATGTTTGTTAAAAGCGCTGCATTTGCCACACTTGTCTTCTGCGTCAGTTCCACCACTAAATGTGTGGATATATTTTCGGGATATCTCTTCAACAACCATGTGATTCTATTGAAATAAACGAAAAAAAAGTTTGTTTAAGCCATAATAAAGCATTACTGTCCAAGAAAAAACTTGCATATATTATAGATGGATGAAACTATTTTTATATTGTGTATAACTTACTAAGGCCAGTTGATGATGTTCCATTCCCATGGCGTCAGCTGATGTGAGATCCATGGCAGATTGAAGAGGTATCAATGGTGGTGGTTGTGACGATATCTGCATAGTGTATGGCATTGAATCTTCGTCACCTTGATCGCACATCCCCATGGGCTTTGGGGAGCATTTCATCTTCATATGGAGAGACGAGGAATCTTCAGATGGAGAAGGTTGAAATAATGACGATGGATGGCTGTAAATATAAAAATAAGAATAAAATATATAAAACTTAATTCGCTTTCTTATTATGACTGTATACTTGGTATATATTTTTATTTTCTTATGTCTTTAAATATGCTGAAATATTCGAAAAATACAAATGTCGTTTACCTATAGTTAAGCTCTTGGTCCTTACGTTCGTGCTTCCTCTTGTGAGAGAAAAGCTGACTGGAAGAATGGAGAACATAATTGCAACGAGGTCTGATACAGTGAATATGGTTACACATTCTACTGAACCTGGGGAGAAAAGAAGTAAAACATGTTAATTCAATTTTACATAACTGTTTCATGTACATAATATTTAATTTATAGTCTGACAGATTATTTAAAATGGTGGGTACTGAGCAGCTGTTATCATGTCAGTCCAATTCAAATCTAATCAACACCGAAAGAGAAAATCTAGCTTTGCCAATCAAAACTTTATTACGAGGAAAATATAGAATTTAGAAAAGACTTTTTACTTATTGAATAGTTTACAATTAAAAACACCAATTATGACAGTTCTAAGCTCATCTATCATGCAACCTCGATAACAACAAATATTTCTCTAGACTACTCTTTTACCTGCATTCTCTGTAAGGACACGGCTCATTCTTCATGTACTTCTTGAACCCATCTCTCGCAAGCTGCTCATCCTTGATGTGGTACGTTTTGTGTTTCTCTGCAAACAAAGAGTCAGCTGCATTACAAAAAATGTTGATATCATTTCTGCTGATGTTTACATACCAGCAAAAATACTTCAATTTTTTTTTCGCATTTATCTTATAGAGAAACATTTTTAAAATTTATAGTATTTCATAACACTCACCCATATCAGCTTTGTTCTTAAATGTGTACCGACATCCTGGTCTCCGGCAGTGAAAATGTGTTGTACGCTGTCCTCTGAAAGCACAGTGTGGTGCTGAACATCTTTCAGTAGCTCTGAATCTCTGAAAGCCTTCTTGAAGTATTGCAGAGTCTTTCCGGTGGTAATTTGCATGCATCTGAACGTCTGATGTTGATATGTAAACCTGCAGACATTCAATTTATTTTTCATGTCAATTATTTACTGAATCAGCACATTTTTAACGTGAAATCTAATAACAACTACATTGGTGCTTGGTTTATTTTCAATAATAATTCTTAATATTTGATAAGCCATATAAATAATAACAAACTAACCTTATCACAGCCATCTTGAATACAGTGGTAGTGTGTTTGACTTCTGTTGTGAGGACAGCCTCCGCCACGTTCACTGCAGTCATCTAATGGTGAATAACGCATGAATCCATGGACCAATGACTCATCACGTTTCTTATGCCACTATAGATACAGGAACAATAATTAATACACTTCTTACGACATTTACTGTTACAATAGTAATAATATATATAAAGAGTATTTTTTTACCTTGAAGTGTCGTATCATCTCTTCTTTTTTGCAAAAGACCCTGGTTGTGCAGTCCAGACAGTGGAAGTGTTCTCGATAACCCATGTCTTTGCAATATGATGATCCACATTCCAGTGCAGAACCAAAGCTAAAATATAAAATAGTATAATAAAAACATAGATAGAAATGGGACGATTTTATGTTGTGTAAATTTATGAGTTTTCTGGAAAAGAAATTGAGTTGGAATAAAAACAGTCTGTTTTGCCTTACAGTAATGGTGAATTAAAAGAATTATATGAATATATACATAAGTAAGAATATATATAAATAGTCTATGATTATTCACTGCCAGTGTTGTATTTCCTGTACAATTTGATTTGACACGTTAACAAGATGTAACTGTATAATAGGAGAGAAAGTGACCAAATGCATTTTTCATGAACAATTTTATTATCTGGAAAAATGTCCAACACAATATACATATACATACCCAAGAATGTCAAAAAGCAAATCAGAAATGTGACAGCTATAAGAGGGGCTCTGGATTGATTGAAATAATGTTAAAACGGGTCGCTTAAACTTGTCTCGTATGACGTTTTTTTCTGGAGAATTTAATTTTAAACTTACCGCTTAACGTATCTAGAATAGTCCAATGCTGGTACGGATGCTTGTCGCCTTCCATCTAGCTGATTAAGAGATGCGAGTAGAGCTGTAAATAAAATGAAAAAAATATTTGTTAATTTAACATTATACATACACTCATTAACAATAAAGCAATAAACGAAAAGGGAGAAATTTTTCAGTGAGGGGCTACATCAACATAAAATCATGTATCTTATGATACAAACATCAATTGAGCTCCTAAGAAATGAAGTGAGCCAAGTGGTAATTCAGAAAAACATGAGTTAAATGCATAATAATATTCTACATTCCTCAAAGTATTGTAAAAGTGAAGTGAGCACTCCAACGGTGTTTTCTCCCTAAAATAAAAATAAACAATCCACTAAGATAGTAAGTAATGACGTGATTGTACTTAAAAGTGCAACAGAAAAGTTTTACCATTTTGCTACTTGTCTCATTTCATTACTTGGCTCATTTATTTACTGAAAAAATCTAGCCGGGATTTGAACCTTAGCCTTGCTGCAGCTATAGAATAAGCGGGATTATTAAACTGGATCAAAATCGAATTATTATTTAATTAAATCTAGGTGTTGAATTTAATTTAAGTAAATTTAGTTCTAATTTTTAATCATAGATGTCGTTGCTTTTTCGTAAGAATTCCATGACAAGAGATTTAAAATAATTGTGTACATTTTTCTCAAAGTCAAAGAAAGCATTAAAAAATATATATTATTAAATATTCTCGTCACAAACGAAAAATAAAAAATATTTTTCTGTTGAATTGGCGATACACTGTCAATTATGAATTTTCCTCGAGTCGGTAGACAATGTTAGTTAAAACATCGAATACATCTAAACATCTTTTTAACAGTATTTTTTTTATGACTCGTATGCAATAATAAATTAAACAACTGCATGTTAATTATTTTCAATAACTGGCGCTAATGGAAACTGCAGTTTCGCGTAAACATCAAATTAGCAAGTTTACATTTCTAAAAGAAGCTAAAACATCACTTTAATTAATACTGACTAACTAACTTCATAGTTAAGTAATAAACAAGTAATGCACAGTAGGAAACATTCATCAAAAATAATTGTCAATCTTTCAACAATAAAATCATATTATTCCTAATTCCGCAACATTTTCTCTTATTATAATGTAAGCCATTGTGAATATTTTAGATTACATATTATTATAATATTAAATGAAATAATTAACTACACTCAGGAAAATATACAAAATAATAGATTGGCTTTGAAATTTATTACTAAAGTATCAAGCATTTTTTTGTATTATTTCAAAATTATTTATTAAAGATCATAACAGTTTTCGCTTATCACTAGTATTATCAACTGAAACGTGTTTTATTTTTAATATAATGCTTTTTCACAAAGAATTGACAGTAAACACATAAGAAGTGAGTGTTCAAATTGAGCATTTTCGAGAATAATTGAAGACGTTAAAGTTGTACCTAACACCGAAAACAATTAAAAACAGAATGAATGAAAAGCAAAATAAATGTGGATCTTATATTCTGTAAGATCATCTAAATTTTATTTGGCACATTTTTAAAGGCTCGAAGTTGTACAATAAACAAAACGATAAAAGTGTTTCAATGAAAAATCAGTAGATACAGATAGTATATATCTTAAAATAAAGATACAAACTTCACCTAAAACGGTGACGTATTGTTTCAAAGATACATACATATTTTCGACGTGTTAAATAAAATAAAAGATTTTGTCAATTTACATTAATTGAAGTTTCCGGCGTGCTTATTTTATTACTAATATTTTAAGAATTCAATCAAGTGTTTTCGGCCAGAGTTCACCCAATCAGCGAGGAAAGGTTAAAAGAAGTTTACAAAGACAGTCGATGTCCGAAATTCGGAGAAATCGCAAATTGTACGAAGTGCTCTGTTGGATGTAGAAAAAAACAAAAACCCCCGCGTTTTCCTTTTTGCTTTTTTAAACGAATAAATCTGCATCTTTGTCTCGGCCAAAATCTTTAATATATTTCGTTTGACTTCGGTAGAACTGCTGTATTTTATTGAATAAGCGTAAGAAATATTGTAACTTTTTGAATAAACTTGTAGCCGAGTGATTAACGTCGTTGGCTTCTTCAGTTAAGGTGTTCACGTATTCGAATGCCAGTAAAGACAGTTTCCTAAATTGATTTATTATTGATTTGTGTTAGAAGACATAGATATTATACATCGACGTTAATTTTCAACAAGTATCATATCTTTAATTTTGTCAATTTTGATGTAATGAATTCAGAGTTTCAATACACACATATTCCTTTAACTCGTATCTCTAAAAAATGTATATTTTATACTTTATTTAATCTAAGACAAAAACAAATAGTTTGGTAAATAATATAGTCATGTGCTATGTTTAGCATAAAAGAGAGGATTACACGGGTGCAAACATCTTTACTTCCTTTCTTATTAATTTCCTTAGATATTTAGATTTCCTTTGGAATAAGACAGCTATATTATTATATATATTAATAAATACACGAAATTGTGTAGTTTGTATGACTCTACATAAAATTGGGGGGTGGGGTTTACTTTTGATAAAATCTTAAAAACAATTTTACACATATTTTCTATAAGTAAACAAACATTACTATTTTTTCTTTAATGAAATACATTTAAATTTTGTGAAGAACATTTCTTTATACTCGCTTAAGAAATGCATTTGCTTAAATCACTAACTTAAACCAAAGGCAGGATAAAGTATAATATTTTATTTCACAATTTTACAAATAAAGATAGATTGATTTTTTTTTAAATTTACATCTGACACTGGAAGATTTTTTCTATCAAACATACATACAGTATTACAGACTTAATATTTTTGACAAAACGAGTACGGTCTTAATATTATTATATAAAATGAAGTCCCTTATGATTGGAAGTTGGAACCGATGAATCAGTGACTTAGTGGGTAAGGTTGTTGACACCGTCATTTGCCCGAGCGCGATAATCCTCAAATAACGAATTTTACTTTTTTACTTCGAGAAAGGACCTTCCTCGTCATATAACAACCTTATGTAAAACAAGACAATTTAGAACTTAAGCAGGACGAACGTCTCCTAAATCATTTTTTTAACCGATAAATAAATTACAAATGAATAATATTTATTATACTAAACACAGCAGTATCGAGAATTGAATATTAATCAATTAATCAAACTAAAAATATGTAGTTATTTACAAGCAAAATATGTAATAAAAAAATGGCCTACTAGGATTAAGTGCGGTCTCCCAATTTTTTTGTGTAAATATTATATTTTAGTATGTTCCCGGTTCACGGCAACCGTTGCAATGCCACTCAAAGAAAGAAAGTGTTTGTGTTTATTGAAGTGCATGTTTTCTTTTTCTGTCCGTTTGACGTTTGCTGCCGATTCTCTATGGTACGACACACGCGCCACCTACAGTAAGTTAAATGTACTATAACATTCGCGCAAGTGCAAGCATACGTTGTCAAAATTAACTGTATGGCAGACATACAAACATTATTTTTTATATATAAGACCTACTGTGAGTTAATTTTACTATGCCTATAACCTTCCCGGAAGTGCAAGCAAAAAGTTTGTTAAAGTTTTATTGCAATCGGATGAGTGGTGTGGCAACGCATAAAATACGAACAAACATTCATTTTTATATATTAGATTTCATCAAAACTTCTAGTATCTGGCTTAATACATGGACGCAAAGTTCTAAAATAAAACGGTTCCCCACCCTCGGACTAAGGCTGTCCCAACAATAATGCTGTAATACTGATATTATCACAATTAAAAGTTTTATTAATTTTGTTTTTTTTTTAAACAGTACCCTTGGTTCCAGAGATTAGATTATGTGGATTTGAGAAAACTAATATAGTATTTCAACAGTAAGTAAGTTTTTATACGGCGACAGTTTCTGTTTCATATTCTGAACGTCTGATTTTATTAAAGTAATGGGGTATTAGCAATACAATTGTAACTTCACGTCGTATTAAATTAAATTAATTTTGATACCACTCTATTGACTCTCAGATATATAAATATGTAGATTTTATTAAAATAATATTAATTGTTTAGAATGAATCTTTTGTTGATATTGTTTTACTGTATATTATAAAAATTGATTGCATCATTGAAATAAAAATTAATATTTTTAATTGAAAATGACGAATCAAATAGTCAACTGCATGTTAAACGAATTTAATGCTTTACCGGAAAGACACAAAGCTGTTTAGCTTAGCTGATAATAGAAGATAATACCTTTGGAATTGACGTGAGACGCTGCCATCATTATTGCATGACCAACAGCATGAGCACGGTATGCTAAATCAAAACTAACAACTTCCACAATAGTAAATAACTATTGTGTGTCTAGAATGAATGGATACATACATTCCTCGTTATTATTTATCACGTGTAATTTTATCTAATTTATTTCATATTAGTTTACTAGATGCCTTTATCGCTGGTTCACAAAAACGGGTATGTAAACATTAAACATTGTTTTTTCAATCGATTTATGAATTTCTGTTCGAAGGCATGGATGTATGTGATGTCTTGAATTCCCACCTCCCACCCAGCCTACCCTAAAAATGGAGTGGAGTGAGTAAACCAAAACTAAAAAATAAAACATATATATACCTAAAGCAAGCTATCCAATGTTTCTTGGATGGAATAAACGACTTGGAAAATCAAAACAAATCTTTTCTACTAGCGAAATACTATAAATAATTTTGTTAAGCATTTAAAAATAATTTTAATATCATTTAATTAATATTTTGATAACATCTATTCTAGTCTCAACATCCATATAATCCATAAATCCATCAAGCCATTTATTTTTATGGTTTCCATCTTAACTAAGAATCTTACGATTGTCATCTTAAAATAAAATTCTACGACAAATTATAACTTAAGCTCGTAAAATAATGTACATATTTATTTTATTTTGTTCGCTCCCAATATGGAGCATATGTACTCATAATGAAGTTTATCAAAACAGAAGTTGTTTCTACGAGAACTGCTTGTTATTCAGTTGCTCAACCTCTCTGTTTTTCAAATAGAGAAGGAATATAAAGATAGGACTAGTGGTTAGCTAATCGCTCTCACTACATCCCGTTTTTAGGGTAGGCTGGGTGGGAGGTGGGAATTTAAGACATTACAAACATCTATGCCTTCGAACAGAAATTCATAATACGATTGAAAATTCAATTTGTAAAACTGTCCGTACTGGGATTCGAATTCATGACCTCCGCAACCGAAGCCAATGGCGTTGATTACTCGGCCACGGTGTTTAACGATGGGGATAATTAGATAATAAAGATTTAAATACACTGTAACGTATAAAATATATAGTTTAGATTAGTTTATTATAATTTAAAGATTTTACAACTTATATTTGACAATAATGTAGAACTGTTGCATGCAGTTAACTTCACCGTGTTAACGAGGCTGGTAATGTTTGAATAATGCAATCATAATCAGCGCTTGTCAAATGTGTGTGAGTCACTATCCTCAACAACGAACTATTAAGACTGAAAATAGAAAATTGTATAAAGAATTCAGTCCATGTGACCCACATTAGTAATTATTCTATATTAAAGTTCACTTTTAGGGTGTTCACTGTCAATACTTGGTGGGAATGCATTCTATTAATAAAAACACAATATTCCTTTGTACTTCATTCCACTAAATTTATTAATCTTTGATGGTTTTTTAATTATATGTTAGAGGTGTTCAACATTCTAATTTTGGGTTATTATAGAGTCACTTATACTGTAATTTGTAAATTATTTTCAATGTCAATTGTTGTTTACACCTTTTACAATTTATTTTTGTATAAATAGCTTGTTTATATATTTTTCTTATCAGTTTACAATGCAATGACAATATACTCTCCTTTTATATAACTCCGCTCGAACTAATAAATTCTCTGCGATGGTGTCGTTTAGGACCATGTAATTTATCATTTCTGATTCAATAAAGAGTCGAGCTTTAATGAATTCTCTGCATCAGTTCATCATTTTTGTTACAAAAATCCATGTTCCTTGTACTTCATTCCACTTTATTGCGTAATAGACGTCCCCACCATGGATTGCACGCGGTTTTCCGCTCATTCGACGATCGCTATTCGTTCGCTATATACTGCGAAGTCCAAAACTATGTCAGATCCTTATAAACATGCTACCCATAAATGAGTTGAAAATGGGTATTGGTCCATTCTTGACTTAGACCGAAAAGTAAAGTGGAATGTACAAAGGAACACTGTGTTTTTATTACTAAAAAAAATATTAAATACACGATTTCATTATTGGTTTTTCCTAAATCTTTATAACATTCCCAACGTTCTGGTGAATTGGTTTTTTTGTTGTTGTTTAATTAGAGAAATATTTATAATGTAAAATTAATAATACGTGTCTCTGTCACGTTCTCACGTTACTTGGCTGTCATAATACCTGAATACTTATTGGTCAGCGATTGTTGTAGAAGACCGAGTGGTATAGAAAAGATTAATTGAGGCGGCTAAGGTTTACCCTGGATTGTAGCACCAGAGAAAAAGAAGAAGAAGAGAAGACTTTTACGTAATCAAATTCGGCTCGTATTTTTCCGGTCAGAATTTATATTAAATGGTCATAATATATCGGTCAGTGTAAGTAGTCATAATTTAAATGAAATTAAAAAAAAAACCTATCCTAACCTAACCAAAATGATTATAAAATATTCTGACCGTATAATATTTGTATTCTGATCAAAAATTTATTTAAATTCTGACCATTTAATTTGTTCCCATTAGATTCTCAATGCGACATGATCTTTTACTATTGTTCGTTCATGACTCTTTTTTTCCGATAAGACAACATAATGTATCGATACATCATATTATCACAGGTTACTTTGGAACCGAAATCATATTTATATAAATACTTTTTTTCTACCGTTAAGTTTTCCCCTGAAAACCACTGATTCGGTATTTAGATAAGCATGTGAGTCCCGCAGTGGCAGCGGGGAAACGCGGAGAAGAAGGGGCCACGAGGGAAAATAAACTCACCAAAGAGCGCTTCTCGCTGTACCAATTTAAACAAATCAGTTTTTATTAATACGAAAATCGTTGACAACAATTACGGCAATTCGTGTCGGACATTTGAGTGAGCTCAAACCCAGGACGAGGGGTATTCAATAATATTATTCCTGGTGGACAGGGCCGCACTGGGAGGGATCGCGAAATGATATTATTATGAATGACCATATAAAATGTTGCTGATAAATCATAGTCACTGATCCACTTGTTAATTACCATGGAATATTTACTTTGCATTGTGTGTGTAATTAAAAAGATATAAAATTTGTTTTGTTTTTTTGTTGGTAATGTATTCAGCAGTAATAACTGTTCTACTTATTTGAAAAATTAAGCGGATAATGCTATATGTACTAGTGATTGACGCGATTATAAGGCTCTTAAAAAAATCTAATGCGTCGATTTTTAATATACGATATGAACTTCACTTTTAGGGTGTTCACTGTCAATACTTGGTGGAAAGGCATTATATTAATAAAAACACAATATTCCTTTGTGCTTCATTCCACTTTATTTAATAGGTCAGGACCGGTTTCGCTCATTGCGAGCATTGTCAACTGACAATGCTCGCAGTTGATAATCTCGCAATGAGCGAAACCGGTCCTGACCTATTAAATAAAGTGGAATGAAGTACAAGGGAATATTGTGTTTTTATCAATATGAACTTGTCAATAATTCATTAAGTACCATCATCAGAATGATAAATTAATGTTTAAAAAAAATATAACTTATTATTTAACATTGGGTTATGTTTATCTGTAAATGGCTGCTTTGGTATTAATCCAACTTTTAACATATTTGGTTATGTTTTTTTTCTTAAATTTAAACAAATTGAAAAAGCACTACAAAGTTCTACATACACAAGGTAAGACATATATTGACAAACTTTCCGAATGAAGTAGACAAGCTTAAAAAATATATGCAGTTGAAATGGATCAACTAAAAAGTTTGCAGGTATTTGCCCAAAATTCAATTGTCACTAAGAGCGAAGGAATATAATCGTTTTTTTTTTCATTTGAAAAATATATTCAATTAGAATACCTTATAATGTATGCAAACATTTCTCTTTTATAAAAACTGAACAATAAGATATCAAAGATCTAAGTTTGAATAAAATTTATGGTAAAATAGCCTCCATTCCAGATTCGCCTCTGTTGCTATTGGTAACAATTTGTCAACAAACAACGCACGAATTACCACATTCCCTCGCCAATCAACAAGCACTCGTAGAACCAGAGGCGGTTTCTCGCTTATTTTGCAATATCATATCATTTTTGTAGCTACACATATTTTAACAGCCATAACTACTTCAATAATACGATTGTATATCTTTTCAATTCCAATCAATTTACTATTTTAAGCATTGTATTAGAAAAACGCTTGACTTTTTCACCAGTTTTAAAAACTTCCTTCTGAGCATATACATTTAGTTTCCTACATTCAGGATTTCAAGAAGAAATACAACAACGCTGGAGAATTTAACAAACCTGTGGAGACACTTTTCGAGTAATTATTTTAATACGAAGGTTTTCATACCTTACCACCGTCAGCCTAATCCAATGGCAACAAATAATGTTAGCAGAAGCTGGGTTAACATTCTTCGAAAAAACTCTTTTGTGTTTTACTAGAAGTATAGATTGGTAAAGGTTTAACTGTTGACTGTGCATGCAGAAAATATGCTCCGATGTTACTTTGAAAGTCTTTAACCAATGTAAGATACTGAACGCATTCAAAATCTAGAAGATGTACAATAAAGGCAGGAAAGACGTTCATTGACAAAGTTTTACAGGAGGGTAAATAGTAAAATGCTGATACATCTTGCAGAAGATAGATGAACTGGTTATTTTCTTTCTTATCAATTACAATTAATCGTGTCCTTTTTGTTATACAAACGATTAGTTATTATACCAGCGGTGGGCTGCCAATATCTTAACAAGGGGCTCGGTAAATCTCGTGGAACATATGGCTTCCTAATGAAGGTATCTCAACATTTTTTTTTCTACGAGAACTGTTTGTTACTTCTTACAACTGTTCGCTCAACCTCTCTTTTCCAATGAGAGTAGTAGGAATAGAATGATAAGGCTAAGACAGGACTAGTGATTAACTCGAACCCATGATGTCCGGCACAGAAGCCCACAGCACTGAATGAAAAAATGAAGGGGCTAGTCTTTTTTCATAATAAAATTTAACCATTTACAGAAATTGCAGTTAGGTGCTGATTTGATCTAAGACGAATAATTTTCTTATATTAACAAGGGGCTCGCCGGCCGCGCTGAAATTTAACAAGGGGCTCGCGCGAGCCCCCCGAGCCCCCTCCAGCCCACCCCTGTATTATACGCTTTTGAAAGCTGTACAAGAATGTAACATTGTTGAAAACTGGTGTAATATTTTGTTTCTTCTCAATAAACCACCTTGAATGCAATCCTCTAATACAGTATATGGCACTGTGTATTGAACGATTAGTTGTTTAACGCTTTCGTTAAAAGGGTTGGATCAGAACCGATCAAAACACTACACACTACTAGATCCAATTTCACCGAACGCAAATTTTCAGAATGACATTCAACGTTCTGGATTGCATTGCAGAAAACAGAATCGTTCAGCCAATTGACAACTGCGGTAGGTAATTTACGATCAATTTATTACTCTCTGTATCATATTAGCTTAGAACTCAATTCATAGATAAAGACTAGAAATGAATAACATATTTGGTTTGTTATTACAAAAGTGCTCAATAAATTAGTTCACCATGCAAGTTATCAAGAGTAACCAATCATATTATGTGCGATGACTTTGGATAGAAATATTGAAATGATTAAGAAATATTACAATCAATACGAACTGATTAAAAAATACATATTATTTATTACACCCGCCAAAGCTGCTAAGACATCACGGCAGTAAATGCAAACATAATCGTTTTTGTAAGTATTGAATCAAATGATTCCTTTTTTGTAATTCAAACGGGTGGTACCTATATTTCCGTTGAGTTACCCTTAGTAAAATAATTAGCAATCAAAGTGGATTTTACCAAAACTCCTTAAAGTCTGGTAGCTGTTAAGGTTTCCGTACCTTTAGCTTTATAGTGCACTAGATAAAGTGCCGCCTGTTTGGTCGAGTGGTTAACGTCGTTGGCTTCGGTTACGGAGGTCACGGGTTCAAGTCCCAGTACGGACAGTTTTATAAATTGATTTTTCAATCGATTTATGAATTTCTGTTCGAAGGCATGGATGTATGCGATGTCTTGAATTGTCCCCTCCCACCCATCCTATCCTATGGACGGGGCATATCGACAGCGATTAGCCAACCACTAGTCCTGTCCTAGTCCTATCATTCTATTCCTACTCTCTTTGGAAAAAGAGAGGTTGAGCAACTGAGTAACAAGCAGTTCTCGTAGAAACACTTCTGTTGAGATAAACTCCATTAGGAGTCCATATGCTCCACATTGGGAGTGGACATGGTAAAAAAATATGTATAATTTAAAAAAATACTAATTTAAGATATTTATTTTTAAAAAACGAACGTGACATTATTGACTTATATTATTATTTTTGAACGAAGTAAATTTTCATGGATTGAAATAAAAAAAATGTTAAAATTTTAAATACTTTTAAAATAATGACTGATGATAATGATTGATAACACAGTGTGCACCAAATCAAATAGTCACTAATATACTAATTGCTGTGCATACTCTGTTGTATGTAATTTAATATAATGTTCCCAGTTTAATTTTTAAACTGGCAGTGATTAGGAAATCCTGATTTGAATAATTTGAGGACATCAGTAAACCAAAAAGAGTCCCGTCGAGTTCCTCCTGATTTAAAACGTATTAAAAATCAGATATAGTGACGTCATCCGAGATAAGTGCACACTAGAGATGCATGTTATTAATTTACGAGTAAAAAAAATATCTTTCCGATAAGCGATGGTAAACATTTTATTTTTAATTCGTAATTTCTATTTCTGTATATCGACATGCACAATGAATAAAGCACTATTGGCTATTGTTGTAGCAAGAACATATTGTTTCTACTTATAAATGATTTGTTTTGACTTTTATTAATGGTTCTACGGCGGAACGGTTAGCGTTGTGGGCTTCCGTGCTGGATCTCACGGGATCGAGTCCCAGTGCGAACAGCGTTTTTTCAATCGATTTCTGTTTATAGGTTTGCGTGTTTGTGATGTCTGAACCACCCCACCCTTTCCGTAGTTTTAATAACTGAGAGTAGCGATTAGCTAACCAATATCACAATCCTGTCCTAGCCTTAACCTGCTATCCCTACTATTCTATTTGAGCAACTGAGTAACAAAACAGTTCTCGTAAAAAAATATATGTGGAGATATGCTCAACATTGGGAGCAAACATTGGTTAAAATAATACTAATCGATTAATTGTCAATGTTTTGTTGTTCTAATGATTAAAATAATGTTACTAATTTTTTGGATTTCATATAATTATATAGTTAATTGATTTTAAGTTATTTCCCTCGATAAAAATTTGATTCCGTAAAATAAAAACGACTTAATTTATACGACTTTTCTATTTACTAACCACAATTGTCAAATTTTGTCACGGAAACCTCAATATAATAAATTGTGTTTAAATCACATTTTTTGTAGTGCAGTATTTTTTTCTGGAAACAATTTTTTCTTAGAAATAATCTTTAGATTTCCCCATCCCAATCTTCATCCAGCTGGTTATAATTATCACCTGACATGTCTCAGTTCAAATAAAAACATTGTTGTTTTATTTGCCAACTCTTCAGAACATCAATTCTCAGCCATAAACAAAACCTACGAGGATTCTTGGAAAAACGCTTTCAATAAGGCGAAATCATTTCGATGAGCATGACCGAGCAGTAAAGGGTTGTGCGTCACGTTCTTTCTGCACAGCTGTTCTGGGACTTGATGTGTGACGTTTTCAAGTATTGATTACTAGCACACTCTTGCGAATGTTTTACAATCAGTCCTTGATAGACAAGACGACAGGAAGTGGACTTCGATATTTACGAAAGATGTTATGTACAGTTAACGCTATCAATAGTGTATATTTAGCAGGGCTGTGGAGTCGGAGTCGGAAAAATCTTAAGACTCAGACCCACTGAAAAAAAAAATGTATTAAAACCACAATAGTTCGTAGTGTTGCCACTGTATGCTAGGCTGACTAAATATGATCTGATGGTATACATATATATATATAAGTTAAAGGTTGAAAAAATTCTTTGGAGTCGGAGCAATATTCCCTCTAAGACAAGAGTTAGCTGCGCGAAAATTTCAAAGGCTGCCCGGAGGCTGCGCGGACCGATCAAATATTAATTGAACAACTGTCTTGTAATGCGCGCCAACCCGAAATGAGTGCGCGGGGGCTTGCTAACTTCTACGCGGCCGCGCACGCGCGCAGCTTAGAGGGAACGATGTCCGACTGTCGGAGTCGTCTTTTTATACCAGGCTCTACAGCCCTGATAATTATTAGTAGGTTACTAAGTAGACAAAGACAGGAGTGGGGAACTTTTCCATGTATAAACGCCACATTCATTTATCTGATTCAACAAAAACGTGCAGTGAAGAAAACGTTGACACCCCCACCATTTCTTTTCGTCTTTCGTACATATAAGTCAAAAGGCTGCACCAGAGTAGACAAGAGGCCGCAGGTTCACCTCCACTGGACTAGCATATTTGAAGACCTCAATTGCAAAACCTACATAAAGACCATTTTTTGTTTTTTTTTTCAAATTTTGATGCCAACTTGTTTTCTATTTCAATATCTACACAATCAATAGATGTCCGATTTCAAAACCTCTCTAAATACAAAGAAAGCGCATTTACAAATACGTGTTTAGTCTCAAAACGTACTCAAATCCAAAATGCCCACAGCAGTTTTTTGCACTTTGCCAACAATTTTAGTTTTTGGAGTTAAGTAGGTTTTGAATCTTAGGCGCTCATTTATCAATGATGCAGTGTATAGTTAACGCTATCGAAAGTGTATCTTTCGTTACGAGTTATTTTAACTGTTTTTGTGATTGAAAATTGATGCACAAAGGATAGAAATATCGTCACAAGTGTTCGAAAACAAAAGCAATTCAAATATACGTCATTTTACCATGATTCCGAGTGAATGCCTAATGTAAACCAATTTCCACGGAATTCCTACTTAAGACGTGATTTATCTGCTTATGAATTCATGGACGCATGGAACTTCACTTTGGTATTGTTCAATCAAGAACGGGATGCGGGCGCTGCAGATGCGCAATGTCGTAAGTGTCGTTCGGCTCTTCACTCGATTTACGTACGTAGCGCGTTTAATATGCATCGGAATATCAATTTATTATTTTGTATTTCGTACAGTGTGGCGAGTAATCGAAGAGCGGGAGCAATGAACTGTAAATCATTCGGAATTTTTACTAATATTACAATTTTTACATCAATATCGACCGTGGAAAGGAAAAAGGATAAAACCCACAGCTTTTTTTCGTTAATCACAATGTATCAAACTTGATACGCATTCTATCAAAAGGATGTAAGCTGCAGATGCCGTATTAGTATCAAAATTTAGCTTTTATGTTTGAAAAAATATGAGCTTGTAAAAATTGAAACCAAGAAAAAAGACTAAAAAAAAGGTTTTTTTCTAGACAATCACTTAAATTAATATTAGATTATGTCAATTAAACACCAGTATTGAAGTCTCCATGCACTTCAAGGTAGTGTATATTTCATAATTTGCATATGGCCCAAAATCATTAAACCACGTTTTTTGTGCCTCCTGTAAAGTTTGCTATGTGTGGGTTACGTTTTTTTCATTTCCACAGTCGATATTATTAATCATCGCACATGGTTTACATCACTTTTGACAAGAAAATAAATTTAAAAATGCCAACTGATTCGACGACGATCCTTTTTAAAACATATCTGTTTCAAATTTGAATCATATGGACTTCCAATGAACAGTATAAACAACTTTTTTTAGCGAACGTCAGGTAGTCATTATTTTATTTTTTCTCTTCAATAAGGGTTAAGAAATAATGATGACTTTAAGTTAGCCAATCGCTCTTTTCACGTACCGAAATTTCGGTATTGATAAATCAAATATTTAATCATCGAATATTTGTAATGCAAAAACTATTTATTGGATGTTTATTATATTTAGTATGTTTCATATTCAGATACCGAAGATGTAAATCTGCTTTTTTCTAATATATCCCGTCATGAGCATTTATTCAGTTCATTCTTTCTACACCAAAAACATTAATATATACTATTACAGCCAATACTGGGTTAGATTGATATGTCTAGGGTAAACTGTATCTGAATAACTAATTATTTTCCACCAAATATCAGCTGACGTCTAAATATAATATTATTAGTAACATCATTTTTCGGACCACACTGCACCTACATCAATAGACTTTAAATTCCCATACAAAACTCGACAGAAATAAAACACAAACGCATGATCTTTTTGACAGTGTGATATACAAAAACGGCACTTATTAAACATACGAATAAAGCTCATTCACGCCGGCTTATTGTAAAGTTATTTGACGAGTTATGAAAGATGAAAGGGTTTCTTTAAATCGTTAAATACTTTAAATTGAATCAATCACAAATCCAACGATTGCGTCGCGCAGGAATCCACTTCCTATGTGTATTGTGAATAAGGCTTATTTCGGTTTGTGTTTCATTTCAATGCATATTTGAATAGATGAGTGTAATACTGACGCATGTCACAAATCCGAGTTAGAAGCACAATGACTTACAAATTCAAATAAAGCATTCCAATTTCAAATATGTTTTTGATGCCTTATATGCTAACTTCATTACAGCCATAAAACAAATTTACTTACAAGTTATAGCTTATTGACTGTAAGTGGAATTTATGTGGCGAAACTAGCTACATGCAACACGGTTTGGCGAAACTATGACCAAAGGCTTTTATTTCTAAAAATTTGTTCCTCGCTTAGGACGTATGAGTCGCCAGTTCCAAGGGCCGTTCGACTGATCAACTCACTGCCTAGAGAACTGGACATTTTTGGTGATAGTGTTCGTGAACTGTTTGTTAAGTTTTTCTTTTTTATTACTTGATTTTGTTGTATTATGTAGTTTTATTTTTTGTCTCATTATATTTGTCAACTACATGGCGAATTGGCGTCAGCTGTAATGTCATGTACTGTAATTTTGATTTTTTAAACAAAAAACAATAACACGGTTCATTTCTTAAAACAACCCTCATATTAAGCGGTTTTTATCATTCAGAATAAATTATCAGGGAACTCCCTTTCTATATGTGACATTCCACTTCTTTCTTTTTATAAGTATTAAAAATACTGAATTAATTTTAATGCCTTCATATACAACACGGTTAAAATTTACCGCGCTATAAAAAGCTACATTAACACTTTTAAATCGATTTACAAATTTTAAGCAAATTTATACAAATACTGTAAAAAACAATAGCTTTGCGTTACGACTTATAAAGTAAATTATTTTAAGTTGCAACAAAACGTGTAAACCGATACCATACCGTGTAAAACTATACATTTTTATCAAATATCGATTTCTATAATTTTAAACTATCTTTTCAATTGATTTATAAAACAAGTAAACTTAATAAAGATAAATTTTCTGTAAATATGGACTCATACAAACAAACGTGGGTACTTGAAAATAGTAAAAAAAAAAAATATTTCCGATTTTGCTCATAAAGTCTAAATTTCTCTAAACGTTCGCAAGTCTCTTACGTCTTTTAACTTACAATACTTGAGTATTTTCGAGTCAAACAAAATATAATTTTCTTTGTGCGTTGAAAAATGTTTATTCGTAAAACGTTTTGTATCGAATGACAAAAATGCGCCAAGAAGGTCCTTTTAATGTAGAAATATTTTTCCATAACTATTCAATGTTATGTTAATATTTTGTTTTGTTGACATTGTAAATGACTCATCTTTTTTTTTACAAATATCGTTACACCATTTACCTGCTACTCTAAATCCACGTAAACGAAATTTAGTTTAGTCAGAATTTATATTAAATGGTCATTATATATCCGTCAGTGTACAGAGAGCAGAATAAATAATTAATGGTCAAAATTTATAAAAAAATAGTCATAATTTAAATGAAATTTTAAAAAATCGAACCTAACCAAAATGGTTATAAAATCTAACCGTATAATATTTTTATTCTGACCAAAAATTGAATTTTATTCGGACCAAAAGTTTATTTCGATTCTGACCAAAAATTGATTTAAACTCTGACCAAAAATTGATTTATTTTGTTCCGATTTAGTTTTATGAATACATGAATTAATAAAATAATATTATTTGTGTATAAGGTATATTCGCTGGTAAGTGTAGGTTGACTCATGGACAATAAGCGGGTCTAAAGATAGCTTAAATGTTTTAAACTAAATGCGAATGTGTACATTTTCATTCATTGATTCATTAGCAGTAGCAGTTTGCAGTAAATGTGAATCACTTAATCGCCTTTATGAAAAAATAAAAGTAGTAGTCGCACTTGCTTGTTTAATCTAAAATAGCTTTATCATTAGCGGATAAATTAAGAAAACAAATGACTCACAGAGAATCCAATAATATTTAACCGCGAGTAATAAAATTTGTTTATGTATTCCTGTATTTTAATGTTATCTCCATAACCCTCTTTAACTCCTCTTAACGGCCATCTCATAAAAACATCATAATTGACACCAACGTAGTATGACGATTTTTTTACGCCATTTTCATTTGCAACGTCGCTATGGTTCAAGTAAGAAAATGCTTTGAAAGAAAGATAAAGTGAAACCTAATAAAAAATAAAAAAAATCTGACCTGCTGGTGATAGTTTTGCTCTCAGTTCGTTGTTGCTGACATCATCAGGGTCCAATGATCCTTGTGGTTTGGAAAATATACCCTGAAAAAAATAGAGAATTAATTTAACGGACATTTAAAATTCATAAATTATTCAGTTATATATAATTCGACTGTAGAAAGGCAAACACACCTAGCCCACAGCTTTTTTCGATGAACACAATGTATACAACTTGATACACGTTCTATCACAAAATACTTTAGCTTTTAAGATTTAAAAAAGTATATCTTATGAAAATTGCAACCAGGAAAAGGGACTTAAAAGACGCTTTTTCTTAAATATTGTTTTAAATAAATATTAGATTAAGTCAATTTAAAGTTTATCAGTCACCGTGCACTTCTCCAGTAAAATTGCTTTGCGTGGGCTACGTCCTTTTTCCTTTCCAAAGTCGATATACATGCTTCTAAAATTATCTTTAATTTGACAAATATTTAGAATTTTATTTAGCGAATGTTGTTTTGGACCAGCCGCCATTTGAGCCCTCTAGTAACTTTCACGCACTGTTATGACAAATAACATTGCAGTAATTTGTTATTTTGGTTTTACTTAATTGATTGATACAATACAATTACAAATAGTGTGTATAGTCGACATACAAGACAAAGTGACAAAGTGTATATATTACTATTTGGAGTGATGTAAGCAAAATAAATAGGTGTCTAGAAAAAAATCAAAAAAAATGAAATCTAAAATCTGAATACTTGCACTTTCCCATGTGTGACATCGATTCATTAATTGTTCTCTGACCGCAAAATACTGTTTTAAAACTTGGCACCCATGTATACACACTTATATAAGTATAAATATGAAAATATTAATCAGAACCCAAAAATATTAAAAAAGTGATATATATATTAAAATAGACGTTTGTGTTCGACGGTTTATATTGTACGTTTCAAAAAAATCATTTTTATTGAAAACATATAACGTAAGAATGACAGGTAATGTCAACTGAGGTGTACAGAATTTGTGGGTACTTACGTGAAGTCCTGCCAACTCTTCAATGTTCCTTCTCATCAGAATGCTCTGATGTTCAAATTCAGCAACGCTGTTTCCAGCACTGGACGCTGTCGAAAGGTCCTGAAAGATTTCAATAAATATTATATCAAAATTGGTGTTGAAGTGAATAATAAATGTATCGATGTATTATAAAAGACAGATAAGAACAACAACAGCTTGAATAATTAATCATTTTTTAAAGTATATCTCTATACTTTTAATAGTATAACTGTAATAAATTTGCATCATCTTTACAATTGTATTATCAAAAGTTTATTTTTGTAATGGTAATCTCGTAATCGTATTTTTATAGTGTTACACGTATGTTTATTATCTAACCTAGATTATTGTTATGATAACATTAAACATGGTTTCTCGTTTACCTGTACGTCTTGGTCTTTGGATAAACTGAGGTCTAGAGTCCTGTCACCATCGGAATCCGCTCCAGAAGCTGGGCTGTCATCTTGGATTGAATTGAATCTAAAATAATTTATTTACGGTTAGTGAATGATAAGAATATTATATTAAAAATTAATACCACGAAACCACAGAGTGAGTTGGCTCTACATAAATTTTCTAAATATATTATAGTTCGGAAAATTCGTTGTTATCTGATTCTGGCACCGCCATTTTCTTCCTTATTTTCTGTTTAATGTATTGTTTATATTGATGCAGTGGCGGATTATCCCATAAGCGCAAGAGGCGCACGCTTAAGGCCTCCAAATCTTGGGGGCCTCAAAGATAGCATATATTATATGAAACCTTACATTTTAATTTCAGTTTTCAATATTCATTTTTATTCTACGAAGAGGTTTGCAGCACTTTTATGTTATTCGAAAAGCAGGGCCTCCAAAATTTAGTGCTTAATCCGCCGCTGTATTGATGTTATTTTTAATACTATATATTAAATCAAATGCATGGTTCGTCACGTCAGTTTTAAAGTCGTTTATTTGAAAAAAAACATTATGAAATAATACACATTTTTGTTTGAAAGTTATTGGCTCAAACATTTATTAATTTAAGTTAAGTTTCCAGAAATGAGAGATACGAAAATTTTGTACATTAAATTATATCAAATACAAGATATTAGTATGACACGAAGTCTTCATAAAAAACATACTTTTACAAAAACACAAAAGAATAATTATAAAAATAAAGAAAACTTTTGAATGATTCGTTACAATAATTGTAATTTTCAACTGAATTTATAAGACACAACCAAGGATGCTTAAGAATTTTTTCATTTTATCAATACAAAATTAATATTAAAAATAAATTTCTTTCATTAACGAGTATCCATCATATAACATGGATACTCGTTAATGAAAAAGTAATAAAAAACATATTTTAAAGTCAATACTTTATATTAATTGGAACGAATTATTCAGGTACTCTATAGCGAATCTTTTTTGATTGCTAATCGATTAATCGCATAAAATTAAAACTTGTTGTCTATAGACTGACATAAGAGAATAACTCCTCAAATGAAATATCGTATCAAAAATATTTTTCAGCTTTCATTTGCATTTAAAATTATAAAAGTATGTCAGTGGTTTTCAAACAATATGTTGACACGCCCCATATTTAGAAATAGTCTCAGCGCTTCTTAATTACATATATGAAATGGGCCCATTAGAGGTGAAGTGAGCCAAGTGGTATTTTATAAAAAAATAGTTATATACGTTGCATATTCTACACGTCTTAAAATACTGTAATCTCAGTTAATACACATTGCAGTAGTGTTATTTCCGTAAAATAAAAAAAATATGCGATCCACCAAAATATCAAATAAAGACGTGATTGTACTTAGAGTCCAAGAAAAAAGTTTTACCATTTTACCAGTTGGCTCACTTCACCTCTCGATGACCCATTAATAATACAGACATATATTTTATAAACGAATCAATAAATAATTAAAAGGTTAAAATATTTGAACCTTTCATAGGTGAGCGAAACTGGTCTTGATCTTAATTAATAAATGTGGAATTAATACAGGAGAGTGTTTTATTATTTTGTATAACGCTTTTCCACCAAGTATTTACAGTGAATACCGTAAAAGAGATTCAAACAATTTATTATTTAAACCTCACCATCTTACAAAAAATAAATAAATATTGATCGCCGGCACTCGGCTAGTTAAGCGAATGCAATCAGTTATTTCGTTTTGGCAAAATCTCTGCCTCAGGCGGAATTTTAATGGTCCCTTAAAGGGATCGAATTTAAAGACCGATTCGAAATAATAAAATCGCAACAATAAACGATTCAATGATTCGATTCATTAAATTATTTTGCGCACAACACTATAAGTAAAAACTATGTGTGGTAAAAGTACAATAGCATTCATGCAAAACGTTTTTTTTAATCGCTTGATTGACGAATACTAAACTGTAATGTCATACCTATATTTAGATAATTAATTAGAGTTTTGAATCGTACAAATCATTGCCTTGCTAGTAAAACTAATGAAACAGACGCAAGAATAAAATAATCACGACATAAAACAAATTGTTACAGCTCGAAATTGCGTAGACGCAATCGATTTGCAAATTAATCGGATACAAAACATTTGCAACAACTCCAAAGTGCTTGGCACTGTTTATATAGATATTGGTATTTTGCGGGTTCATTGTCAAGTGGTTAACATCAATGGCTTAGTTTGCGGACCTCTCAGGTTCGAATCTCACTACGGATAGATTGCATGTATACATGTGATGTCTAAACTTTTCTCCCGCCACCTATCCGATATTTAAAAAAATTGACGTAGCTAGAGTGATTATCTAATAGTCTTGTCCTAGTATAACCTTTCTATTCCTACTCTTTTTGCAAAAAAGTGATTGAGCAACTGAGTAACAAGCAGTTTCGTAGAAAAAAAACTCTCTTATTATGCAAACTACATTAGGAGTCCATATGATCCACATTGGGAGCGGACATGGTAGAAAAAGCAAAATTGGTAAATGCCAGATATGTTTTAATATTTATTTCAAAAAGAATCAATGAAAATTAGACAAGATTAACAAAAGTAAAAAATATTTTTTTTACATTGACTGAAATCGAATCAGACTTATAAGCTTTCATTACAATTATCCAGTCTTTCTGAAGCTTCAGCAGAATATTGGTAATTTAGTATGCGCTAAGATTAATCTTACAGGTGAACATGTCTTACCTATGATGTCCTTCAATAGGAGATCTGGCATCAGATTCATCAGCGTACTGCTGGTTTCCAAAAGGTCCGAGTGGGCCCAACTGGCCTATCCCTTGGCCCTGAGACCAGCGACGTTGGAGCCATACTGGATACGGTTTTCCTGGACAAAAAAAAAACCATAGTTTATTGCAACTATCTTTTCCGTTACGATATTATTATTTTACAACTGGAATTAACTATGACGTTCGTATGACGTCGTTATCAAAGAAAATGTAGAAAGAATGTGTTGCGGTTTAATATTTTAGATATTACATATCTAGGCCAATGGTGTAGATGTGATCCGACTCCCGATTGATTTGTTGTCTAAAATAATACATTAGTGAGTCAATGGCTTATTCCTTCCAGTGGTAGACGATATCACGACCATCGGCGTATACTGAAATGAGATTAAGAATAAGAAAAGAACATATTTCTAATGTGTTTTAACTAACCTGCTTGCATTGCTTCGATGGCCCTAACTTGTCCAGTGAGAGCCTCTGCCACTTCGTTCGATGAAAGTCCGTATATTCCTAACAGCTCCTTCATCGTATTGACAGCGTAGTCTCTCAAAACTTTATTATTATTGGGTGCATCGCCATTCTGCATTTCGACTTCTTCCACGCAATCGTCAACATCCATTGCTTCTTGTCCTTCCACTAACGCCACATCGGGTGTCATTCTTTCACAGCTTCCGTCAGGGTTCGGACTACCTTGACCGTCATCTTTATCATCGCCTTCATCTTCATCGTCGAATTCTCTTTCGTCAGAATTTGAGTCCCTTCTGCGTGCTGGTGAATCAGTTTTTATAAGTTGCGAAATAGCGAAAGGGCTTTTTGTGCTAAAGTTTTTAGTTCTGCATTCATTTGGTGTCGTGTCTAAATGTCTTTCCCTTCTACCTAAATTCGGTAAGCGAAGACTTTGTATATATGACTGTTGGAATTGTGAGGTAGATATATTTAAAGATCGCAGAGCTTCAACTTTCTTCTGGTGTTCAGCGAACTCTAATAAATGCCTAGGACCTGCGAAGTCATCGGGTTCTAAATTTTCGTTTGAATCTACACTAATTCTTCTTCCGGATAGGTCAACTGCTCCTGTTGCCTTCAACATTGCTAGGCTTTTGACTCCAATTTTGTTTGGTTCTTGGTGGTGGGCAGTCGCTTGGGTGTTGTTGTCCAATTCAGTTTCATCTGAGTCAGCTGGGGTACAACGGGGCTCAAAATTCTTACGCTTGTTCCGCTTTGGTGGCCAAGAAGGCGCTGGTGGCTGTTCTTGGTGCGCTGACATCGAGACGGTCGTCATGCCGGCGGTTGGTGGGCAGGTCCCGCGCGACTGCAGAGGCCGTCGCGCTCTTCTTTACTCCAGGAGTGCTGCACGACAAATATTCCAGAATTATTATATGTACGACACTCAATTACCCAATGGAATATATTTAATTGGTCACGTAAATTTAGCATTAAACTTGATTGATGAAGAATTCTATGGACTAAAAAATATACGACCGAAAAACAGGGTTTAGAAAATTGATGTGATTGATTACTTACCACTTCATGAAATTCATCAGCAGACAGAAGAATCGTCAGCAACATCTATGACTCAATGGACAATGCGTCATTTTCATAATTTGTTCCACAGATTAAATTTCCACTTCAGTACCGATCTATCGACAGAAGATTGTCTTTCAACGAGGGTCACCGTTTCATTTCAGATCGATCATAAAACGAGGTTTTTATTTGATGTTGCTGGTACAGATAGTCTGTGGAAAAAAAGAAAAAGAAAATTGTTATAAAGACATAGAGAAACTTGAAAAATAAAGCAATACCTAAAAGGTGGTGACATTTTAATCTAGAAAATTTGCAAGAAGTAAATCATTTATCACTATTAAGGTTAGTACCGGCATCACTCGTCGCGATTTTTAACTCTCAGTCAGTCAATGGTTTTTGTTTTGTATTCAGGCATTGAATGAATAGCATTTTTAATACTTTATAGAAAGATTATTTTTATTATTATTTATGTTAACTGGGGTTATCAACGTTGTATTCACCACCATGACTTATCAAGGTTATTGGTGTTTTAAATTTTCGATAGAAATGTTTGAGGGGAAATTGTTCAAAACTCAGTTGCATACACTGTGTGAAGAAGGTGATAAAAAAAGGAAATTAGTGAAAAATACTTCTGATTAATTTGTATTCTATGAGAATTATTTTTCATAATTTACCTTAGAAAAAATATTATCATTATTTTTTTAAATTAATCTAGAAAAGTTAAGGAACAACTGTTTAACCCACTTTTGCCTGAATTTTTCCTGAATTTGCCCGTAATTGATGCAAATAAAAAAACACTGCTCAAATCTGAAAAAATACTACACGAATCTATCCCCACACTTGCTAGCTGTAGACTGATGCAATCTCAACTTTTAATGTGTCATGTATAAATGGAGTGGAAGTAAAAATACTAAATGTTCCAATATTGTAACACTGGGCAAAAATGGGTTAAATACGACAAAATGACTCATTTAGTGTCACCACAGCTCTCCTGCCTTATCAAATTTATGCACTCCTTAGTAACGCCACAACACATATGAAATATATCGAATGTTTCAAATCGACATAATGATTGGGAATTCTGCCTGTCTGTCTGTCATTTTATATGCTAGTTTAATAAATCAGCAATAGGAGCATAAACAAAATCAATATAATTTCAATTCATCCAATTATAAATTTGCTTCTGAAAGACTACCTAAAATGGATTCTCGGTTTTAATATTGGAATATTCCAAATTTGAAAATTAAACAAAAAAATGCGAGAACGATTTGAAAACGATTATTATCTACCTTTAAGTAGGAGACTACCTACATACAACATATCGAGCAGCCGAGATCAAAAATAAAATATTGTAATTCAATAATTTTCTAAGAATATAAATTTTCGATTATCATCATCATCACCATCACTTTTTTTAACATCTCTACGGCGGAATGCGACGGCCATCTTATGTAAAAGACAGGCGAGGCCAACCGACGGCCCGCGCACGAATCGTGGAAACCGCTACTGTTTATAACGGATGCATGCATTACATTTAAAATTTCGTATTTTTTTAAAAACTTAAAAAATATGCCAATAGATGAACAGCGCAAGTAAAATAGATGTAAAATAGTCAGAAGAGTTAATATATTATTTTGTTGCAGTTATGAAATAATAACGGTAAAAATTAATAACATCTGTATAATTGAAAAATAAAAAAAACTAATGTTAAATAGTATGGCAAATATTAATAAAAATAATCATTTCATTAGGTGATTTATTGACTCGAAGCATGGATACAATTTAAAGAAACGTCCAAACCCAAATTAAAAGTAGAATATTGAAAATATTTTTTTCGATGCCAAATTGAATTATTTTGAAATATGTAGAATTTTTGATTTGATAAGTTTGATGATTATTATAATATAAAAATACTTAATAATTAATTTTGTCTACTAATAATATTTCGTTTCTTTAGCCACAGCTGCTTCTTATGTGTTACATATGAACTTCTAATGAAGTTGATCTCAAAAGACTTTTTTTCTGAGAGAACTACTATCTGTTACTCAGATGCAGATGAATTGAGTTGTAAAAACTATTTTTGATGTTAAAATTGTATAGTATTCACAAAAAAAAAATTACAAAGGAGTCGTGCTTGGTACTTTTATCTATATTTCGAAACGCTCCGGTTTTCTATATTTAAACTACGATCCTTGGCTTGACGTTCCCCTGAACGATATTCAAACTCGCCGTGTCATTCTCGACAACGCCATCTTTGAATTAATTTTTTCACAGACCTCACCAAACAATGATTTCGTACTTTTCAAAGCAATTAATATTGAAAAACATTCGTCTCTCTCCCACTGACACACGCTATCAAAACTATATACATCTCTTTTCCACCGTACACTAATTCAGGACTACACATGTCTCTTCAACAAAGAAACATTAAAGGTATGCATGTCCTTTTTACACTGTATGGAATTTTATATCTGTCTCTTTTTTATTGAACTCGAAACACGTTTTACACACACAAACAATACAACTTTATTATTTTTGTCTCTGTTACTCTTTACAGCCTTTGTTATTATTATATAGGCCAGATTTTCACGCTTGAGTAATAAGTTAGAAATTAAATGATTTTTACTAATTTTTCCTTAAGCTATATAACGGTAAATTTAAATCCAAATAAAAAAATAAACGTTTTATTCATAGTTTAAAAAGTCACATTCTGCAATTTATCTAATTTTAGGATACCAAAATTTATATTGCAACAAAACTCGAGTAACAAAAAAAATGATATCAGACAGAAACGGAAGGTAAATTATTTTTTTCGGTCACATATATTTAAATAATATATTATCCCTGTTGACTCAACACCCTTCCCTCCCCTCCCATCAGTCTTACTAAATCATTTAATAATAAGAATTGTATAAAATTGTAATTTTCATTCCGTTTAACAATTTGACAAAATATGCGACATAACTCAACTTCGCCGAAACAATGCACAATTTATAATATGGCCAACATACATATTAATAAATCCCCACTACATTTAAATCGTTACAAGAAAATATTGTCTTTGGTAAAAATTATTACTACTTGATATATCGATCTCCGCGAAAATTCCATCTTTATCAGCAAACGAAAACCGCCTTTAAGAGTATTAAAAATATGAACCATTTTTCGTCAGAAAATGTGATGTCGCTTTTGCCGTTGTGGGTTACGAGCCCGCGAAATTAACATACAAACGAAATTAAACCTTGAATTGTGGTGATTTAAATATCATTTTTGCATACCACGGCGAACAATCGTTATTATCTTCTTTAACGTCTCGTAAATGGAATCACAAATTATTGTGTTGTAAATTTTGAAATTATTGTAGCCATTCTTTAAATTGGATCAGTGGATGTCAAACTATGAAGAAACATATATGTATTATAAATATATTTTATTTTATTTTCACACCATTTAGGTAATAATACACTTTTTTGTAGATTCGGTGATATAATTATTTTGTATCTTAGTTATAGATCAAGTTTTAAGAAGCTATAGAAAATGACAATTTAAAATTTTATATTTTCATTTTCAAACAATTTTCTGAATATTTTTGTTATTTTGACCCAAGCCCCGTATAAGCAAAATAAATAAACAAAAAATCTGTTAATTTAATGTTTGCGAGGAAGACTGTGAATAGTGTTTACAATATAAATGTTATATTATCAATCAAAACTGACAACCGGTTCTAGAACATCGGCCTTTTCTAAATTAAATAAATTATTAAATACTGGTGAATGATCTTAACATTATATTTACTTTACAACGAGTTTTTATTTGGCATGCATCAGCTAATTTTATTTAAAATATGTATTTTATGTTTAGGGATAATTATAGATAGTTATTACACTGTGTTTGCTTTAAATAACCTTTAAAATGTTTTTTTAATTTTATTTTATTAAAAAATATATATATTTTAAGAAGAGATAAGACAAGAATCAAACTTCTTCAAGAATTACTTCGTTTGCGTCTACGCTGTCTACGCTAAGTCTACGACGCGTAGCACTATTTTTATTTTCAAGATGGTTTTTGTGAGTATTGTTTGACTATCAAATTCCAAAGTTGTTATTTTGTAGAAAGCATAAATACATTACATGAATTTGTATTTTTTATTATTAAATATAAAAAACGGCGTAGAGGATTAAGAAAAAAACAAAAATTAATAGCTGGTTAATTCGAATCGAATGGATTTTAAAAATATTTAAATATCGAAAGTATACTTTAAAACTGATCATAAAATTTAACTGTTTTAATGATTTTCATTACATTTTGATTCATATAAAAAAATGAAATTAATCATTTTCAGTAACATCGATAAATTAAATATTTTAAATCTCACATATCTGCAGCAGTGATTAAAAATATTGAGCTAATATGGATATCGTTAAAGCTGAATTCCCGTGACAGTACCAAAAGTAGTTGCGTATAAAATCACGATTTGCTTATACAATTTATAAGGCAGTTAAACATCGTATAAGGCTAAGTAGCTTGAGGCCGATACGCTAAAACAGGCGCTATGGCCAAGCGCGTCAAATGAATACAAATTTAGTATAATTAATCAAGAATCATTTCAGAGAAATAACTTAGTTTATTTCATCAATGCAGTTTTAATTGTGAATTACTATTGTTGTCACATCATTCAGGAATGAGTGTCTGATATTAATCGAAAATATATATCATATAAACGGGCTCGTACTCTTTGTTAATGTACATACGTCATATTTTCTTCTTGGAAATCTGCACTTAGAACAAATTAGTTAACTAGGTGCATACTCCCTAACATATGTATATGCAAGTACATGTTTTAAAGTAAAAAAGTTTTAACTTTTACGTTTTCTTTATTTCATGTGTGTCCGTGTGTTAACACTTCCCCTACGGTGCTAAAAAAATACTTTCGATATGTTACTGGCTCTTAAAGAACCAAGTAAAAAACATGTTTTTTTCAAATGCACGTCCTGGGTTTTTACCGTCCATCAAAGGACGGTAAGAGTTAAAACATGTTTTTTCACTTGCTTCTTTAAGGGCCAGCAACATATCGGAAGTATTTTTTAGTACCGTAGGGGAAATGTTAATCTGTTCTCACCATAAGATTGCCACCTGTCTGGTCGAGTAGTCAACGTCGTTGGCTACCGCTACGGAGGTCACGGGTTCGAATCCCAGTACGGGCAGTTTTATAAATTGACTTTTCAATCGATTTATGAATTTCTGTTCAAAGGCATGGATGTATGTGATGTCTTGAATTTCCCCCTCCCACCCATCCTATCACATGAACGGGGCGTATCGAGAGCGATTAGCTAACCACTAGTCCTGTCCTAGTCCTTTCCTTCTATTCCTACTCTCTTTGGAAAAAGAGAGGTTGAGCAACTGAGTAACAAGCAGTTCTCGTAGAAACACTTCTGTAGAGTTATAAACTCCATTAGGAGTCCATATGCTCCACATTGGGAGCGGACATGGTAAAAGAAAGAAGATTTAAACTTCCTGAAAGCGTTATATATGCACAAAAATGTGGCTGTTTTATCTGAGCTGATAATAATGATAATATTTAATTGAGCCCCTGGGAGGTGAAGTGAGCCAAAAGGTATTTTAGGAAAAGATGAGTTAATTGCGCTTTAATATTCTACATGTCTTAAATTACCGTAAAAGTGAAGCCGCAATAGTGTTATCATCCTAAAATAAAAATATTCAACCCCCCAAGACACCAAGTAAATGATCAATGAAACTTCAAACGTGATTGTACTTTGAATTTAAAGTCTAATGGAAAAGTTTGAAAATTTTACCACTTGGCTCACTTCACTTCTTGAGGGCTCAATTATAATCTTGTATTGTCAATTCTCTGTGTACATATCGACTGTGGAAAGGAAAAAGGACGTAACCCACACATAGTAAATTTTACAGGAGGCACAAAAAACGTGTTTTGATGATTTTGAGCCATATGCAAATTGTGTAATATACACAACATGAAAGTGGACGTAGACTTCTAAACTGGTGTTTAATTCAGGGCTGTGGAGTCGCGTGAAAAAAGACAACTCTGACTCCAGCTTTAAAATAATTTACGACTCCGACTCCAAAGAAATTTTTAAATAATTTTATTTTAACTTATATATATATATGCATACCATCAGATCATCTTTAGTCAGCCAAGCATGAACATGTTAACACTTTTGACTATTTTGTTTAAATACACATCATAAAATATATTTTTCAAAAAAAAATCGAGCCGCTCATTTTTCACGACTCCAACTCTACAGCCCTGGTTTAATTGACATAATCTAATATTAATTAAAAAAACTGCCTCGGAAAAACCTTTTTTTTAAATTTTCTTCTTGGTTTCAATTTTCACAAGCTCATCTTTTTTCAAAGATAAAAGCTAAATTTAGATACTAATTCAGCATTTGCAGCTTACATCTGTTTGATAGAACGTATATCAAGTTTGAGAAGCTGTTTTGAAAAATCTGTGGGTTACATCCTTTCTCCTTTCCACAGTCGATATCGTATATCTTTGAAAAAGTTACGTATGAAAGTGTAATGGTAAAGCTTTGGCATAGCTTGCCGGATTTGACAGTTCATTTCCATGATGGCCGAACGTGTACACGCGTGCAAACTTTATAGTCATAATTTTAATGTTTGATTCGCTGTCCTAATTTGGACAATAGCTGTTACTATTATATAAATACCATTGATTAATCTAATTAGATTATTAAGCTTGCCTATAAATCACACGTCTCGTTTCTGAATATAAAACAAAACGATTAAACTGTAAGTAAGTGAGTAACTCCGGACAATATTATGTCTATAATATGAGATTTATGTGTACGCAGCGATTTATATTTTATATTATTATACATCAATGTGGCATTTAATATAGCAATGGTACTTTGAAACTGACGATGTAATACATATTGAGCTTTAGACAAGGGACTTTATTACCCGATATTGTGCTCATATACATACTAAAGCAGAGTCCACATTATCGCAATAACAATTCGAATGAAATATGTGGCGATAAAATTTTACAATATTGTGCTACGCTATTGAAGGTAATATTTAGTATAAATTTTAATTGTTTTTATTGCTAAATAGCCGGTTCCCGGCAAACGCTGAAATACCACTCAAAGAAAAAAAGTAATATTTATGAATTATGTTATATTTTTATAAATTTTAAATCTCTTATAACCGAAAATGACGATTAAACAGCAAAATAACATATTATCATCGAACGATAAAAAAAATATAAGACCTTAATAATGTTTAAGATTACAGTTTTTTGATAATATAGTGGTATGTGTTAACACTTAAATACTAGCCGGTTCCTGGCAAGCGTTGCAGTGCCACTCAAAGAAAGGAAGTGTTTCTGTTTATTGAAGTGCATGTTTTCTTTTTCTGTCTGTTTGACGTTTGCTGCCGATTGTCTATGGTACAACACACGCGCCACCTACTGTAAGTTAATTTTACTACAATCTTCGCGCAAGTGCAAGCATACGTTGTCAAAATGGACTGTATGGCAGACATACAAACATTGATTTTTATATATAAGACCTACTCTAAGTTATTTTTACTATGCCTATAACCTTTGTGCAAGTGAAAGCAAAAAGTTTGTCGAAGTTTTTTTGCAATCGGATGAACGGTGTGGCTACGCATAAAGTACGAACAAACACACATTCATTTTTATATATTAGATGGATTTTTCATGTTTATTAATCAGCAGTTTAAGTGACTTATTATTCAATATGCCGACGATTTGTTTGAATTAATTCTAGAGCAGATCCATTTTTATTAACGATCCCCACGCTTGATAGCTGTAGACTGATTGAGACTGAGGCAATCTCAACTTTTATAGAGTCATGCATAATGGAGTAGAAGTAAAAATACTAAATGTTCCAAAATCGGAAGACTGATCAAAAAAAGAGTCTATAATATGATTTGTAAATGAAATATTTAAGGAACAGACACGGTTTAAAAAATAATTGAGAAGTTGTCGTCATAAATGTGATAATGTGAACACGCCGTTCGATATGCAATTCACATGCCGATCGAGTTATGGCCGTCTCTTTTACGCAAGAGATAAACAACCGCGTGGCCGCGGGCCAGCTTTTGTGAGGGCCGCGGCCCGCCTGCGCCAATAGCAAGGCCAAGGAACCCTTAACTTATATTATTTATGTTATCTATGCAAATTGATATTCTCTCTCATTTACTGTGAAAAATTTACAACACTACAATGCGCTTTTTAATTGCTTTCCTCTGACCATTTAAATTTAATTCCAATTTTATGTACGTGCATACAGAATAATTAAAAATAAATGTATTTATAACTATAGCTAATTATGAATAATTAAGGTATACAACATTTACATGTTTACTAAATTTATTTATACATTTTTTACTTGAATTTATGATTCAAGTAAATAATATAACAAATCAATATTAATGCAACTACCTGCATAGAAAATAATGTCATTTTAAATTATTAACCGAATACACATCTTGACTCAGATACAATGGAAACAAATTAAATGGTCAGAATTTAAATCATTTTTTGGTCAGAATAAAAATATGAACGGTCAGAATAAAAATATTAAACGGTCGGAATTTTTAATAACAATTTTGGTTAGTAGGTTAGGTTGGGTTAGGTTTTTTTTTTTAAATTTCATTAAAATTATGATTATTTATTCTGACCGATATATTCTGACCATTTAATAAAAATTCTGACCGGTGTTATTTAAATTCTGACCAGAAAAATGCGAGCCAAATGCAATTATGCCATGCAAGCCACTTAAAATTGTGGGGTTATAGTGCAAAACGTACTATTTCCAAAACTCAAACTTTTCAGTAGAGTCAAATACTATAACGATTAACGAATAACATTTGCATAAAAATATGATTTCCAATTTGAAAACGATAGTCTTTTAAACATTCTATATTAAAACTTATAGAACCAGTCGATTCCTTAGGGTTGAATTACTCTATCTGCATACCTAAATCAATATCGCTCATTTTGGAAATGGTACGTTTTGCATTATAACCCCACAATTGCAATATCACGTTTTTTCAATGGCAAGCTTTTGAAACAACCCTTTAAAATTTTGCGTGTATGACTCCGGTGAAAGAGTAGCTACTTTCAAAATTATTAAAAAAAAAAACTCCAAAGTAATTATAACAAAAGAAAATTGTTTAATCCGATATAGTTATAGATTTTTTTACAGGTGCAACTACATTAAATCTTTTAATTATGAGATCAATAGATGGAATGGGTGTCATTGTTCACAAACGATCATAGGTATCAAAAAAAACCTCAAAAATCTATTTAAATGATGCAGAGGAAAAATACCTTCAATATTGATTTCAGTAGTTTGTGGATTTAATTCCTTTTTTACACGGAGAAACGTTTCATGCACAAAAGATGTGAAAAATAAACCGTGTTAAAAATGACGAAATGAACACGTAATAGTGAAAGAAACGTGCAAAAAGACAATAATTAAGTGTATACATATTAACAACGCAGGGATTCGCCACACTATAGAAGAGTAATTAATATAACTAATAATAAATACCACCTTAATTTAAACTAATTTACCTTGAACAACCCCATACTAGTTGTCGTTCTTAGAATCACTTAAGTCGTGTTATAATTGTAATATAAATTAGGATGCTAGACCAAATAATAAGATGTATTGTGTATCTCTTCTAGGACAGTATATATAGCCTTAATAGATGTAAGTTTATTCATAGTTCTGACGATGGCGCACGCCGAAATAGCTATCAAATAATTTGATAAAAAAAAATGTAAAACTAAATACGTTGATATTTTTCACCTAATTGCAATGGAGTTCTACCAAAGTAAATCAATAAATTACAAAAGAGATTTCTTTCCTGATAATTCCAACAATTAATTTATAGCTAAATGATAGGTTTACAAATGTACGTAATTTAAAATGCTTAATGTTTGAAGTAGAGTGTTTCTCGTTAAATAAAAAGTCATAACATTTTTTTTAGTAATATTTTATCTCAGATATAATAATATTTCTTCATTCGTTAATTTCTTTAAGATAACCCATTTTGAATTTAAGACGGGAATATAATTATTGTTGTTTTTTATTATTTTTAAAACAATGCGAAACATTAATTTACCCCTGATGACATGTTATGCGTTTTTGCATGCGTGAGTTGGGTCTGTCTGCAGAGAGAGAGAGGTAGAAACAGACACCGAGTGCAATATGAGTTATGTCTCATATCACAGATCGAGAATGCATATTTTTAATATCGTTAATATGAATGCAATTGTGCATGCGCATGCAAAAGGACTATCCCTTGCATTTTATATTATTACGATAAAGGAAACATGCATATGATAAAGTGCAAGCTTCAATCTTGACTGCTCAACAAATTGGCTGTCTGTTATCGGTATAATTTGACCAAAAGTGATGAAATATCGACTGTGGAAAGGAAAAAGGACGTAACCCACACATTTTTTTTACAGGCGACACGTTTTTTGATGATTTATTTCAAATTATGAAATATACACAACTTTGAAGTGAATGGAGACTAATAAACTGGTTCTTAATTGACTTTATCTGATATGAATTCAATTATTTTTTCAGAGAAAACCTTTTTTTTACCGTTTTTTCATGATTGCAATTTTCGTATACCTTTGTTTTTTCAAACATAAAAACTCAATTAAGATATTTATTTGGTATTTTCAGCTTACATCCTTTTGAAGATTAGCTTACATAGAACGTGTATAAAATTGTATTTATTGTGATTATCGAAAAAGCATAATATTGCTCGACAACATAGTAATTATTGCTTTTTTCCCCATATAATGGCGTTCGAGCACCATTTTGAATGTTTCAAATCAAAATTAGCAAAGTTTTATTTTTAATTCGCTTTGAATTTTTTTTAACTCCCTTTTAAACTTATTAGAAAGCCATATGCACCACATTGAGAGCGGACATAGATAACGGCGAAAAGTAAGCTCCGGCACCCTTTTTTTATTTTTTAAAAGCACTGATAGTAACTGTACACAAAATAATAGAGAAACAGAACTGTAAAATGGTGAGAATATAATGATGACTAAAAATGTTTAATTTAAATTAAATTAAGAAAATAACAACTAATTTACTTATTAAATTATTAACTTTGTAAACATATAACCCTTGTGTCGATGCATATTTTTATCACTTGATAATGCTCCCTATGATACGTATCTTCTGATATTCACGAAAATAGTGTGAAATTAATTATGACGTCGTATAATGTGTACATATGTATGTATAAAATCAAATTTATATGCAGATTTCCTGACTGGAGATCATTCAATACCAGTCTCAAAATATATGGCTTAGTAAGAAATTCGAAGTTACCAAAAGGCAATGGGTTAATACCACACCACGCTGAGTAAAATTTCAATTGTTTACTGTTTCGACTTTAGATTTGTTCAGTGTTGTTTATTCCACTTGAATTTATCAAATTTTCATTAAAAATCAACATAAACAACATTTTAAAGTTTTCTACTATCTGTCTCGTATTATAGCAAAAGTTGAATAATATATGAAAGTGTTTCTTCCTGAGTCAGACGTATTAGATTAGTGGAGAGGAACCTGCGGCCTTTTGACTTGATCAAAATATTCACTTTATTCAAAAATTTATACGTTTGGAAAAAGAGCGTAATCAACCCTTTTTAGTTGAATCAGATAAATGAATCTGGCCTTTAGAAATGAAAAGGTTCCCCACCCCATGTATTATAGATAGACGATGCCTCCGAAACTTGAGTGACTTGCGAAACGTTCCACTAATAAGTGGTTGATAATTATTTACGAATATCATTTACGGAACAATTAAAGAACACCCAGTTTATCTACAGCTAATACATTTTATCTAATGTTATCGAGAATGTATCTTTAACATATAATATCTATTGTAATTTTATTTTACCATGTTTGTAAATACGTCGTATGTGCCTACCACCAATCAACAGACGCACAAATCGTTTGCGAGATTTGTACACACATTGTGTCCATGGATAGTGTGCGTTTCGAGCACAGCATGGAGTACCGCGTACCACATAGGTACCACTGCCAGTCATATTATGGGTACCTCATTATTCAATAACATTTATAGATTGATGTAAAGCTGTCAGATGGGCGGGCGACGGGGTCGGTACACTCGCATAAAACGGATACAGCTCGGAAAAAAATCGTACAATTATTATTTCGATTGATTTAACAGTTTTTTTTTGTTGTACTCGAAATTAGCATCAGAAAGGCGTTGTTTGAGAAAATATTTTAAACTTGCAATGATGATAAAGCAAAAAGAAGCATGTAAACTACAATATTAAATAACAATAAAAACACAATATTCCTTTGTACTTTATTCCACTTTATTTAAAAGGTCATGACCGGTTTCGCTCATTACGAGTATTGTCAACATTGACCTTTTAAATAATGCGGAATAAAGTACAAAGGGATATTGTGTTTTTATTAATATAATTCCTTTCCACTAAGTATTGACAGAGAACACCCTAAAAGTGATCTCTGAAATAACGATGAGGATTTTTTGCAAACGAAAAACTTTTGAAACAGTCATTGTTAAAAATTAAATGTTTGCTTTTAAATTTGCTGAATTTAATTTTGTTACAACTCAATTGCTTAATTTTACAAGATTTTACACAATTTATGAAAATCTATATGTTTTTGATAAGAGTCTATTTTACTACCTTAGTTTCAATATATAGTATTTGAGATCACGAATGACTCAAGCTGACAACAGCAAACACAACCTGAAGATTCTTAGCAGTCAAAATAAAGATATTTGCTTTCCCAATTACTAAAATAGTAACTGGATGTTTTGATTTTTCACGAACTACGCAAAAAAGTACGATTTTCAAAGTAATACTTAGTAAATTGTTACATGTAGGAGACATAAAATATGCTTACAAATTTACAGCCTTTTCAGCGCAAAGGTAATTTACACATTACACACGAAACCTGAATCCAAGTAATAAAATCTATTATGAATATTAAATTTAAAAGATGTTCATTATTATTGTTATTAAAGCTTTATATACTAATAATGATGGTTATTGATTTTATATCAAAAGACTATTCATACAAAGTAAGTAAAGAGTTGTCATAAATTGAATGGCAAATCCATTTGAAATTTTAAGTAAGATGGGATATCGATTTGACGTTTCAAGTTGACATTTATTATTCTTTGTTTGTTGGTAGACTGAAAATTGTTTTTTCAATGTTCCATTTTAAAAGTTGTCGCTTCTGTTGTTTTTACGTTCAAATATCCGAAAAGCACAACGATACTCCTACAGCTTATTTATATGAACGAAAATTAAGAATATTTTAATATTATTTGTGTACGTACAGAGAGAGAGAAAAGGATATCACAGCCGTCTCGTTTTTATTGAAATAATAATAATGTTTAATTACATCGTTGAATTTCATAGAAATACATATTTTCCATTAAAAAGGCCGACTCCAAGGTCAGCGGCTGCTATTGCTGTCAATCCATCAACGTCTCCACGCCATCTTTTCATTTTTGAGCGTTTTTGTTTTCTGGGACCGGCTGTGCGCTGCCACAGGGAGCTCACAAAATAACTCCCGGAACTATTCTTCGATTTTCAACCAAAAGAACAATAGCTTCAGGTATAAATCGTTTACCAAAGAACTTAAAAGTTTTATTTTTTTATTATACATCAATCAATTCTCTTTTTTTACAGATTTTAAAATCTTTAAAAATAACACGATATAAGAAAATAGACCAATTAGTTTATTATAGTTATGTGTGCTAACAATTAAAATAAAATTTAAACTGACATATTCTTTCATTCAAATAAATCTAATTCAGGTATTGCCATCTTAAGCCAATCGTGTTCACTGTTTCTTTTTGCGCGAATTACTTTTGCACTTTTCATGAATGTCTACCAGTAGTGCTATTCATGCGCGCAAAGTACTTATTGCCTTACACGTCAATGTGTTGGAAGGACTGTATACTCAAAACGTGATTGTGTTGGGTATTTCAGACCGTTCAAAATAAGTACCATGCACGCGGGAATAGCACTGCAGGTAATTTTATTTGTGAGGCATAACAACGTATCACATTTCTTATGTGTTTACTATTAGGGTGTTCACTGTTAATTAATACTTGGTGAAAAGGCATTATATTAATAAAAACACAATATTCCTTTGTACTTTATTCCAATTTATTTAAAAGGTCAGGACCGGTTTCGCGGTTAAGTACTAAGGAATATTGTGTTTTTTACTAATCTTGTGTTTAGTAGTTTTAAATTTATATACAATAATATTTTTTAGTGATAAAGATAACATCTTATATGTGGAATGATTATTTATATATAAGATTGTAAATTTTATAATAAATCAAAAGTGACTGATATTAGTATCTGAATTTATAAGTAAAAAAATGATAATTTTAACGAGTATTCACTGAATCCATCGACATATAAAAAGAATTGTAAATTACGCTTAGCAGTTGTGTTTAAGTATATTTTTTAGATCGGGAATCAAATTTTGTAGAGCGTCACTACGACAGTGTTAAATGTCTTTGGGTGCACCGTGTTAACGAAAAAAATGAGTGATTTGAATCATTTATTACGTACAGTGGGCATACGTTTTTTTCTGGTCTCCGAATTATTTAAATAATGAACAACTTAAAAGAGTTGAAATTACTCGTGCGATCGTACGTATTGGTTAAATAAAAAAAAATAAGCGATTATATCATATCACCTAAAACAATTTAAATAAAACGCATATATTTTAATTTATTTTTCACTAATCACCTCCAATCTCAAAATTGGGCAAAAAATATTTACCTAAATTAAAAATTTTGTGAAAAAATCAAGGTAAGCAGAGTCTGATAATGGCCAGCAAACACTCTTCGTAAATCAGTTATTCTTAATTAGTATGCACAATAACTGTGCAAATACACTTTTATGTTTGTATATAGACTATGCAAACCGTTCGCTCGAGTGCATTCGTGCACTGGATATAACCAGAAGATGCCGAAAGGCGAAACTGTTATCGACAAAATAAATTATGGAAGTGTTCAGAATATAAATAATTCAAATGTGACAATTATATAAGTTAAAATGAAATGATTGAAAAAAGGTTGCAGTCGTTTTTTTACCCGACTCCAATAAGTGTATTTTTTTTTATAACAGAAGGTAAGTTGAACTCCGTTTTTAGAAAGTATAGCATTAATTTACGAAAATAGGACTGGTTGTTATCTAGTCACATTCAACGCACTTCTGAGTTGCAATTATAGTACGAATACTTTCAAATATCACTAACAACTAGCTGAATTAAAGTTGATACATTTATTACTCAACTGGGATATGAACTAAGTTCGCACACTGTGCTATTATAGGTTGTAATAATTGGAAAACTTCTTTACTCCCATTGTGACCGTAAAATTGGGTACTGGTAAATTTAATATTCATTAATAGTTGAAAATGCTTATCATTTTATCGAAACCAGCTACTTGATTTTTTGCTTTGGGTCATCCCTCACCTGTTGTGAACTTTGAATATATATATTAGTTTATATTAATATAGAGTGGAGACTCGCACACAGTCACAGTTATTAAATAATTTTTATACGTATAACATATTTCGTTTGCATGTGTACGTGTATATTTTTATATGTCCTAAAATTGTTTTCTATCGATATAAAAATGTACAGCAGTGGTGTAGATGAAATTAAGAAAGCTCTATTTAAATGAGCCACAGTGAAAATACAATTCGCGAACGAAAGATTGTTTGCAGTATGATTGAATTTTAACTAAACTATTTTCTCTGTTTAAAATAATTTCAATATCCATTCAAAGTAAAAAAAAATGTTATTGATGTCTCATAGTAAAGACTTACATGATTTTAATATTAAACAAAAAGTTTTTTAGTAAATGATAAAGAATAACTAAAATAATAAAATTCAATTGTAATCAATCGTTGATGGAAATGTGAATGAATGCATCAAAAATATTGCACAGATTTTATTAAAAAATAGGATGCGGTTTTTCTCAGTCAGTAAGCATTTTCAGCCAGACAAAAAAAGGCAAACATTAATGACCATATAAAAGCTATTTCTGTATCACGCTTTTTCATATTTATTAACCGTATTATTTTTAGTAGCTATAAATTATAATTTAAATTTCTTGTCGAATTTCGTATAATTCTATTATTATAAGAAAGTTCTTAAAAGTAAATGCTAATTCATTCAATAAATGGCATTTATATTATTTAACAGTTTCAGCCTTGATATCCTTCACAAAGATGTTATATTTTTTTTATAATGGCATACTAAACAACGTATAATTTTTAACTATTAATGATTTTCTCATAATATTTTAGTAAGTTTGACACTGTTAGAACATTCAACTGGTTATGTACTCAAAAGTCCAAAAAGTATGGTATTCGTTAAAAATCGTAATTATTAGTTTTTTTGAGTTGGAAAAATAACCTCATCTTCACTACGTACGTCACTGGCTGATATCAAATTGATAATTAAGAAAAAAAATCATAACTCATCTAGTAATCGTGTGCGGTTTTGAAGAGCCCCAGGCTTCCCCGCACAGCCCGAGCGATCAAAACTGGACTGAAATCATTATTTTTAACTAGTACTAATAAAACAAAATCAACAATTTATTTAATCATATGCACAATGCGCGATTTCTATTCTCGATGTTCTATCACTGCAGAACTAATTTGAATCAATGGAAGCATAAAAAAAACAAGATTTTACTACTGTAAATTATAGGCAACTAGCGAAATGATATTCATATCTAACTATATATCGATAGTTTTCTATATATGTAAATATAATATTATAATATATCAACAATTACGAATTTAAAAAGTACATTTTTTTAATATTAGATACTTCATTCTCTAATTTACAGCGAGAAAGATTTTAATTTGATGCGATTTGACTGTAGATGACTCAATCCAAATTGTAACTTATATTTTCTTATGTTTCATAATCTTTAATTATCTCTTATTTGACACCTAAAAGCAAAAACCGATGAATCCAGATTTTGTCAAAATTAAAAAAAAAATACCTGTACATACTTGAAGTCATTCAATATGTCATGATGCTACATATATAACTTGCAAAGTCCGATAAAATTATTCGAACAAAAATGTTCCAGCTTTTTTGCATGTCACGGATATCACATCAACTGATAGATTCAATGCTGATATGTCCAATTTAATTATATTTTTTGCCTTATTACAAAGGTGTCCAACCTTTTTTGCCCTGGGTTCGACTTTTCAATCTTAAGTTTTCTCGCGATCGACTTCTAACATGATTCTTATAAGAAATTTTATTTAGCAGGGTTTTTTGCCTTCTTCAAACATAGAAATGTTTATTTCAAATGCGAAACACATATCATTAGATAGGTATATGCTTACAAAATAATTAAATTTTAGTATTTTTGTATATTTTATATTTTTTCGAAATTCACGGAAGCTTTCGGGATCGACCAAATTTTGCTTTGGGAACGACCGGTCGATCGCGAACTACCGGATGGACACCCATGCCTTATAAAAATGGAGTTCTACCAAATAAATCCCAATTCAATCAATCCAATTTTATTCCACAATTTTAGCCCATAAGAATGATAAAATACATAAATTGGATAGCTATCATTCTAATAGGTATCAAATATATTTGATATTTTTGTAGAACTAATGACATTGCTATGATAGAGTTTTACCAAATAAACCTTCATTCAATCTGTAAATAAGTCAGTAACTAGAGTTCATAGATGGAGAAACGAATTAAGTAAGTAAAAAAAAATGCCAGGTTACACGCATGTTGTCAAAATTTCAAGCAAAAAGGCTGTTTTTTCATTGTAATGTGTATTAATCTTTCCAAGAAATATGATGTCATTCAAGTAGATCTAAATAATATATTAGATTTTTTTTGTTTGGTATAGTTTCAGATACAACACAAACAGTCCGTAAAATCAAATAAATGACTTCTGTAATACAAGCATCAATCATTTTTGAGAAATGATAATTATTGCCGGACCGTGAAAACCTGTTTCCACTAACATTTTAAACGAATCGTCGACATACGAGTGGTTGTAATCTATGTAAATAGATGGTATAGATGTACGTTGATAGTTGAGACTATCAATTGATATGTACGAAACAAAACATTAGGAAATCTTTTAAACATTGTACCCCTGGGGCTCAACAAAATTATTGCAATCGGATGATTTGGCCGCTAAGCACATTTGATAGTTTCCATATTTCCGGTGATAACTTGTTTTTGTTTTGCTGATTTTCTTTAAAAAACAACATTATTTAAAGAGCAGATACATCTACATATCTACAAGTATAAAAAAAATCTTTATCATGTCCGCTCTTAATGTGGAGCATATGAACTCCTAATGGAGTTTATCTCAACAGATATGTTTCTACGAGAACCACTTGTTACTCAGTTGCTCAACCTCTCTTTTTTCAAAGAGAGTAGGAATATAAGGATGGGGCTAGGACAGGACTAGTGGTTAGCTAATCGCTCTCGATACGCCCCGCTCATAGGATAGGATGGGGGAAGGGGGGAATTCAAGACATCCATGCCTTCGAACAGAAATTCATAAATCGATTGAAAAATCAATTTATAAAACTGTCCGTATCAGGATTCGAACCCAGGACCTCCGTAACCGAAGCTAACGACGTTGACCACTCGACCACGCAGGCGGCAAAGATTTAAAATAAAAAAATGTTTAAAATGTAGTATGTATGATTTACTTAGACGTAGTAAGGAGGGCTGGTTAGTTTGCTTTCTCATCTCCGTGTTCCAGACAAAGTCAGACCATTGTATCTGTTTTCAAACCACAGTGTACGGTTACTATGCGCTTTCGTGAGGTGTCATGACTCGCAACCGTAAATCAACACTGTCAAGCGACGATGGACCAGGCTTGGACATATGCTTCGGAAGCCTCAAAAGTGTGTGAACCATGGCTGTCTCTTCTACCAACCCGATGGATCCCGACGTCGTGGAAGGCCACTAATGACCATCCACAGGATGTACTCAGTGGAGCTACGGGACGCCGGGATGACCTGGTAGGAATAAGACACTGGCGAAGGATAGAGTATCTTGGAGGAGCCATGTGGTGACCATATACTCCGTATAGGAAGCGGTTATAGCAAAAATTGTATAATTTATTCTACATGATGTTTGTTTTGCAGCAACGTTTGGAAATTAACATTTTTTCATTAATCAAACCATATTATTATTCATTGTTAAGAAATATTCTTACGATAACTGGTTGTTAGCGAATGATTCAATTATGTATCGGTTTGTCGAAAAGCTAAGATATAAAACAGAGTGAATTCATGTATTCATTCACAGCATAGATTAACGATTATGTATGGAAGGAAGAAATAAGTTTTTTGGGAGCATACGAAAATATTCCTTATGACTCTGTAGAGACCTAAATGTTTTTAAGCCCTTTGGAATCAACTAAAGTTTAAAAAAACTCATTCGAGAGTTTAGAATCACAGGGGTCGATCTACAAAAACTTAGTGTTAAGTTCGTTTTGGTATGACAGGTGATTTAATCCTATGTAATCTTAATCCCCCGAATTATTACTAATAAAACATGATTTTAAAAAAAATGTTACATTAACATAACATGAGTGTTTCACAAAAGTGGACGTCTTGATGTCTGGCAGATACTGCGAGTAAAATTCATCAAATTTAATTTAAATAAACAGATATTAAATTTTATTTGCTGCACCGAAAGTTTGAGAAGAAGTACTTAACCGTTTAGAACCACTTATGAAATGAATTATCTTTTGAAGTGTGCAAAGTTGTTACTTTCCCAAACGTTATCTTCGAAAAACGTCAGAGCGTCATATGTATTAAGCGAGCTTTTTGTCGTATTTGTAAATTCCTTTTTTTTAAGTACATATACAGATTTCTTTTTATACATGAGAAGAAAGAGCACAAAAACGTTAAGTGAAGTTAGTTTTCTTTCAAATTAACATATATTATTTATGAATATATGTTGAAGTAATCAATCATAAATCTATATAAGATGGTTTTAATTATTATCCGGGTGAAATATTCTTCTAGTTTAAACGTGGGGAACCTGCGGCCTTTCGACTACTCTACCCTAATTCTGTAATTCTGTAAATTTTTGTAAATTAGTAAATTCCTGAGAAGTAAATTCGTAAATTCCGGCCAAAGATTCCCTAGTCAATGTTTACTGCGGCCTTATGTCGAATCAGAAAAATGAATGCGGCCCTTAGATAAGAAAAGGTTCCCCACCCTGTTCTAGTCATGAAAAATTGGGCACACATCCAATTGGGCACATTCAAACACTGCTTCTAAAAGTTGCACAATAGAATTTTTGCGCACACGGTAATCATAAGTGAGAGAGAATAGTTAGTTACCATAATACAGTTAGTAAATATATGCCACGATAAATAATCTACGCAATATATTTTAACAATGTTAAACCGAGAAACGTGTAAAATGTTGAACAGTCGAAAACATCGATTATTCTAAAATGGCGACAGCGTTGTCTGTCAAAAGAAACTACGATTTCGAAATGTCTGACAATTTAAAATGATTTTTAACACGCCTTGTATGACAATCATATCAATGTAATATTATGCATGTGTGAGTCGTGAATTGCCTAAATTGTACAGATTCAACAACTGCGGGCTGCCAATAAATATACATATGTACGCAGTGCAAATATTACACGGAACAATGTCAAAATTGGGGATACAATCGTTAGAAAGAAACAATAACTATTAACGTTACTTCTATAAGAGATCCTTTCGATTACGTTTGGGTATGTAAAGCTTGAATGTGATGATTAACAGTACCATTGAAGTAATCTAATTTTTTTCTGTAATACAAACACATTCATCATTTAATAGCCTACACCAGGCGTGGGGAACCTGCGGCCTTTTGGCTACTCTGGTGCAACCTTCTGATCAATTCTGTAAATTTATGTAAATTCGTAAATTCCCGACATATTCTGGCCGCAAATTCCTGTTCCGGCCAAAGATTCCCTAGTCAGTGTTTACTGCGGCGTCGATGTCGAATCAGAAAAATGAATGCGGCCTTTAGGGAAGAAAATGTTCCCCAACCCTGGCCTACACGAACAAGATAAATTCGATAAAAAACAATACAGAAGTTGTTTGAAAGTAATCTTAATTATACAAAGTTCACAAATGTTCTGGCAGAAGTTGGTAAGTTACAAATTGATAGTTCTGGGTAAACAACAAATGGAAAAAAACAATTGATTTTCGATTTCTGCTCCAAGGCTTGGTTGTTTGTGATGTCTAAAAATTCCCTAGATTAAATATTTTTTGAGGCACCTCATAATATATGTCTTAGACAAATAATATTTATTTATACGTTTTGATGTAAAAGAAAAATACTGTTGAGTTGTTAATAAAATTTAAAAAAAACGTGAGAGAAAAAAAGGGATTGTGATGTCCTCAATGCCACAATATATTCTTAATAGATAATGTGGCAGTTTGTCAATATACAAAATACCCTAACTTTGTGGAAGTTCATTTTAATATAAAATAACTTAGATTATTCCACGTATACGTTATTTTATATTTTGTACAAAATACCGCCAGAATTACATACAAGTTTTTAGTAATAAATACAATTTACTAGCTAACAAAAGTTTGACAATCTCGGGATTTGTGCGTGTATATAAATTTTTCAAGATTGTATTGGTTTTTTTCTATTCAAAATCCTAGCAAGTAAGTAATTGTACCTACATTATATTAGAATGACCTTCAATTATTATTAATAGAAAAATATTATTTTGCATATTATTAATCTTTATAAAGAATAAAGTTATTTTTCTAGTTTGGCAGCTTAGCAACCAAAAAAATCTCACAATTTTTTACTTATTTCCCAGCGTGATTATTTTTAAATTAATTTAATGAATATTTTTGGGCAAAAAACTGAGTGTCCGCTCATTTAAATGAATAACAATTAATATAAATACGTAATTAAGCAATGGTCGTTTTTGTTATATCTACAAGAATATTATAAATTGTGGTACTATCCCAAGGGGTACACATTGGACCCTATTTTCAATTAATAATTACTAGTATATCGTCCGGCTACCGCTACGGAGAGCACGGGTTCGAATCCCAGTACGGGCAGTTTTATAAATTGATTTTTCAATCGGTTTATGAATTTCTGTTCAAAGGCACGGATGTATGTGATGTCTTGAATTCCCCCCTCCCACCTCCTATGAACGGGGCGTATCGAGAGCGATTAGCTAACCACTAGTCCTGTCCTAGCCCTTTCCTTCTATTCCTACTCTCTTTGGAAAAAGAGAGGTTGAGCAACTGAGTAACAAGCAGTTCTCGTAGAATACATTTCTGTTGAGATAACTCCATATGCTCCATATTGGGAGCGGATATGGTAAAAAAAAATCGTCTATATATTTAGAATCTGACAGACAAAAACAGATAAATACTCAATTATTAAGTGATAACCAAAATTTTTATGAATTTATGATAATTTTTTCACAGACAGTTTTTTTACTAGTAGTAGATTCAACAATAAATGCAGATGTAGGTAAATCTCTATCATACAGATTTTCGATAATCCAGATTGAAATACTTAAGCTTTGAAAAAGTCGTGAAATATTTTTATTTTTTTAAATTTCTTTAGGAATTTCCAGAATGTACTAGAAAGTGATATCACGAAAGCAGTAGTACAAATTTCAATATTCAGAGAATGCGACAAAGACGATGTCGTCGAGCGGTTAAATTGCTATGTGAACGATCCTGGATTCAAAGTGATTAATATATTAGGAAATATATGCTTTAGAACAGTGCTTCCCAGATTGGGGGCCGCGGAATTTCTCCGGGGGCCGCCGCAGAACATGTTTTGTATTGAGGAGGGCCGCGGATTATTTTTTTTCAAATTTAGGGGGCCGTGGAATGAAAATGTTTGGGAAGCACTGCTTTAGATGATCAATATCAAGCCGGCCGAATAGGTGATTCCCGAAGTCCTATCATTCTGAATAAATATACCTATAACCAATAATGTATAATTAAACTTCTAAAATTAAATTGAAATTTCCCAATATATAATAGTTGATGTATTTATTTACCTATTTATACATCGCCTTCACTGCCTCAAATGCGTTATAAAGTGGTTTTACGGGAAAAGCGTGGAGGCGCAAGGTACGTGACCAATGATGCGTGAGAGAGGCTGGAGAGGCCTTGATATATCAGTCGATTGACTATTTGATTAATAGACGGTGTACAAGCCCACTTGAGTATTTAAAATTAACGAGTAGGGCAACGTTAAAAGTGTGATATTGTTATTTGAATAGATAATAATCAATATCAGCATTATCTAAGATTTCGACTGAAGGTGTTTGGTGGAATTTAATCAGCATTATCAGTTAATAATGCTGGTCATGAGCGAAACCGGTCCTAATCTTATTAAATGAAAGCGGGAATAAGTTTTTAATTTTTTTAATTTAATGCTTTTCCACCAAGTATTGACTTTTAAATTCTAAAAGTGACCAATGGAGCTAATTCGGCTAAGCCTACAATGTTGAAAAATTGAACAGTTGATATTGCATCGTCATTAGGGAAACCGGTCCTGATCTTGTTAAATGAAAGTTGGAATTAGTACGAATGAGTTTTGTTTAATATAATGCCTTTCAACCAAGTATTTATTGACAGTGAACACCCTAAAATAGATAATATATTATTAGTGATAAGGGTTTTATTTTTTTTAATTAAATTAAATTCTTGTCACAAATTCAAATAACTGCGCGTTCGACTAATATTTGTTCAAAAAATGTTAAAAATTATAATAGAAATGATGATCTAAAATCATATAAAGTTATTAAACAAAGTTAATAGATATTCTGGCAACACTCCATCATCTTAAAATGTTCTTTCGATACCCATATTAATTAAATAATTTTATAGAACTCAATATGTACTTTGCTATTTTGTTTATCGTAATTTAGTTGCACCAATTCCAATGTTTTTATCGTGTTATTAATTTATGTTTAATCTTATCTGGTCTTTAGTTCTGCGTTTAGGGCTTTTATCCGAATAAATATAATTACATACATTTTTATTAAGTCAAACATATCAAAAGCCTGGAAGCATATTTTACCAACCGAATCTCGTCGTCGTGGAAGGCCACTGATGACCATCCAAAGGATGTACTCGGTGGAGCTAAGGGATACTGGGATGACATGGGAAGAAGTAATAAGACTGGGGGACAGACAGAGAATCTTGAAAGAACCATGTGGTGGTCATATGATCCGTGTAGGAAGCGGATATGGACAAGCAAACATATCAATAACGGTAATCAACATATTATACATAGATGAAAGTAAATTATTTTTTCATTCTTTTACCACTCCTGAAACTCTCTTTCTTTTACCACTGCTTTACCACTCCTGAAAATAAGACTTACAAGAATATCTCGTTCGTATATATTAAAAAGAGGATCATGCTCACTGAATTTGAAGAAAAATACATTTATCTTTTAGTACAGTGGCTTGCATCTAATAAAGGCGAAATAAATAATAACAAGTCGAAAGATTTTTTCCTGATTAAATTTAGATTGATCTGTCGACGTTGAAATTTGGTGTTTAAATATTTCTCTTTGAAAGCTGAAATTATTTGATATCTTATGAAATAATGCTGACAGGAATTTAATCAGTTTAATTTTTTTCAGCCGTCAAAATTTCGAAGCATAATAACGATCTATCTACTCCTTGGGTTGGTTGGTGGTGTATTGTCTACAACTGTATGTATTGAAACAATCGGAATTCCAAATTTGAAACGTCCGGAAATTGACATGAATTCCTTTTTAAATTTTCCCTCTAAAACACATACACCTCTGTGGCATCATTGAATTCGTCTAGAAATAGATTTAGGTAGACATTATTATTTATTGTAGAAAAAATGTGTCTACGCGGGGCCACTTGAACGCGCCTCGCTCACAAAAACAATCTATCTATGTGTTACATTTCTGATTTTAGATTAAAAAATTTTAGACAGCTCACACACACTTTTAAAATACCAATGTTTAACTCATTTGAATCAATGGATATACGAGAATATTAACAGCTTACATTTGTGTAAAACCTTCTAAGAGCAAAGACCTCTCGGAAGTCAGATGTAGATTTAAATAAATTCAACATGGCGGGCATGTATGTAAGTGACTTTTGAAAATTTGAAAACAGAATTTTATTGTCAATCATAAATATATATTTCAAATTAATATGTTAACTGTTCGGGTTTATTGAACTTATGTATATCTTTTTTCGTATGTTTCTTTGGAGTAATTCATTTTAATTATATTGCCAATCATCTGATATAAAATAATTATTTTTTTATTAATATTTTAAATGAAAAAATGCTAGATGAAAGATATTGGTTATGATACATTTAATAATTCCCCCTTTTTTTCATATACATACACCCAATCTTTTTTTTTACGCGATTTATTTTTCCGCGATTTTGAATTTTCCGGCAATTTTGACACTGTTAAGTTTTTTCATACATTTTTAATACTTTTGGAACCAATTTATCAACTTAAATGAAAATGAGTTTTTTTTACGCGCCACTTAATGGAACCAATGTATCGCGTAAAAAAAGGATTAGGTGTAAATGTTATTAGGGAAAATAATTAATTACCTTTTTCAATATTATTTTAACGTTTCGTGTAGTTGAAGAATGCTTATCAAATAGCAAATACAGTAAAACAATACGTATCAATAATAATGGTCAATGAAGACGAAACACGATAATTGCTTTTATAAATAATATAAATTACACAATGAGATAATTACAATACCTCTTTTAACCCCTAGTTCATCTTTTATTTTCGATTTTATAATCTAGTACAATTCACTACTAATCCTAGACGTGCACTTAATATAATAGACACGTATTAAAATAATATTTTATTTGCTAATAAATATTAAATTCATAGATTTATTTAGATTTTTTAAATTTATAAATATAGAAAAAAAACAAGCCCCACTTAAAATAAATACAATATTATTACGGGATTACGTTATGCAATAAAAACCCATCCCACAAACAGGTAAAATTATAAGTGCTCGTAAGAATAAATGAATTTCCGCGAAGTCATAATCTTTGTATACAATTTGATTATATTCATTGCATGTATTATGCCTTTATAAGTAAAACAAAAAAGTCATAAAATAGACACGATTACATTCAATTTAAATTGGTAAACTCCATTTCGATGTTTCATTTGTTATTATTTAGAAGTTATTGTTGAAATTTATTATTTAAAAATCGAATGAATTATTAGACATCGAGGATTTCGTTTATTCTTTATTTAAACCGATTACAACGCAGTAAATTGAGTTGAGTATATTTACTATTCTAAATTTGAAACCGTCACATATTTTGTTTTATTATTCAATTTAGCTTGATTAATTTTATTTAAAATACCTTCATTTTATATTCAAGCAATTCTTCCAAAGTTAAATAAGTCGTCCTTTAAGATTTTCAAAAAACGAACGCATTCATTGACTATGTACAAACTATAGACAATTCTGTGTTTTAAACTTTTGGAGTATCCATATACATTAAATTTAATACTGATGTATTCAGAATATTATTTTGTTTCAACCGAGTTTTTTGTTAATAAAAATTAACATAGAAAAAAAACGCCCAAAGCACTTCATATTCCGCCAGCTCCAACACTTCACAAAATAATACAAATTAATAGAGAAGAGCGATTACAAAAATAATGTTCAATTAACAAACTAGTGTTGTAATAAAAATAATATCTGATGTTATATAAAAAAGGACAATTTAAATAAATAAACTTAATATATATATTAATTTATGACTTTAGATGAAATGAAAATTCATAAAATATTATTTTATTTTTTTATTTTATAATTAATATAGCTCTAATATTGTAAGTAATTTGTAGAACTTTAAAGATCTCAAAAACATTTTCTAAATACTTACATCAGTTCTCACTAATGAACGTTTATACTATCGTGTATGCTAGAATAAATCATATTATCATATGTATATTATATATAAATTACTTTGTACATAATATTTGAGATTCAGAAGCTTACTTCATGAAGTATCATTTAAATAAAGAGATATGATAATTCCTGAGTAGGCAAAAAAAACATACTCAATTTGTTTTTTCTATTTTTGTATTATTTAATCTCATTAAACAATGTTATATTATCTTTGAAAAGTAACGCTAATTCTAGGTATCACGTCTTAATTACATTAATAATTTTGACAAATTCGATGATAGTCAAGCAACGTCATCCAATATCAACGCGAGGAGAAAAGACGTATAATATCGACTTTGGAAAGGAAAAAGAACGTAACCCACAGTTTTTTCAAAACAGATTTTTTTTAGATAATCACAATGTATCAAACTTGATACACGTTCTATCAAAAGAATGTAAGCTACAAATGCTGAATTAATTTAGGTTTTAATTTTGAAAAAAGATAAGCGTGTAAAAATTGAAAACAAGAAAAATGTTTTGCCTAAGACAATTCCTTCAATTAATATTAGATTGTGTCAATTAAACACCAGCTTAGAAATCTCTGTGCACTTTCATGTTGTGTATATTTCATAATTTGCATATGGCCTAAAATCATCAAAACACGTTTTTCGTGCCTCCTGTAAAATTTGCTATGAGTAGGTTACGTCCTTTTTCCTTTCCGCAGTCGATATATTAACGGTTACTAATTAAATTATTTTTATTTTACTAGGAATTGAATCTGATACTTCATCAATTTAAAGCGTAACTCGAAATCACTGGTCTGCAGATTGATGTCGATGAAAATTAAGTGATGGAAATATAGCACGGTAATATTTTATAATAAAATTGTGTTAATTAAAAAAAAGTAATCAGGATGTATTGTGTAAAAAAAATACTTTTCATCAATTTTGAAAAGCTTCTTGAAAGTATACATACACGTTTGCAATGTATTATTATTTACAGTTTATACGGCGTTGTATCAAAGTGATAGTGAGCGGCTGCGCTAGTGTGTGTGTGTGTATAATAATTGAGTTCATTTGTCGAGCATTTGTTTGTCCGGATTTTCAATTGTTGGTTCTTGATCGATTTGTCGGAATAATGATAATGTAAAAAAAAATAACTCGGTAAAAAAGATACGACTAAAAAAAGAGACAATACGTCGACGAGTGGAGAATAAAATTGAAGACGAGCGATCTATTACAGTTTTTGAATATTATTTTTTAAACAATACGGTCAGTGTGAAACAAACTGTGGCTTGCGTAACGTTATACGTCTCAGTTACGGATTGCAATCTCGGTATTAATGAAGCCGTAATCTCGTTATTTGTGGTGTTTTTTTCAGGGCTGTGGAGTCGGAGTTGGAGTCGTAAAAAATGAGCGGCTCGAATTTTATATGAAAAATATATTTAATGATGTGTATTCAAACAAAACAGTCAAAAGTGTTGACATTGCATGCTTGGCTGACTAAAAGGTGGTCCGATGATATAAAAGTTAAAATGAAATTATTGAAAAATTTACTCGGAGTCAGAGTCGTCTTTTTTTACACGATTCCACAGCCCTGGTTTTATCAATATTGAAATATCTGTTTTTAAATTGCAAGAATACTTGTAATTCGGTATTAAAAATTAATCAAAATCTAATTTTAAATTTTTAGAGATGACTTCTGCCAAAAGTATAATTGTAGCATATTTTTTTTAAATAATATTTTAATTGAAATATCAAAATGTCCGTTATTTATTTAACATTATGTGAATTTGTAAATTTAATATGTAACTATTCTAAAGTAACCACCAAATTAATCGAAAGTGTCATGGTGTGTTTTAAAAAAATGTGTTTTTTCTTTTTTATATATATTTGTAGCATTACTTTTGTAAGTTACATCAGAAATTTTACATTTTTAATATATTATAAAAAAATGATTGTTTTTAATCCTCATTAATCCTTATTAATCCTCGTGATATATACAAATAATAAGTACACAAAAGCTGCACTACACGAATTTGCTTCGGTCGTAAAGCCAAAAAACATTGTCGATCACTGGAGTACGCTATAAACTGAATCCAGAAAGTGACGTTGTTATCAGCAACATAATATATAATCTTCATTGATTCTATTATATTGACCACTGTTTGTACTTTTATAATTTATCTCTATAGTTAGCAATCAGTGGGTCTTGAGTTCAAAATAATTAATAGTTAATTGTTCTATGTCAATCGGTTTGACTAGTTATTTTGAGAAAATAAGAAATACAGTGTTGCACAAACTTGTCTTTGTTGTATACCTTTGTATAACAGAGATTGTATTTCAAATAGATTTTTTTTTAATCTGCACACTTTCCTGTTCTAAATTGTAGTTTAAAAAACAATTTAATTTGTAAGCAAAAGGCAGAAATATGTGATATTATTTTTGGTCTACTAATCAAAGACAACATCAGAAATATATTTATAATCCTCTTATTTATTATCTATTAACACCATTGTTTAGATTTAGCGAATCGGTAATAAATTTGTGGTAGCTAGTGAAGTATTTTGTTATTTTTTTCATTTAACTACAAATACTTTTCATGTTTAATATAAATTTTGAAACAATACTTGATACATCATAATTCATAGTAATAAATTAAAGTGCCGCAGGAAAACTTGCATCATTTTTCACACATACAGAACACAATTTTTTTTCCATGTCCGCTCCCAATATGGAGCATATGGACTCCTAATGGAGTTTATCTCAACAGAAATGTTTCTACGAGAACTGCTTGTTACTCAGTTGCTCAACCTCTCTTTTTCCAAAGAGAGTAGGAATAGAAGGAAAAGGCTAGGACAGGACTAGTGGTTAGTTGATCGCTCTCGATACGCCCCGTTCATAGGATAAGATGGGTGGGAAGGGGGAATTCAAGACGTCACATACATCCATGCCTTTGAACAGAAATTCATAAATCGATTGAAAAGTCAATTTATAAAACTGCCCGTACTGGGATTCGAACCCGTGCCCTCCGTAGCGGTAGCCAACGATGTTGACCACTCGACCACACAGGCGGCAAATTATTCCGACCGTACAATATTTTTATTCTGACCAAAAATTTATTTAAATTCTGACTATTTATTTGTTCGCTAAAAAAATTGTTGTTAAAATATTTTTTCATTTAGATTTACTCAAAATTAGTTTCGTATCTTTAACGTCATAAAATATAATCTACATATTCAGTTTATCATTCCAAAGTGCCTAATATATAATATGACAAAATGTTAACTCAAATTATTTAAAATACAAAAACGGTGTAAGTGAAGCGCATTTGGTTGAACTTATACCCCGCTTTGTGCTCGTAAGTTAGAATCCATTTTGTATTATTATAATATTATTATAATAAGGCTTTTGTATTACAATGACATAACAGAATTTGTAACGATTTACAATATTCATAACTCCACATTCGTCTGTGTTGTCGAGAATGCGTGTGCCGGTCCACGAGCCTCGAGAAGTATCACTACAAAACGTAATAATATACATAACGTACTTACGACGTTTGTGCAATGTTGCTTTAAAAGGTTTATCAACCCCACCATTGTGGAATCTCTGTTATTCGAATGCAACATCGAAACGATTTCAAATAAAAAACGAATTTGGAACCATTTCAATTAAAAATGATTTTATACATAGCATAAATTCAACAAAAAAATATGTTGAACCATGTGGAGTGATATTGTAAATATTTGGCAACGTGTAAGGGCTAGTAATTTTCTTTTTGCTTTATAATATTATAATTTAAGCTACAACTAGGGCATCCAATCCCGGGATCCCGCGTTCAATTTTCTGATCCCGAAATCCCGGGATTGACATGGTCGCGATCCCGAAATCCCGGGATTGGAAAAAGGCTCCGGGATTGGATACCCTAGCTACAACATCATGAAATAATATTTTTATCGACATTTTATTGGCATATTATCTTTAAAAACTGATATGTTGTTTATTTTTTATGACTAGTAGTAATCGACTCAATATTTTATCATTCAAATCACAATGAAAAATAATTAGTAATGATCAACATATTGATGTCATGGCAGCAAAATATTTTTTTTAATTTAAAGATGGCGCTGTTGTTTTTTCTTATGAATGTGAATCTAACCCCGCCGCCATTCAATATTCTCTATATATCTTCATTCCTCCCTTGCAATAAGTAATACGGAAAAATTATATATTATCTCAAAATTAAAAATTACACAACCAATATCGGAATTGTTTATAAAGCAACAATAGTACGGTACGATCTCAGTAAGTAAGTAAAGTAAATTGCTTTAGAACAATAATGCGAAATGATTCATTTAACCACTCTAAAGCTAACGACCCACCGGTGTGTCGCATACCTACTAACCACACACGCTACCCGCCAGTGTGCTGTCATTATTACGACGTCAATAAATATTTTTTAGAGTATGCATCATTGAAAAAGGGTCCGACATCTCAATGAATATTAAGTTTTCCTTTATTAGTTTTTAGACAATTGCTAGCTTACAGGACAAAAAACTTTTTTTTTTCTAGCTGTTGACGGGTTAATATCTAATCAACTTCTAATTTAAGTTTACCCACAGAAGCTCACTATAACAATTGATTTATTAAAATATGGATTAGTGTTTGAAGGCATTGGATGTGATATATAAAATTCCTTTCCATCCATCAGATTCTTAATAAACAGGAAAAAGTGATTAGCTTATTACTATATCTGCCCTAGCCCTATACTACTATTCCTGCTCTTTCCAAAAGAGTGATTTTAAATGAATAAATAACAATAAGTTTTAGTAGAACAACTGCTATTGAGATAGTTAAATTAGGAGTACATATACTTTCCATTGGTAAAAGATATCTTTTTAAAAAGATAAAACAAAATAGAAAAAAGATGACTGTTATTATTATCTTCATAAAATTCAAATAAATTACACATTTTTTATGTTCGGCAAGTGAATATTGTAAAATTATAAAAAAAAACACAATCCAACAAGAGGTCAATTTGAACATAATATTACAATATGACTCATGAATTGACAGTTAACATGGTAAAGTGAATATAATTTTTCTTTATTTAAAATTGTGCATTGGAATCATCCGTCATGTTTGCCGATAAAAACTGATTTTATACAAATGTTTTGCAAATGATCGTAATGAAATAATACCTATTGGTCAATGCACTTTTTAAATAACACTGCAATCAAGCATGCACATTTGATGATGTAAGTATGCCACATACCGGGGTATTCGATTTTGACGTGTCGTTCAATGCCAATCATTCAAACGGAGAGAGAGAAAAAAATAAGCACGGCTGTGAAAAATAACCTAAGTCCACAATGTTATCAACCGCTTGAATACCGCGCAAATAAATCACTAATATGTCCCAGAGATACTGCCGTGTTTTTGAGAAAAATAATTTTGCCTAATATACACTCGAATTCGATATTTTAAAAACTTATATTGATTCAGTATGGATAGCACTACAGATATTCATCAAAATATTGCTTATACTCTATTAGAATACCAAGTATTTGATTTTTTAAATGTCTTGGACATCCGTGTTCGCTTGCATATGTTTCGGACACCGGTGTCCGCTTGGTATTTAAGTGGTTAATTCGTACAAAAACAACGCAAAGTAGGTTTTATGAACTTGATTTTGATAAAGATCACAAATTCTGCAAGTTGTAAATCTGGGACTGTGTCATAAATTATTATTCGGAATCGGTAAAAACGAGTCCGTTTTTACGGTTGAAGTTTTTAGTTGGCGGTGTGTGCGGACCCTCGTTTATTGTGATTTAAAGACAATAAAGCATTTTTATTTGTATTGTTTAGCAGCCCGCAGCCAAAATAAGAATATAAATTAATACAACTGTGAAGGTATTGTGTAAAATAGATTTATTAATGATATCAGACTTTCTTATTGAACTTTCACACTGTTCATAATCTACGCCGTACGATCAGGACTCGATAATACGTATTACTTTTTTTAATGAAATTATTTATTTGCTTTTACTTAACTTTTCCGGTACTAAGCTCAAGAAATGCGACCCCAATACCCACATTTTCTTAAATATCTATTTTAATATGGGTGATACAATGTTTATAATTAAGGTTTTCTTATATCATAGTTTTTTGGACTTTTTGTAGTTTATATAAATACGCGATAACACGATAAGCGATCGTTCGTAAGATAACTGGGCTAAACTTGTCAGTTGCAATTTCATATGTGTGCTAGGATGAAGTCTTTTTTACGCGCAACTTAAAATATGCGTTGCCAAACCGCGCTCATCCGATTGCAATAAAACTTTAACAAACCTTCTGCTTGCACTTCCGAGAAGGTTTTTTTAAATTTTTATCATGTCCGCTCCCAATGTGGAGCATATGGACTCATAATGGAGTTAATCTTAACAGGAGAACTGCTTGTTACTCAGTAGCTCAACCTCTCTTTTTCCAAAGAGAGTAGGAATAGAAGGATAGGGCTAAGACAGGACTAGTGGTTAACTAATCGCTCTCGATACGCTCCGTTCATAGGATAGAATGGGTGTGAAGGGGGAATTACAAACATCACATACATCCATGCCTTCGAACAGAAATTCATAAATCGATTGAAAAATCAATTTATAAAACTGTTCGTACTGGTATTCGAACCCGTGGCCTCCGTAACCGAAGCCAACGACGTTGACCACTCGACCACACAGGCTGTAAAGAAGGTTATAGGCATAGTATAATTTACTTACAGTAGGTCTTATATATAAAAATCAATGTTCGTATGTCTGCCATACAGTCCATTTTGACAACGCATGCTTGCACTTGCGCGAATGTTATAGTAAAATTAAATTACAGTAGGTGGCGCGTGTGCCGTACCATAGACATGACGGCAGCAAACGTCAAACAGACAGAAAAAGAAAACATGCACTTCAACAAACACAAACACTTTCTTTCTTTGAGTGGCATTGCAAAGCTTGCTGGAAACCGGCTAGTATATAATAAATTGATGTATTAGGATGATAGTAAAGACCTTAATAAATATTTTATTCAAACACAAATACAGTAAATTTTCCAATTTTTAACAGTTACGTCATCAAAGCTGCCCTGGTTTTCTTGGTATTGCTTGATATTGGATATACGATTTTCAATTGATGTTGAATACATAGTTGGAAATACTTGTAGTATCCACTTAATAAACAAGTTTGTATACTTTTATTCAAAAAATAATCATCTACTTTGGGAACTATTTTAAAAATTACAAAAATATTTGAAGTATGTCTGTTTGTTAACAATATTTAAATTAGAATTGCTTTTACAAGAGTAATTATTATCAATTGACTGTTTCATTTAAAGTATCGACTAACGATGCATCATATAGTTCACAATTCGGAATCTTCATGCATACATGTAAAAAGTTTGTACCGTGTTCTTCTTCTTATATTAATTGAGCGATACAAACTGTTTCCTAACAGTAAGTTCGAGTTAATTCGTGAAATCAAATACCTTAAAATACTGAAAGAAAGACAATACATTTTTTAGTAATTTCATGTCATTGTGGACAGTATGAAGTGGTCGTCGTTGGCTTCGGTGACGTAGGTCACGGGTTTGAAACTCAGTACGGACAGTTTTATATAAATTGATTCTTCAATCGATTTATGAATTTCTGTTCAAAAGCATGGATGTATGTTGTATGCTTCTAGATCTAGGGTATTTGTAACATCAGGTTGAGGTGTATCATCTTTGTTACTGTTTACTCCTGAATATTGAAGTTATCAGGCAATTGCAATATTTGTTAGCAATGTGTAAACATTTATAAAATATTATATTATAGATGAAAAGTGACAACGATTCAAAAGAGGTGTGCAAGTAACTTTATACATTACCCACATTTATTTTTTGTCGCCTGTGTGGTCGAGTGGGCAACATGGTTGGCTACCGCTACGGAGGGCACGGGTTCGAATCCCAGTACGGGCAGTTTTATAAATTGATTTTTCAATCGATTTATGAATTTCTGTTCAAAGGCATGGATGTATGTGGCGCCTTGAATTGCCCCCTCCCACCCATCCTATCCTATGAATTGGGCGTATCGAGAGCGATTAGCTAACCACTAGTCCTGTCCTAGCCCTATCCTCCTATTTGGAAAAAGAGAGGTTGAGCAACTGAGTAACAAGCAGTTCTCGTAGAAACACTTATGTTAAGATAAACTTCATTAGGAGTCCATATGCTCCACATTGGAAGCGGACATGGTTAATTCGTGAAATTGAATACATGCAAATACTAAAAGAAAAACAATTTATGTTTTTACTCATTTTATATGGACAGTATGTTAACAAAATATAACCTACGAGGAGTTGTATAGTTTATATTTACTATGAAAGTTCAACATTGAATAGGAGATTATTGAAGGGAACTTGTTCTTTGGATAATTAAAATTCTGACAAACAAAATCAATTTTGTCACATTGTGGAAAATACGATTGATTAATCGATGTTTTTATTATTCGTTTCCTACCCCTTTATACTCCTCATTACAACAGTGTATGTGTGTGAACCCCACCACAACCCCACGCTGGGTTTCCAAATTGTAGTTTTGATTTAAAAAGTGAACCGAAAACTGATCCACGACAAGATAAAGACCAAATATCATTTATTGACCAAGAAAAAATGCGATACGGACTTACTTGCAGACACTAACACATGCATATTAAAAGTGTATATTGACCGTAAGACTAAATTAGTCATCATTTTTCGAAACTTGCTCATTTCTATCATCAAAAGATGCTTATAAATTTAACAACAAAAAACCAATTATTTTTATGATGTGTGTTGATTAACATGAAACATCGCTATATCCACATATTGACAAAAATACATTTTATATGCGTTGATTAGATGTACTTTAAATTGCAAAAATTACACTATTTGTTTAAACATGAAATCGCGTCCACATAACACACTATTTTGCAAACTGCTCTAAATCTACATGCGTATTTTTATCTACCACTTTTAAGTGTCAACACCAGGGGCGGGAAACTTTTTCATTTCTATAGGCCACATTCATTTATCTCATTCAACATAAGGTCGCAGTAAAGAAAATGTTGACTTTTTATGTTAATTTTTTTTTATGAAAATGTTAATTTTTTGATCGAAGTGAACATTTTGATCAAGTCAAAAGGCCGCATCAGAGTAGCCAAGAGGCCGCAGGTTCCTCTTCACGGATCGACATATACGCCAGTCACCGATAAGCTAACGTCACTTTTGTAATTTACCGAAATAACAATTAACTTATAAAATAAAATAACAGTGCTTTATTTTAAAATATCGAGAGCAGAAGATGAACGTTTTTGAACCAAAGGCCCCCAAATATGATATCATGTAAATGTAACAAAAAAATAAAATGTCAAAACCGGAATTCCATTTCGGTTCGCCCGATCGCTTCATGATAATCGACAATTCTTATTATGTCCATGTATATGTTCGTATTATTATATTATCTCTCTTGTGTGTATTGTAATAATATCATTTGAATGTGTGTGCACATATTTCTGTACGCAAGCTGTACCAGAGATCTTATAATCCTAAAGGGCGTATACGACGTCATTTTTTTTCTTTTAATTAATACGTTTTCTATATGGAGTGTTTTGATATATTTGATTTTTTACCTGAATATTCATTAGAAACGTTCATGGCGCAATTTTTAAATATAGATTAACTGGTTCAAGTTGTATTATTTAAATCGATAATTTAGATAACTTTAATCGTTAGAATTAGTTATTAGCAAATCACAATTTTTACATTAAAAGAAAACGTCAACACAAAAGCTGATGCAAAAAAAAAACAGAAGAACATTCCTTCATTATTATAAAAGAAAGAGTATGGTATCCCGATAGATTTTTTTTTAACGGAGACTGATTGTAGATCAATCTAAATTCAAAAACTCGCAGAAAGAATGGTGAGGTTAGAAAGACTGGTTATTAAGGAATTTGTTTACGCTCTATTTTCTTACCGATTGAAAACATCACAAACACCCATGACAAAAAAAACATATATAAAGAGATACATCTGTTAAATAAATGCTAATGTTTGATTGGGTGTTAGTCCTGAATACATACATGTCAAAAAGAACGTGTCCAATAAACTACGGTAATCGTAAAGATTGTATCGTTATATGTGGCAGTTTATTTTTAATTTAATCAAACAAAATTTAATAGTAAAATCACTTATTATAAAGCTTTTAAATGGTGTTAAGTCACTTACGTCCTTATTGTAAAATGTATGAATAAATATGTATATTTTCATATTCACACATGCACTAGTTTATTACTGCATCTGTGTGTGTGTTTCAAATTCGAATGATCCATTTTCGAATGTTCGATCGTGAGGATTCCAAGTTTAAATTTTTATATTAAAAATAAGTCATGTTTGAAAAGTTGATCGATTTGAATATTCGAACGTGGAATGTTTTTAAAAATACTGCGCCAATTTTGAATGTGTTCCAAGTTTGAAATGTTAGACTACCGTTCATTTATTTAGTGCTAAACAGACAATCGATAAATTAACATTCAAATAAGGAACTCTTTTTAATTAATATCTAACAGTGTGAAACGTTCTTAATTTGAAACATTAACATATTCGCTAAGGTTATTAATGTTCAACTGAAATCGAACAACTTCAAATACTGTATTGCTGAAAACAAATTTGAATTTGGAGTGTTATAAAATATGCATTCAGCTGTATTACTTGTACAAGATCTTTTAATACTTTTTTACGATAAGTTCTATTATTATCTAAATAAGATTATAATGAGGGTTTACCGTACAGATTCCGTGGTATTTTGGCGGTCGCGACCTTTCCATATTGGAGATTTCAATGCTCTCGGTATTTTGCATAAAAAATTACATTGATTACAAACCTTAAAAATATTCAATCGAATTTAACCGTATATCTTTTACGGCGAAAAGATTATTTTATTGATTTTTTTAAAAGATAACTTGCCGAATATTTAAAAATTGCAAAAAATCTCGAGAAAATTACGAAAAAAAAAATATGATAAGATCTAGGAGAAAAATCATGAAAACCTACTGGATTGCAAGTAAGCAATAACATATTGTGGCTTTCAGCATTTTTCTGAAAATACAAATTCGATCTGAAAAGAATTTAAAATGAGTGAATGGTATAAATGTTATTTTTGAATATTATTTCATGAAATATAGTCGCCCTGCATATACAAGGGGTGCATTGATCCAATGCCACATTGACCGGCCGCTACTGTATGCAATACTTAAAAAAGCAATCGATTGTTACTTAATACACTTATAATATGCAACAATATGCAATTTATCGTAAAATAATCAATGTAAATGGCTAAAAATGTACTACTGTGTATACTGAAGCTCTCGTAGATAATATATATGTAAGTCAGAAATTGCAGTTATATACTAATTTGATCTGAGAATATTGTTTTCTCTTAAATTAACAAGGGGCTCCCTCGAGCCCCTCCGGGCCTCCTCCACCCTACCGCTGGTTTATTACCACAGATAATACAAAGTTGTCTTGTTTAAATAATAATTTAAACATAGTTAAAGCCTAATAAATTACATGTTTACATGCTTACGATTTTAAATAATGCGAAATTAGAACAGCTTGATAACTATAAAGAATAATATTGAATATATTATAAATTGCCGCCTGTGTGGTCGAGTGGTCAACGTCGTTGGCTTCGGTTACGGAGGTCACGGGTTCGAATCCCGGTGCGGACAGTTTTATAAATTGATTTTTCAATCGATTTATGAATTTCTTTTCGTAGGCATGGATGTATGTATCGAGAGCGATTAGCTTACCACTAGTCCTGTCTTAGCCCTATCCGTTTATTTCTACTCTCTTTGGAAAAAGAGAGGTTTGACAACTGAGTGACAAGCAGTTCTCGTAGAAACACTTATATTGAGATAAACTCCATTGGAGTCCATATGCTCCACATTGGGAGCGGACACGGTAAAAAATATATATATAAATTATTGGTTAATAAATAATTTAATTCGTCATAATTTTTTTTTTGTAGCATTTCTTAGTGTTTTTTTATTTTTATTTTTGAATCAACTAAATAACAAAAAAAAAACTTCAATATAAAAGTCACACGTAGCAAATCAATAAATACTAACAATTATTTTGTAAGGTCTTCGGTCTTATCCACTTTCATATCACATCGATTGTAAGGTCGCCAAAAAATATTTCTAACAATAGAAAAATCAAATATCGACAAATCCATGCCGTGCATGCCAATACTACGTAAAACCAAAGCGGATTTGCGTTGCAATAAGTACTGTCTGTCAAATACCTCAAGAAAATTTTCAAACAACTTATCACAAAAAATACCAGAGCACAATGATAGGGACTGAATTTTGAGTTAAATTGGTATGTCAAGTTGAAAACTTAACAAGGTTATAATAATAAATTTAAAAAAAGAACAAATCTTTAAATGTAGTTTTTGATTTTATTATATGCTTCAAATTAATAATGACCGGTACCGTGTGCGCCCGGTAAGTTTTAATTTAGTGAAATTATAGTACTCTGTTCACAATTATTACGAAATGATAAATAATTTATTTTGGTTGGTATTCTCCTTGAATTTATAAATTGGTCTCTTTATCTTTACTTATTTAATTCTACTGAATTATAATATATTATAATATATTATGAAAATTATAATCCACTTTAATTATTTATTATTAATTTCCACTTTTAGTTTAGTCCACCAGGACCTTTTTATTTAAATTTATTTTGTATAAATTAATTTATATTTCATATCAGTTGATAATGCTTGCCATGAGCGAAGTCGGTCCTGATCTTGATAAATAAAAGTAGAAATAAGTATAAAAGAATTTTGTGTTTTTTCTTTATATAATGCCTTTCCACCAAGTATTGACAGTGAAATTTCTACTGAATGCCCTTGCGATGTTCTGTCTGATGATGCTTGTTAAAAAAGCGAAACACGTGACACAATTTCTAAGAAATTTAACATTATATAAAATTAAATTTGATAACTTTGTTATTCCACTTGTTGTGTTGCAAGAAGTATTTGAGAAGTATCATCAGACCATTCCAACATTTACGAATAAACTAAAAATTGATTTTAATTATTATGTTATAAATTATAAAATAAAATTCGGGGTTTGTCTTTTTCTGCTGGACGCAGTGAAGGGGTAAGACACAAACTTTGATAGTACTTTGATAGTAAACTTCCACAAAATTGCTGCCGAATCTATCGAAAATATTATTCTTTTAGTATATCGTTTAATATAAATATAATAATAAATAAATAAGTACTCATTTCGTCAAGATAATATAATGATAAAAAGCTTTAAAAATAGTTAATTTAATGAATATTAGTTTTCCAAAGCAACGACTCTAAAATGATTAGGGAACAAATTAAATGGTAAGAGTTTGAATAAACTTTTGGTCTGAATAAAATTCAATTTTTGGTCAGAATAAAAATATTATACAGTCAGATATTTATAACCATTTTGATTAGGTCAGGTTAGGTTAATTTTTTTAAAAAAATAATTTAAATTATTACTATTTTATATAAATTCTGACCATTAATTAATTATTCTTCCCTTTGTACACTGGCCAATATATTATTATCATTTGATATAAATTCAGACAAATGTGATAAAAATTATGACCGAAACTGTATTAAAATACAGACCGGTTAAAAACGAGCCAAATGATTATAACAAACTTGTATATGAGCGGGAATAACAAAAAATATATTCAATGTTAGATTCGAGGTATTTCCATTGTATGGTCGTCACAAATATGCAGTCCCTTGTCAAAACCCGTGAGAACTTACAGCAATATGTTTTATTAAATTTGCAAAGGAATGTTCTTGACGTATATGAAAAAAAGTTATCGAATTGAAATATCGGTAAATGTGAAAAGTTTGGCGTCGATCCATAAATGTACTCAACGTGACTCAGAACGTCTCTATAGCTACTCACAGTGTATTAAAATTTATTGTTACTGACAATATCATTTATGTTAATGCGCTTGTGGCTTACCTAAGTACAATTACCACTGTGGAATGATCAGGTAATAATTCTAAAATCGTTCTGGGAAAATGCAGTTTAATAATTAAGAACACTCAAACAGTTGTGTAGGATCCTTGAATTTACCGCCCCCAATATGTCCACTAATTTTGTTTATTAACCACTTCCACTATTTTTTAAACTATGGATTAGGAGTTATAACTACAAGTGGCTTATTTTTTTATGTATAAATATAATTTCTCGAAAAATATTGTATTTGTATTCGAAAATGCCACCATCAAAAATGTGCAGCCCGGAGCGGTCCGCCTCTGCCGCAACCCCCCCCCCCCCTTGCTACGCCACTGCACTCACAGAATGATTTAATATACGAGTACAATTAGTATACGTATATGTTAGTTGAAAATATACAAATATTATTACAATCAATTTTTATTTTTTTGCTTTGTTTTATAAAAATAGGAAATATTTACATGAAGGGTGGCCCGCCAAATATTTTTGAAATTAAAATCATCCCTTTGACGGAAAAGTTGTTGAGCTGGTGTAGAGTAACGTTTAACAAATGAGTGATAAATTGTGAATTTTAACGTTTTCAAGAGATACTTATTTTTAAAGATTTTAACAAATCGTTACAGCTTATCCAGTGTTAAAACCAGGGCTGTGGAGTCGCGTGAAAAAAAGACGACTCCGACTACAGCTTTAAAATAATTGAAGACTCCGACTCCGAGGAAATTTTTCAATAATTTAATTTTAACTTATATATATATGTATACCATCAGATCATCTTTAGTCAGCCAAGCATGAATTGTTAACACTTTTGACTATTTTGTTTAAATATATTTTTCAAAAAAAAATCGAGCCGTTCATTTTTCACGACTCCGACTCCGACTCCGGCCAAAATGCCGCGACCCGACCAACTCCACAGCCCTGGTTAAAACTGTGATATGAATAAGGTTGAATATGAGAATTCTATATAAATATGTAGTCCATATCTACATGTTTTACATATGTCAGTGGAAACTTAGTGATTGATTGCCAATGAGGGTGTTTAGAAGCGTTTGCTCAGGATTCCTTGAACTGCCAAGTACTCAACGTAAGTTGAAAATTAAATCCTTTTAACTATATATCTATTTGAGACGGAATTTTAGATTAAACGGACATGTAGATGAACGATCGAAGTTTTAACAGATTGATCATAATTCGCAGAATGATAGGGGTAAAGTGTATTAACCAATCAAATTTAATCTGGAACAGAATTTCTGGTGGATTTCAATGACTTCGATCAATACTTTATTGAGTGAGATGAAATAAAGAACAATTGTGCAAAAAGTGAAACTATTTAGTAATCAACTGTGTTTTTATTAATGACGAAGAAGTCCACATGGAGTCAAAGTGGTGGTCGAATTATTATGCCGATAAAAGTAATGGTTTTCATTTTATATGCGAAGAAAAATTACAATTTCTCTTTTTCCTGCCAGATGGCGATGGTTGCTGTTTACTATTAAATTGAACCTCGCATTGAAGGGAAACGAGCCAGTGTGTAAAAATGTCCACTAAGTACTCTCAAACGATAAAATGAATTTATAATGAATGATAAACTTATAGAAAATAGTATAATCAAGCCAATAAAAATTAATAGCGTGTTTTTTTCAAGCATAGCTGTACAGCGCACCAGTAGTTTTAATATTATGTAAATTCGAAGTTGTTTCTTCAGAAAAGTCGATCGAAAAAAACCAGTATTTTTGAGTTTTATGTATAAATCTTGTTTTTGATTGATAGGTACAAACATAGTGGGTGTTTTTTTGGTAAATTATACACGAGAGACTAGAAAATAACAGAGTATGTCATGATTACGATTCTAAATTTTTACAAGCAGGATTTTTGAAAGAAATATCATATTTCAAAGACCGCTCCTTGTTGTTTTTATACTCTCGCCGTTTTCTATAACGGTGAAATTGATTATTAATTAGGCATACTTATCGAAATATAATATTAAAGTTTTACCGCTAATTTTATGAAGTAATTAATTGCCATCCGAAAACGCTATCATAAACATCCCAGATAACATTTTTTTATAACATTTTAAAGCATACAATAAAAATTAGCATCAAACAAAAAATGTATTTTTTTACAATATCGTTTTAATTAATTTCACATTTTTTAAAATTTCGCAATTTAAATATTGTTATTATGAAGATAATTTATAAAACATAAAAATGAATACCATACGAATTTTAAAAGTCTTTATAAAACTAAATATTAATATTAATTACGTTTATTTCGTGTATAATTAAATATTATGCAAGACAGAAAGAATGGTGCTGAAACTAATTCAAATAATACAAATTTATATTTGTTGATTTTTATACATATCATTTTGAATTTAAGCCAAACCGAGATATGAGCCTTAATGTATCAAATGTCACCTACCGTTTCATAGCTGATAGATATTACTTTCAAACTAGATTTGAAAAGGGATTTGAAAATAAACAACAGTTGTACACTCATATATTTCATTTTCTTTCCGTACCGATACAGTCTCGTATGTAACTGTCATAAATTGATAAGTTAACGATTATTATAAACCACTTTTAAGGTGTTTACTGTCAATACTTGGTGGTAAGACATTGTATTCAAAAAATAAAACACACTTTTGTACTAATTCCACGTTTATCTAATATGATCAAGATTGTCTTCGCTCATACACTCATACAATAATTAAAAAGCACTGCATTAATGTACATTGTAATCAGTTGAAACTGATCGTATTAAATAAAAGTGGAATCAGTACAAAATAGTGTTTTTTTAAAAGATTATGATAATGTACTGATAATTGAGAATACATCATATTGATTGAAAAACAAAATCAACCCTCAATACTATGGACAAAATTTCCATTGAATTGTGTGTATTGTTTATATGTTATATTTTAAAGTAGTAAACAATATTCTGCATGCGATGCAGTATCAACACGTGGCAGGTATTAATTTGACGTTTGTTTCTTACATCTTTCATCAATTTTGTACGAAAAAAACGTTGATTTATTGATTGATTTACTAGCGTTGTATAATAATGCATGGTATCGTTTTTTTCGTCCCTAAAACGCATTCGGAAAAACCTACATTAATATATCAACTGTGGAAAGGAAGAAGGACGTAACCCACACATATTAAATTTTACAGGAGGCACAAAAAACGTGTTTTAATGATTTTAGACCATAGGCAAATTAGGAAATATACAAAAGCTTAAGACTAGTGAACTGGTGCTTAATTGACTTAAAGTAATATTAATTTTATAAATTGGTAAAGATTAACGTTTTTTTAAGTCTCTTTTCCTCATTACAATTTTCACAAGCCTTTTTTCAAACTTTTAGAGTTATAAACTGGTGTTTAATTGACATAATCTAATGTTAATTTAAGAAATTGTCTAGGAAAAACTTTTTTTTCAGTCTATTTTCTTGGTTTCAATTTATACAAGCTCATCCTTTTTCAAACTTAAAAGTTAATTTTATATACTAATTCGACACCTACAGCGTTCATCCTTTTGATAGAACGTGTATCAAGTTGTATACATTGTGATTATCGAAAAAAAATGTTTTAAAAAACTGTGTGTTACTTCCCTTTTCCTTTAGAAAACTTTCGACATTAGCGGTCACTGCCTCTATAAATTACTTCTTTATACCGAGGTTTTCCTCTACTATCAAAATACTGAACCGATGATGAATATAATCATTTTATAATTAAATATGTATGACGGCATGAATAATGATTTTGTTAGTATATTTCCAGTGATGTTTTAAATCCGAATAATATATTTCCAAGTCAAATTATTTACTACTAACGACACGAAAACACATTAGCCGTACGTAACAATTTGATTATTTTTTCTCAAGTTTTTTTCAATAGATTTATAATTCAGTTTCTGCGTCAGTAATATCATATTATCTGAAAATAATTTGATTGATTTGGATTGTCGGTAGGCGGAGTCGTGACCGTCAATTGATACTTAAAAATAATAAAAATGTTCCGATTTTTACATTTTTATTTGAAATGCTTTACTTGCTTCAAGGATATCGTTCAAGCTATTGCGTACTTGCAATGTTATAACGTGTTTAATATTATTTAAGATTTCGACTGAAGGTGCTTGGTGGAATTTCAATATTAAATTTGAATCATTCAAATTATGTACACTCCCACAGATTTTGTCACTAACGACCCGGGTTTCGCCTTTCGGCATCTTCAGGCGTTCAAGCGCACGGATGAACTTGAACTGACGCTTAGTAAATGGATGTTTCGTGTTTATATATTAAATAAATGTATCACTGAGTCTAAAGCCATCGCTGGCGAAAAGGGTAAGCTCATGGGAATTCCCAAAGATTTGAGTAGTGAGTGGTTTTTAGAATTATATTTATTTGTTTGTCGGCAAAGGTTTTATGATATTATTTATATAGGGTATAGAAGTGGAGAGCCAGGAAGGTTTAATATCTCGTTCAAAATCGGAAGACTATAACATCCATTTACTAAGCGTCAGTTTAAGTTCATCCGTGCGCTTGAACGCCTGAAGATGCTGAAAGGCGAAACCCGGGTCGTTAGTGACAAAATCTGTGGGAGTGTACGTGTTTAATATTATTTGAACGACTTTTAATGCAGTACTTTTTATTCAAAATATAGGAGCTAGGGGTCACAATATCAGCCGAATTAATCAATACCAGTATATCATTTTTTTGTTTTATTCACGGCCAGATACCTCTGGTATTATTGAGAATATCAAACACAATGCTCCTGATCGTTTTTGGGGGACTCGAGGACACGCTTTGGTTGTTCTTTCCAAGTGTAGAACCAACTTGATTATTAAGAAATCATTGAAGAAGCTTTATGAATGAAGTGCTTTGAAAATTGCATTTTCTTACATATAAGTTAGACTCCAGAAAAAGACCTCTCGGATACTTGAACAGTACTACAGTAATGTGTAATTGCACTGTAATATATAAGAGGGGCGTAGCGAAATCTATTAACTAATCACTAGTTCTGTCGTAGCCTTATTATTTTTCCCCACTCTCCACGAAAAAGAGAGGATAGGCTACTGAGTTAAAAAAAAAACGTATATGCTCCACATTGGGAAATGGTTAAAAAAAAACACATATTGTAAATTCGAGGCGCGTGGGTAAGTCGTCAACGACGATGGCTTCAGTCGGAGTGCTCACGGGTTTAAATCCCAGTTCTAGGGCTTTTAAAAAAAAACATTCGATCAATAATTTTTGGATGTCTGTGATGTTTAAAATTCCCTGCGAATGCGAATTACTAACTTCTAGCCCTATTCAAGCCGTATTCATACAACCTTACTTTGTTTTATAAAAGACAGGTTAATTAAGCAACTAAGTAACTAGTAATTCTTTTAGGAAAACTTCGAGTAGTGGTCAATATACTCAACAGCGGACATAGTTAAAAGTTTAATATCGGTAGTCTTCATTTTCACAACCGTTATTTCGGTCGTGAAAAGCAGTCAAAATACCGGAATACGGAATACCGGATATGCCTATCTCGAAATTTTCAATAGAAGCCATGCAGAGAATATGATATCATCATTCATGTAACAAATGGGTATATCGAGTTTTATTTATTTTTATTTAGTGGCAGTGTACCAAATTACCGGTTGTTGCTAATTATGTACAAGATACCCACGGTGTTGTTTCTGGTGTAGATTTAGATTTATTTAGCCAAATTTACATAATATTACTTTTTAAAAAAAGGAGAAGCTTATAAATTATGATGTTTCTGGGCTATAAAAAAATATACAACATAAACTAGCGCAGTCAATTAATTTTAACTTCAAATTTCAACGGCGACGTGCAGAACTTAAATAATACATATTTTTATTTAAATTTATTATATTTGAAGTATTTCCGTTTAGTGTTTTAAGAAACGGTTTTGAAACAAATTCTTTTCAGAAACGATATTTTTTTTATACATGTCCGCTCCCAATTTTGAGTACATGGCCTTCTAATGGAGGTATCTCAACAGAAGTTTATCAACGAGAACTGTTTGTTACTCAGTCGCTCAACATCTATTATTCAAAGAAAATAGTAGGGATATAAGGCTAGGAAAGGACAAGTGGTTAACATCGCTCTCACTACACCCAGTTATTAAAGAATCGGAAAGGGTGGGAGGAAATTTTTAGACATCACAAACACCCATGCCTTTGAACAGAAAACTATAAATCGATTCGTACTGGGACTCGAACCCGTGAAGTCCGACACGTGAAGCTCACCACGTTAACTGCTGTGCCATAGGACCCGACGATAATAATCAATATTAATTCTGAAATAATATGCATTTTTTTATGCGAGTTTTTAGAGGTATTAGAAATGAAAACAAATTCAAATATTTTATATAAAAAAAATATACTGCTTCATATTTCATATCGTAACTTTCTAGTATTATATTTTACCAACTGTGTTAGTTAATTAATTAAGTATACAAAAAACAATCGATGGAAATCATTGATTTGTAGTATTGACAATAATATTCATATATATATCGAATGTGGAAAGGAAAAGGGACGTAACCCTCAGTTTTTCTAAAACACCTTTTTTCGATAATCACAATGTATACAACTTGACACACGTACTATCAAAAGGATGGAAGATGAAAGTTCTAAATTGGTATCTAAATTCAGCTTTTAAGTTTGACAAAGATGACCCTGTAAAAAGTTTTAATCAAGAAAAAAGACTGAAATAAAAGTTTAACCTAGACAATTTCTTTAATTAATATTAGGTTATGTCAATTAAACACCAGTTTAGAAGTCTCCGTGCTCTTCAAGGTTGTGTATAATTCATAATTTGCATATGGCCCAAAATCATCAAAACATGTTTTTTGCGCTTCCTGTAAAATTTGATATGCGTGGGTTACGTCCTTTTTCCTTTCCAGAGTCGATATGTATATAAAGATTACTAGAATATGAATTTAATTTTAATGCATCCTATTTACAGAGAAAATCAAGCATTTATGTCGTCCAGATTGAGCGATTACGGGAATTGCATTGAGGGACTCAAATCCTGAATCATGACACTGCATCATTTGAGTGATTGGCTATTATTGCTTTAACGAACGTGTGTTTTTAATTTACTAGCTAATTCTATGAAATTTTATTTTTTTTGCCAGTTTGTAATAATAAGTAGAGTAAAGATGGATAATAATAGAAAAAAAGCTTTACTATAGTGACATGGTGATCGATAAACGCAAAGACTTATTAAAATTGGAAAACGTTTAATTATACTACATAATATAAAATCGTTTAGTAATATCATGACTTTCTCAAGCGTTGTTTCGTATTTAGACATCATCAGGCTGGATTGATGTTAAAATAACAGGTTATTTGATGTGGTCGTGGCTTCCGTTCGGGCGCGGATAAGAACCCAGTCCATCGGTTTCGAGCAGGTCACGTTTTTAGTGGCCTGCCGACTACTGCGCCGCACGAAAACAGTTAAAAGACATACTCTATTAATATTAGTACAGAATAAAATTAAAGCTATTTACGTATCGACTCAGGGGTACTCAAGACCTTCAAAGAACTCTTCAATTGACAACAGTCAAACATTAGAAACTATTTGAAAGTAAGGAAAATATTATATACATGATTAATCCATAGTTGTATTGAATAAAAAGAAATTGGTGTGAAATTTTTGTGTTTTTAAAGTCTCAGGTTCCCTTCCACTGTCTTAGATTATTTAAATTAATAAACTATTATACATATACATAAAAATGTAGGAGGTAGTAAATAAATATTTTTTGATTGTATTAAAATGGAGTTCTACCAAATAAATATCACTTCAATCGATAAATTGAAAATAACCGATTTGGCTAATCTTGAAGGTGTTAATCCGAAATAGATATTAACTATATATAAATATATATTTAAAATAATGTAGAATTAAAAAACATTGATATTTTTTGTCCTTGTAATAATGGATTTCTACCAAGTAAATGCCAATTCGATCAATCGATTGATAGTTTAGTATGTTCACGTTTTTCCATGCTATTTCAGATAACATTGACAGCACAATACGAGATTGTGTTTGAGTTTTGAATTTTTTTGAAGAAATTTGGTTTGGCCCGCGGGCCGGGTGTGGAAAATTTCTGACGTACAATTTTTATAGTTCCGAAAATGGCCGCTCATCACGCGCTCATTATTAATTGGCATTGTAAATTCCGGTTTCTGATTGAAAACTTTAGGCGCACTTATTAAATAAAGCGAAAAAATATTAAATTGAATGCCATGTCACAAACAGTGACGGGCTTAAGCGACTGACACGTTCATAAATATTTTCGTAAATACTTGCAGACCGCCAGGAGCTTTTTGATATAGGCAATACTAAAATACTAAATACGAAAATGCGTTGATTAATAATTTTCTTGCAACTCATAATACGAAAACAAGTATGTATTTATGACGCAGTACACCCATGAAAATTATATAACTGATGCATATGTTAAAAAACATATACCCACAGAATTAAAAATATCAGTGTATTTTAGTTCTTCAATTACTATTTTTCATATACATAGTTGATAGCTCCTTCGAATTAAGCCTTCGTCAGAATTATGTGCGTATGTATAAAGTGTTATGTTTACTGAAAGTAGTTTTTGTATATAATTGTATTACTAAATTATTGATAGTTTTTCACCATATTATAATGGAATTTGGCCAAATAAATGCCGATAAAATCAATAAAACATCGTAAGAATCAACAATTGGAATGAACAGAAATTTTAGCAAGTAAGAGTAAAATATTTAAAAAACAAAATCAGTAGCCGAGTGGCCAATGCTGGTAGGATTTTAAGCACTCTATTGTGTGTCCAATTATATTAATTAAAACTTTTAATTACTGTTTTTACTACGTTTGAATCCTTATGATTTTTTCATTTCTTCCCAAAACAACCTTTTTCTGATCCAGAAACGAAAAGTCGTATAACTACTAAATTAATATTATTGTTTTTTTGAATCGTTCAAATTATGTACATTCGCACCGATTTTGTCACTAACTACCCGGGTTTCACCTTTAGGCATCTTCAGGCGTTCAAGTACGTTGTCGTCGGGTCGTTAGTGACAAAATCTGTGCGAATATACATAATTTGAACGATTCAAATTTAATATTGAAATTCCACCAAGCACCTTCAGTCGAAATCTTTAATTATATCAATATTATTGTATTTATTACTCTATTATTCATTCCGTACATTCGTAAAAAGAAAGGCTTACAGATGATATACTATACTATGCTATCAAAAAGATTTTATGGTACCTTTTTAAGTTAATTTGTTTAATTAATATTTGATACGTAAATAGTTAAAAGAATAACATATTTTATCGGGTAAAAAAATGACGCTGCCACTGAACTGTCAAAAAATAATATTATACAAATAATAACGCGTAAAAAAATATGTCTTGAACAAGTTTACCAAAAAATCAGTTACCATGTATTTATTACATACAATTCACAAAATTGGAGACCTCAATATTTAGAAGAAAAACTAGCCCCGGGCTCTTCTCCGAGCCGTCGAGAACAAGTACACAAATATTTGTAATAATTGTGATTTTGAATTAATATTTTTCAACATTATACGTAAAACCTGACCGTCGTGCCTGATTGCGTGTATTTGATATCACCACTTTTAAGTGAAAGCGATGTTTGGTAATTTTGTTTGAAAATTAGTAAGTAATATGCGTTGACCGTTGGACGAATGAATATTATTATATTTACGTAAACATCTTGCAGTAGAATTACTATGGGTAAAATTTAAATAATAATTGAGCATTGTATAATACATTTGTAAATAAAACAACCTTTTTTACTATTTTTTAAAAGAGAACAAAATAAATGGTCAGAGTTAAAATCAATTTTTGGTCAGAATAAAAATATTAACGGTCAGAACTATTTTTGTTAGGTTAGGTTTTTTTTAATTTCATTTAAATTATGACTATTTTATATAAATTCGGACCATTAATTTGTATTATGCCCTCTGTACACTGGCTGATATATTATGACAATTGAATATAAATTCTGACAAATGTAATATAAATTCAGACCAATGTGATAAAAATTATGACCGAAACTGTATTAAAATTCAGACCGGTTAAATACGACCCTTTTAAAAATTGTATTCGATAATTGGGACCGCGAACATTTTTAACTGGATTGAAAATATTGAAAATGATCGTGGTAAAAACGGTCCTAATCATTATATAACACTTTACGTCGTAATCGACTGTAAACATATTATAAATAACAGTATTATATCTAGTATTAGTATTCTGTAACGGATTCATTTTTCTGAGAAATTTTAATGTTGAGAAAAAATAAATTTGCCGATATTTCATCGCCTGTGGGTATCGCATTGGTAGGCAACGCACTAACAAAAATATGTTGTATTCTATTTCCTGTGTGTGACAGCTAATTGACAATATTAACTATAAAATGACTTATCATTCCAATTTATTATAAAAAGCGTCATCTACAAAAGGTTTTTCTAACATTCGATTTATTAATAATCAATTGTTTTTCTAAAGCTATCTTAAACTGTTGTGAATGCTTAAATTAAACTATTTTTTCAGGCAATGACAATGAGCTCGTCATATGCAATAGAATGATTTTAATAATAAAACATGTATTCTTGTAAAAGTTTTTATATAAAATTAGTTCTTACCTCAAAAGTTTGAAATAGCGTCTTGATATGAATTCAAAATCTGAAAAAGAAGGAAAGAATAATTTTATTATTGATAAATACAAATAATTGATCTGAAGAAAATGGTCATGATGAGCAACGGCGTACATGATAATGTAAAATTGTGAAAAAAACACAATCGAAAAAAAGTCAGTTTTTGGCCAGCGAGGTAATTATTCATATCACGTCGTGTTAGCCCAGCTATTAATTCATCAATTGTTAAGCTTCTTCTCAGTTCACGCCAACACACCCCAAAGCTTTCCAGTATGCCACCGATTGAAAGAAGAGGCAGACATTGCCAATGTCATTGTCAATCTCTCATCCGAGCAACACTTGTACTAGCCAGTCGCAATGCCTCTCCGTGAAAAATAGTGCAACAGGCAAATAGATGCTTTGTATGTTCTCTAATCTTTGGAATGATGATAACGTCAAAATTGTCTATACATAATAGATTGTCAACTTATAGCACAGATGGTAACGAACGAAATATTTAATAGAGACGACGATAACCAAATTTTCATAGAAAATATTTTGTTTTACATAATCTGAATTGCAATTTTAACGATATGGTGATAAGCCACTCTTTACCACATCAACTCAATTTCTGATTAACTAATTTTAAGGAGTTGACTGTCAATCAGTAGCGGATTAAGCACACGCGAGGCCCCATGCGCAATGAAAATTGGAGCCCCTGTTTTTGATATAGCATAAAAACGACAGAAAATTCCATGTAAAACAATTTAAATCTGAACAAAAAGCTTATTTGAGACCCCTAAGATTTGGTGGCCCCAAACACGCGCCTCATTCCCTTATAAAATAATCCGCCACTGCTGTCAATACTTAGTAGAAAAGCATTATATGTATTAAAAAAATAAAGCAAACATTTGTAGTAATTCCTGATCGTAAAAAATAAAGGTTAAATTAGTTCAAATGAGTGTTGTAAATTCTGATTTATTAATGCGTATTTTTTAGCTGAAGAGACTATATCGACTGTGGGAAGGAAAAAGGACGTAACCCACACATATAAAATTTTACAGGAGGCATAAAAAACGTGTTTTGATGATTTTGGGCCATATGCAAATTATGAAATATACACAACCTGGAAGTGGACGGAGACTTCTAAACTGGTGTTTAATTGACGTTATTTAATATTAATTTAAAAAATTGTCTAAGAAAAACCTTTTTTCAGTCTTTTTTCTTGGTTTCAATTTTCACAAGCTCATCTTTTTTCATACTTAAAAGTTAAATTTAGATACTAATTCGGCATTTGCAGCTCCTTTTGATAGAACGTGTATCAAGTTTGATACATTGTTATTATCGAAAAAAAGCTGTTTTGAAAAAACTGTGGGTTACGTCCTTTTTCCTTTCCACAGTCGATATAAACATTGTTTCTCTAAGACAATATCTTGATAAATAAACATGTTTTTGTTAAATTTGTACTGAACATATAAAAGTAGAAACATTTTATATCGACAAAAAGACCATCATTCAGAATTATTAAAATGTTCTTATTATTAAATGTACATATATTATTTAAAATGCGCGTGGTAAAATTGAAGCAGACTTCAATTTTTTTATTAATTCCTGCGGTTCATATGAACACGGCCAATTAAAATAAAATAAAAACATACGAATTCGCTCACGAGTGCTGCCACTCCTACGACAAGAATGGTACAATTTAAGGCAAATTTCCCATTAAAACAGCGTTTTTTTCTACATACGATTTATAACCGTCTAATAATTCCAAATCCTAATAACTCGAATTTATCCAGGCACTGGCGTTTTGCGGTCAAACAGAAATACAAGGCAGTAAAAAAATAAATACTTACTCATAATATTATTCCAAATTATCTCTAATCAAAATTCAGAGGAGAATATTCCGGATTTACCTGGCGGTGAGTTTGCTCCAAAATTGTTCTGAATTTGCTCTAGAATTATTATTAAGTATTTTGATTTTTGCTGGTGGACAGTTATATTATATTATTATTGCCATTATGTGTTGTTATAGTACACATATGCCAATTTATTTTATGGATAGGTCGATGAAATATCGAGAGGGGAGTTCAAAACGTATCTGATATTTGTTTTACGAATATTAGCTACCTAATAAGTTAAATAGAAAAAAATGCGGAATAATTTATTATTAATTCATTTGTTAGAACTTTATTATAATGATTCTATATATTATTTATTTTATTATATACATTTTTTAATATTTATTATAGACAATAAATAAATATTAAAAATTGTCCATGATAAAATAAATATATGGACAATAAATACATGAAGAATTTAACTCTCGCGGCTCGGAGACTAGAAAAATACTTCTCTGCCGATGGGGGTCGTTTAGGGACCCCAGTGGTTTCCTCATTATTGGCCTTATTCTTATGAATTTCAAAAAAAAATAGTCTAAGGGCTTTAAAATATCTCTCTGCATCATTCCTAATACATTTTTTTTTATAAAAATCCGTGGTTTTTTAATAAATAATCATATTTTAAGTTGCGCGTAAAAAATACGTCATTCCAGTGCAAATATTAATTTGCAACTGACGCGTTCAGCGGCGTTCAGCCCAGTTATCTTACGAACGATCGCTGATAAGCGGGCGCTTATCTCGTTATCGCATTATGGTATTTATATAAACTACAAAAGGTAAAAAAAAACTATGATATAAGAATACCTTAATTATAAACATTGTATCACCCATATTAAAATAGATATTTAAGAAAATATGGGTATTGGGGTCGCATTTCTTGAGCTTAGAACCGGAAAAGTTAAAATGAGTGAATAGTATGAATGTTATGTTTGAATATTATTTCATGAAATATAACCGCCCCTGTATATACAAGGGGTGCATTGATCCAATGCCACATTTACCGGCCGCCACTTATTCATTTTATAATAAAATAAAATATTATATAATCAAAATTTACTAATTTCATTACATTAGTACGGAATAACTAAATAAACGTTAGTGTTTTTTTTAAAAATAATTGAATGTGTGTTTTTTTTTTAATTTAGGGATATTTTATAACTCGTGACATAATACAATAACGATAACTTTAACAATAAAGAACACATTTATACAAATAACAAAAAGTTGTTGTTTTTGTCTGATGTCTAAATGAATAATGACTTTGATTCACCCTTGGGCTACATACGTTTACGGATAATTTCCAACAAACGCGAATAATCAAGTTTTTTTTTCTCCGTCCAATCTCTGGCATTAAAATTTAGATAGGTAGGTAGGTATTATTAGACACAATTTGGCTGAAAGTGGAATGTCGACCCGCGGATGGATTCTCACACAAAAGACCTCAAAATTTAAAAGAAACTCACCGAAACCTGGCAAAAAAAATTATATGGTCGACGCGAAAAAAAATATGTGCGCTTGACCCGTCACTGGCCTATCAATAGAATATTTATAACGCGAATAGAAATGCCAATAAATTAATTTCGTGATATTTAACAGGCATTAATCGTGATAATAAAATATACAAATTTTAGACATTTACTTTAACTGTAAATTCTTGAAGATTTATAGCATTGGAACAAATACTGATTCCGATTAAAGAATGATGATCAACCGATTTTTAAAAACAATCTAATTTTTTAATATTACATTCTTGGCTCTTTTATAAGACGACTCAGAAAGTTATACCATTTAAAAAATATCTGTTTTCTTACAAAAATACTTTTCTTTGCATTATTAGTTAATAATAATTTAATATGGTAATACGCGTTTCTTACGTTTTAATAAAAATCGATATGAAAATGAATGTTTAAAATGTGGGTAACAACCAGTCATCGTATTTTTTTTTCTACCAACATATAAAAATATGTAACCAAGCAATAAATGATAATCTTGGATTGTGACAATGAATATATAATTGAAAAATTTTGGCTAACAAATAGGTCACATAAATAACAATATAAAAATTTTATAATACATAATATGAAAAAAATGGTAACGATAAAATTATTTATGTAACCAGCTTGCCGAATATTTTTATTCTATAACAATCAGTTGATAATGCACAGTTGATGAACAAAAGAGGTTTTGGTCATGTTATAAAAAAATGTGTTGAAAATAAATTTAATACTTTTTATATCAAAATTGACACCAGCTCCATAGATAGCTCTATTACTGTGATGATGATGGTGATAAATTGCAATTCTTTAGAAAACGTGTTTTTTTTATCTTTTTCAATATTATGATTAAAGACATTTATAGTGGTATGTCTAAATGATTGCAGCGTACCTGAGAGTAATGGGTTAAATTGTAAAAAGAGTTCAAAAAATTTGACCGTAAGAGAATAATATGTGTACAAGATGTAAACGAACGTACCTAGTATTTTTGCAAAAAAATCGCCTGGGGTGCCTAATATATCGCTGGCATCATATTCATAGAAGACTTACTATCTTAAATACAATACAGGCTGTTGGAAAACCCGTTACTTCATAATAGGATGAAATAGCGAGAGAAAAAACGTAATAACTTCAACACACCGCAAACGGAATTTGAAGCGAATTTTTATTCGTTTGAAATATTCTAAATTTAAATTATTGTTGACAAGCAATTTCTATGTATTCAATCAACTTCGCTGTAAGTATTCAATTTCTAAAATTGTTTATTTTAAGATTAGAAATGGAACAAAGTTTTACAATTGGTTCTAAATTTGAATTTATAAAACTACTACAGATTTCAATTACGAACAACATCTCTCAAGTAATAATTAATTGTCCTGTTATTTTTATTATTACTAGTTACTAATAATGACGTTTACGAAAGTGCTTCCCAACCTTTTTTATTCCACGGCCCCCTAAATCTGAAAAAAAATAATCCGCGGCCCTCCTCAATACAAAACATATTCTGCGGCGGCCCACAATATGGGAAGCACTGGTTTACGAGAATGTATTTCAAGCTGGTCATTTATTACTACTTATTTAAAATACCCATGTTGGAGAAAAACATATTATAAAGAGTCCTCACGAAATGATTTGCTGGTTCGATTCCTTACTAGGGATTGAATTACAAAAAAAGATTTAATATTCAGTTAACCGAGTGGTTTAAATTGTAAACATATCTGTATTTTTGGCTCCGTTACAACTACAACAAAGACTTATTTTATATATAAAAAAACCGTTCGTTACAAGAATCTTATAAACTAAAAACAAATTAAACGACATATATTTATATTATAATCAGGGCTGTGGAGTCGCGTGAAAAAAAGACGACTCCGACTCCGACTCCAAGATTTTTTTTTAATAATTTCATCTTAACTTATATATATGTATACCATCAGATCATTTTCAGTCAGCCAAGCTTGAAATGTTAACACTTTTTACTATTTAGTTTAAATACACATCATCAAATATATTTTTAAAAAAATCGAGCCGCTCAATTTTCACGACTCCGACTCCGACTTCACAGCCCTGATTATAATATATAAATATCAACAAAAAGTCGTTAAAATTACACCAAACAAAAAAAAAACGATTCTTTCTCCGTGCAAGTAAATTTCACAAAACTAATTTTCACAATTAATTATTTGATTGCATATAATTTTTTGATCACACTGTGAACAAAAAAACATATAGAAAATTCTCGCATCTATGTTCGATTAAAATTTTAATTCAGAAATCGCGTACTTTTCGGAGTATTGTGAGCCGAATGTATCTTGCTGGTTTTTTTTTTTTTTTTTTGAAATAGTAATAATATTTTATTATCATTATGATGAGCAGTTGTGTTTATTGTATTAGATGTTATTACCATCCGGCGCATATTTCGCGGATTAAAAAAGCCGCAAGAATATATTATTTTTATTTTGCGGTCATAGTTAGAGTATGGAATTATGTTTATTGCATCATTATTTTGCTCCATTGCAATTTACCATCGATCTTAAATTGACTGAAAGCCTTTCTCGTGTGGGTAGTGTACAGGTAGCCGATTTTTTTTTTTTTACTAAATTCAATAATTAGAAATGTTAATGGTGAAATAGCACTGTACTTCCGTACAAAGTGCTAATACTAATCTAGTCAACACCCCAGGGTTCTATACTGACTATTCAACATGTTATCTTGTACATAATATTTCGCCGGTCCCGTACGCAAGTGGTGACGTTTTTTGTGCATGATTGCGTGGTCAAGCATTTAAATCCACTGCATATTGATTTTAATGGCAGTGGGAATTGCGTTGGTGACTATTCTAAAAAAAAAATGACTTGCTGTCTTGTTAATTATATCCCTCTATCTAAATTTTCTCTGAAAGGAAACAATGGATGAGTATCGAACTTATATTACTATACATTTTCTTCTTGGCCATGTGTTACATAATATTATATGTTAAATAATGTAATATATTTCAATATCGTAACATATTAGACTCCTAATGTAGTTTATCTCATCAGAAAATGTTTCTTCGAGAACTGCTTGTTACTCAGTTGCTCAACCTCTCTTATTCCAAAGAGAGTGGGAAAGGGCTAGGACAGGACTAGTGGTTAGCTAATCGCTCTCGATACGCCCCGTTCATTGGAAAGAATGGGTGGGAGGGGGGAATACAATAAATCACATATATCCATGCCTTTGAACATAAATTCATAAATCGATTGAAAAATCAATTTATAAAACTGGCCGTACTGGGATTCGAACCCGTGCCCTCCGTAGCGGTAGCCAACGATGTTGACCACTCGACCACACAGGCAGCATGACACATGTGACAAATAATTGTCAATCTTTAAATATAAATGTTACCATCTCACTTTTGTTATGTGTTAACTATCAACACATTAAATTAAAAAAATAAAACACTTTTTTATACTAATTCCACATTTATTTAATAGAATAAGCACCGGTTTCGTTCATTACGCGCATTTTCAACTGAAATATGTTTTTATTTAAATTATTATCAATTCAATTAATCGGTACAAAAAACTTTTGTATTCGATTAAGCAAAAATTAATAATTTTCATTTTATACATATTCAAATGAATGTCTAAACAGAACGTGAATACGAACATATATCTAATCAATTGTCACCGTTTATACCCTTAAAAAAAGCATTTTTTTTTTTAAAGAATGCTTTGAATTAAACCTGGATGAAATCTGCAATAAATTAAATTAAATTTTAAGAACAGTAAGTCGAATAACAAATTTCAAAAGTGGAACTGTGTTGTATTTTCTTCTGTTTATTTGTTGCATGTTTTAGAGAGAAAATTAAGCACAATTTTGAAAATAAGATTACTTATTTTCTTATACTGGGAGTTACGACCATTGCACTTTAGGCTGACGATGCGATGTATATACGTCAATGATATTCCATCAAAAATCAAGAATTGACAGTAAAGACATTCGAGATAATATCTGACATAAAAATAAGTACATTTCGAGTTGAAACGTTTCCACGGACAATGCTCGCTTTTCGGGCTGTTCGGCAGTCGTCAGATTCCCGAAAGTCCATATCTCTAGACCAGCGGTAGCAAACCGGCTGTCCGTGAACCACTAAGAGTCTGAGATAAAAAAAAAATACGCAAAGTTATAGCATTAATCATTGGATACAAAAATCCTCATCATTTCGCACATGCAGTAGTAAATACTTTACGACCCGGGTTTCGCTCTTTCAACATATTCAGACGTTCAAGTGCACTTGAACTAACGCTACTTGGTAAATAAGTATATCGTGTATATTACATACATATAAGAGTTCATCGGTGCACTTCAACGCCTGAAGATGCCGAAAGGCAAATCTTGGTTCGTAAGTGACAAAACGTATAGAAATGTACAACAATTGGACAATTCAAATTTAATATTGAAATTCCGCCAAGCACCTTCGGTCGAAATCTTAAATTTAATAATTTAATAGTTTAATATTTTAATTTAAGATTTCGACTGTAGGTTTTTGGTGGAATTTCAATATTAAATTTGAATTGTCCAATTTTTGTAGATTTCTATACGTTTTGTCACTTAAATAGTTAGTTTAAGTTCATCCGTGCACTTGAACGCCTGAAGATGCCGAAAGGCGAAACCCGGTTCGTTAGTGACAAAACATGTGTGAGTGAACATCATTTGACAATTTAAATTTTTATATTTAAACCAGTTTTTAATAAATATCATAACTTTTATGTACATTTAATAGGGAGCATTTGAGTGGACAATACGATTTAAAATTGTGAGCTTAGAGGCCCGTTAGGTCCGAAAGGTTGATGTCCGCTGCTCAAGACAGAGACGTTTAATTATATATTTCGTAAGAGGGTAAAAAGCAATGACTCGACTGAAATAATATGATTTGAAAATTAATCGATGTTATTTTTTCCGCATTATCTAAATGAGAATCGGACATTGTGAGGGGGTCAATGTGTTGTGTTATTATTATTATTATTGTGTGGGGGGGACCAGGGGGGCAGACGGCCCGCAGAGATTGATGCGGCGGCCAGATGCGACGGTATTCGATTAAGGTGACATTGATAAGAATGCTACAAAAATTTGTAGTTTGTGGCCGCTCGATAAATTTTTGGCATTAGAACTGGGAATTAGTCACTCATTCTTCCATGCGATGGAACATTTTCATTTGATGTGCAACTTTTTACCGCGGTGCTAAAATAGTCTTGCATTGAGCAAGTTATCATTAAATGCATTTTATTCTTGGGGTTAGATTTTAAGCCAGTGCTGTGGAGTCGGAGTCGTGAAAATGAGCGGCTTGAATTTTATTTGAAAAATATATTTAATGTGTATTCAAACAAAATAGTCCAAAGTGTTGACATTTCATGCTTGGCTGACTAAAGATGATCTGATGGTATACATATATATAAGTTAAAATGAAATTATTGAAAAAAATCCTTGGAGTCGGAGTCGTTAACTATTTTAAAGCCGGAGTCGGAGTCTTCTTTTTTTTACACGACTCCACAGCCCTGTTTTAAACATAAACATCATAAGATTTTACACGAAAAATTAGTATCATGTTTGACGAGGACTGGTTACTAACCATTCTCTCGTAAAATAATAAAAAGTTATAAAGTTTTATTCACATTTCTGAAAAAAGAACAAAATTTGGTAATTAGCCATTCACTTACAATAAGATTCTTAATCCGCTTTTTGGTAATGAATTTATTTAATGTATTTTCGCTGGTTGATTGTAGGCCATTTAACTACATTGAGATCGAGAAGATTGACGTCTCATATTTATTTTTTCCATTTTTCAGTTTTTGAAATTAGCGATATTTTAACGGTCTTACATGGTCGATAGCCTTGCAATATGCAATGTCCGACATCACATTCACTAAAAACAAAAAAATTAGAAACGTATTTAAAAGACAATATTTTTACCCACTGGACTATGAAGTCGTATTAAATATTTCCCAAGTTCTTAATAATTAAATCATTACCCACGATTCTGGTTCTATCGTTCTACCAAAAAACATATTTCCATAAACATAAAAAAAAATAAAGGCATAAAACATCCGGGAACAATAAATCGAGAATACCCAAATTAATCCAATGTATGTAAATAATGTGTGGCGGGGGCGGCGGGTGAGGGACGGGGGGCCCAGCGGAGCTCCGGAGGAGCGAGTGCTCGAAAAATAAAAAAAAATGAAGGAAAAAAACGGTCGATCGCTAAGTACAGCGGCGGTCGGTCCACCTTTTATGATATCTTGATTTTGATTAATCGCCCCGCCACTCTACGCCAGTGAGACGGATACAAAACTGTTTCGTTTCAACTCGGTTGTATTTATTCGTTAAAATTATTTGACATTTTTAAGGGATCGTATTTTTCCAGTCAGAATTTAAATTAAATGGTCATAAAATATAGTCATAATATAAATGACATTAAAAAAAAACCTAATCTGACCTAACCAAAATATTCTGACCAAAAGTGGATTTAAATTCTGACCATTTAATTTGTTCCCATTTTTAAGTCACGTTATTTGTAATAAATGTTACAAAATAATTTATTTTGATAATTAAAATTGAAATAATTATTTTATAACGTCATTTTTTTTTATCTATCATTAGCATCAATGACGTTTCCGTGTGACCTGTAACACGTTTTGGTGTTTTTTTTCTCGCTTTATTATAAATTCTTCCGCACAAGAAAATTACGCACACTGATAATTCCGGTTTATACACCTGACTCACTTTTAACACGGTTTTTTACACGGTGCTACTGTATCCTTTGTATATATTTGCTAACACACGAGAGGTTTATTCATGTAAACTCGAAAATTCGGAAATAAATATTCCACAGGTTCTGGATATCTCAAGTGATGAATGCGAGGCCAGCGATGGGCTGCCAATACGTTAACAAAGGTCTAGTCTAATCTCAAAGCAATAATCGGTGTTCTAGGGAAATCGATTGTAATTTAAAACACTTGTAATATGTAATTAACTTATAATAAGCTATCGTAGATAACATACGAGTCAGGAATTGTCGTTATATACTAATTTGATCTAAGAATATGGTTTTCCCTTAGATTAACAAGGGGGTCGCCGGCCTAAGTACAAGTTGTCGTAAGAAGGGTTGTAAATATTTTGACAAATTTTTATTTTAAAAATATTTTTAAGGTATAATTCCAAAAAGTATTTTTTTAATATTTTTAAGCTATTATTTTGCACATTAAAATAAATTTAATTGTGAATCAACAGTGAATATGAAAATTTGTTTATGGTACATTTGATAAGTAATATAGGCAAAAGTTACCTTAAAAAAAAAAACGTTTTTTATTAAAGTAACAACACCGAATACAAAGTTGTTGTAAAAAGTTCTAATGAAACATTATTGAAATATCGATACGCGAGCTTTGTATCCTGCCCTATCAATTTCAAGACAGCGCAACTCTTTTTATATTTTTCCATTTCAATACATATATAAATTTTTATTTCTTCTTCTTTCTTTCAGCATCTTTACAAATGTTGAATAAAAGAAAGAACGAGACGGATTTCTCTGTATTCTGTATTTTCGGAGCGAGGCCCGCCCTAACAGTTCACAGATGATCTCTGATGAACGAAAAAAAAAATATAAACGAATATATAATATTTCTATGTAACGCGGTACACAATAATTAATCATTTTTTGAATTCGTTTTGATGCCTTCAAAGCGAGACATTTTGAATAATATTTTTAGATTTGAATAAATTATTTTCGAATTTTTGGATTTCGATTCCTTTAGCTGTATATGTAATACGTATCTTTGACAGCTGTACGTATTTGGCTTAAACGATTTAAAAATATTATGAAAAAAACGAATCAATATGTCCCTCTATCTTTTAGTAAACAAAATAATTCTAAAAACATAAGTATTAATCATAAAATGTAGGTAATTCTAGACAAAAATTCGTCCAAATATAATAGTAACATAAGTGTTCTTTTCTGCCGAAATTCCGGTTTGTAAATTACAAAACAATGTTTAAAAAAACATTAATGTTGAATCGATCATTTGTATGTATTTAAATAACTTTCAGAAACTAACTTGTTTCAGTCTACTTCAGAAAAAAAATCACGACTTCTTGATTCGGTTTTGCTATCTATAAATAATATTTATGTACAATTCTCTGTGAAAAATAAAGATTCATTTCCTTTAAAGTATCATTTTTTTAAACACTGAAGCAATTTATGTTGAAGCAAACCTGGCATTGGATGCTTATCAATTCGGTGGGTTATGTAACTTAAATTATACAATGTTTTTTTTTCTAGAAAAGTTAAATAACCGCATTAAATTTACAGTAAGCACTAAATGAAAATATGTAAGTAAAATAGTACTCTTCTTAAAATTTAATTCAAAATCACAACTATTTTTTAACACATCCGCTCCCAATGTGGAGCATATGGACTTCTAATGGAGTTTATCTCAACAGACGTGTTTCTACAAGAACTGCTTGTTACTCAGTTGATCAACCTCTCTTTTTCGAAAGAGAGTAGGAATATAAGTATAATGCTAGGACAGGACTAGTGAATAGCTAATCACCCCGTTTATAGAATAGGATGGGTGGGAGGGGGGACTTCGAGACATCACATACATCCATGCCTTCGAACAGAAATTCATAAAACGATTGAAAAATCAATTTATAAAACTGTCCGTACTGGGATTCGAATCCGTGACCTCCGTAACCGAAGCCAACGAAGTTGACCACTCTACCACACAGGCGGCACTAACCATTTTGTTGTGAATAAATCAGCATTTTCTAGTGTGATACATATATTCACAAGGTATAAAAGCAATAACATACTTGATACTAAAATGACGACGCTCCTGATTTAAAATGCATTTATATGTTTTGTTGTTGGTTGTTTTTATTGTAATTTTTCATCGTTTTGAATACTTTTTGTTGCTTTTATTATATCTCTGATTATGACTACATTGTCCTTTTCTCGCCTTGTGAGAATAACATTTATCTAAATATAATACGAATGACGTTTTAGGCACATTAGTTTCCATCTACCTTTGGTTCAAACATTGATTGAATTGACCTCTGCATAGTTATGTATTTATAGCCGAAATTAAATACCAAATGCAGCTTAAGCTTATGGAGCTTTTTAATTTATTCAAATTTAGATGGCCCAGTATTTTCTACCCAGGAAAACTAATTGTATTTAATTTAAAGTTCAATTTCAATAATACTAAAAAAAAGTCTTTCAACGACTGTTTTAAGATATCAATTTGATAGAATGTATCATTTTACTTTATACTCCCATATTGAAGTTGTTCGGCAAAGGTTCGTACCACTTAATGGAAAAGCTTACACAGAAATCTATAAAACGGAATCTCTATATAATTAATTTTGATCCAAACGCAATGGCTATGATATTTTCATTTGTCCCCACACATCCGATTGTGAAGAAAAGGCCCTGAAAGATCGATTAGCTAAATTATAATCTTTTCGTATTACTTTCCATGGACTCGGCGGTAACTTTGTGGATGTTTATTTTATTAATATAAAATTTAAAAATAATATAGATTAATTATTCCACGTATTGTGCTCAACCTTACTTTGTTCAAAGTGAGTAGCAGGGAAGGAAGAATAGGCTAGAACAGGACTAGTGGTTGACTGATCGCTATAGCTACACTCAGTTATTAAAGGAGTTTCCTCTTCTCAGATGGGAGGAGAGGAAAAATAATGTGAATTTTCTTCACAAACCTTCGATCACAACTTTAAATTGAATAATTTTCAAATTCAACCGGGAATCGAACCCAGACCTGCGTGATCGGTAGAACAAGCTCTAACCCAGGGTTTCCCAAACTATGTTCCGCGGAACACTGGTGTTCTGTGGGACCTAAATAGGTGTTCCGCAAATTTTTTTAATGGTAACATACGCTACAATACATTTAACCATCTTCTACTTTGCATCAAAAATCGAGTAATAGTAAATCTCCAGTGATGTTAAAAACGCCAAATATCTAGGTAGAGGCGGAGATTTTTAATCACTATGAACATTTTTTACTCATATTTGTATGTAATATGTTTTAAAGATAATTAATCAATACATAATAAGTGGTTTAATAACTAATATTTTTACTATTAAGAATAAAGTACCCGACCTAAAAAAACTGTGTTCCGGTAACATTTCCAGATTTGACAAGTGTTCCGTTGACTTTTCCGGACTTGCAAAGTGTTCCATCTCAAAATAAGTTTGGGAAACCTTGCTAACCAACTGGGCCACAGTAGGCATTTATATTTACTAATATAAAATTAAAAATAACTTAGATTATTCTACACATTGTGCTTTAAACTGTGACACGTGTGCCTCTTTCAGATGCATCCTCAGAGAGTCTTACTTTCAAAATGCTTGTTTAAGTACGAATAATTTTAATTTTACTATTCTGACATATTTTAAAAATAAAAACGGTAATTTAAAAGAGGAGGATAGAAAAACAAGCAAGCAATAATGTTGTATCATTTTAAAATCTTATATCCTTTCGTAACTTTATTATTCGTATCATAAAAGACTTACGTATTTCAATTTGAAGTGTTCCATTCAGAGTTTATATAGTATTGTATTCCATATTACGAAATGGCATAGTTTATAGAATAAAATTAACAACGTTTAAAGCAAAATATATTTATATACACACAATAATAAATTTGAATCGAATTGCAACTCATTTTAATTAAGGTATGCTTATAATAATTGTGTACCATTTCTTATAAGCTTAAAATTCCGCTAGTATTCATACAAATAAATATTATTATTCACGGTCGATTACAAAAAATCGACAATATTTTTGACCTTAGTAACAAACTGAGTAGGTATGCAGTAAAAATTAAAAAATATATATTATATATTTTTTAATACCGACATAATTGTTTTTTTTATAAATATAAAACAGTTGAATAAATTACTTAATTTTTTCTGCGAAAAGTCCAAAATAGTGATCGAAGATAATTTAATATCGTGACAAGAAATCAATCTTGAAGGCGAGTATCGAGTATTTTTTTTTATTTATTTTCATTTTGTTTAATAAAACAGGAATGGTCGAGTTTTAATTTAAACAAAAACTGTTAATCTGAACGATTTATTTGTAAGTGTGCGGCTGAAAAGTATCGAGACTTATAATCTAAAATAAATTATAAATAATTAAATTTCTTTGTAAACGGATTTTTTGAAATGTCGCAATAATGTATTTACGTGAAATATTAACTTACTCATAATATTTTAATAAAAACCCTATTTGGGGCAGTGAGCATAATGGACAATTCGCTAGGAGGAATTCTAAATCCCAGAGATGATTCCGGTGCGATGAAGTGAGCCCTTCGATGAAGAGTCAGCTAATGTGAAACTTACGTATGATAAATGCTGGACAAAGAAAGCATTTTATGGATATTAAAGTATAATTGTATCCAATTTACGAATTTATTAACAAGATTAATATTTTTTCGATAAAAACATCATTACAATCATCACTTTTAGGGTGTTCACTTTCAATACTTGGTCGAAAGGCATTTTATAAATAAAAACATTACAACACAAAATTCCTTTGTATTTTATTCCACTTTATTTAATAAGTCAGGACCGGTTTCGCTCATTGCGAGTCCTGAACTTTTAAATAAAGTGGAGTAAACACAGAGGAATATTGTGTTTTTATCATTACAATAAGACATCATTACATTACAAAATATTTTTTTAATTAATTCGAATTTAAGAATTTTTAGGTTGTCGTGAAAAGAGACTTGTCGGTTTTCTCCTGAGACGTTGATATGTTGATGATAATGTGCAAATTGTCTATCCGAAGATATGAACTACGATTACGAGATACAAAGTATATCTTAAAGAAATATTTAAATTATATACCGTTTATAAAATAATATTTTTGTGTGTATTGATTGTTATATTGTGGAAACGTGGAATAGTGAGTCTCATCACTTTTGTATCGTTCTCACAAAATTTGCATATTCTACATAAAATGTTGTTTTAAATTTTGCTCGCGTTTGAAACGACGTAATACTTATTAAGAGCAAATAAACATCTGCGATATAGATCATTTATTCGTTATAAATAATTTTGAGAGTTGCCAAAAAAACCAGAAATTTTAGTTTTATGGGACACCTACGAAATTTAATGCCCCATGTCCATAAAACGGCAATAAACATTTTAAAGATCATGCTTTTCAAACTGGGTCGATTAGAAACAGTGTTTAATTATAATTTATACAGTATTCATTGCACATGTGTATAATGAACTCATGCATTTTTAAATAGTGATATGAATGCACCAACTTATAATTAAATTAAAATTTGGCCACTTTTCCAAAATTGTTTTTAAAAATATACTGATTTGATTTTTAACATTATACACATATGTTTAAATTAATTATTTAAAAACTGTTAAATTAATTAAAAATATTAAGTGTTATATTTAATTTTTGCAACAACTGTTAACAACTACAATTAAATTAATTAGTAAAAATAATAATATTTCTCTAATTGAATTCAGATTTTATCGAGAATGTATTGAAGAGAATATTTTTTATTATTGAATTGATTTTTACTTGCTATTATAATAATGTGAAAAAATATCAATCTATTTTAGTTATATGATTATTATTTTATATACAGTTGATGGCTATTTTAAACGAGAGCGTAAGCCGAAATAGTTAAATCAATGAAATATAAAATGAAATTGGAGAATTAAAAAAAATACATTGACATTATTTAGGATATTGTTGTTGTTTTTTAAAAAAATACCTTAAATTCAAATTAATATATTTTTTTTTTTAAATAGTACAGCAGTAAAATATAGTTTAAGATTAATAAATAATGTTAGTGGTGAAGATACTTCATATATCGTTAAAATACTATAGTATTATATTTTTTACTGTGATACAAAATTGAACCCTAGGAGTCGAGTTATAATCAGTATGAATACAACGTACAACTGAATATATGTTTATTTTTAAAAAAAATACAAATGGTATGAGTTCAGATACAATTATATTCAATGTTTATATCATCGCGGCTATTATTTATGTAGAAAATTGATTTGGAACGGCTTAAGTGTCGAGCGAAGCGACCGCGAAATGAACCAGTTTTCGTAATTATTCCAAAATATCTAAGCCGTTTTTGACAATTTGGATTTGTGTATTTATATTATATGGCGGCTGTGCTGTGGCGGGCATACTTATAAGTTTAGTTATAAAACTTACTTACGGTAAATTTGCCAACCTTTAAAGCTGCTACTCAAATATTCTTCGAGTCGAAACTAATTTATTAAACCCGCTAAATACCAATCCACTTCCGAGAGTAAAATTTGTTTGCCATCTAATTTATTACTAAATGATAACCATGTGATTGAATAAAAAAAACTACAAGATATAACATAAAATAATAACTATGGAAAATTTAATCATATAAATAATGTATCTAAGAAGTCCTTTTCCTATTTTAATCATATCGGCCCATAATAGGCAAAAAACCTTAAGCAACACAATTCGGTAAATTGATTTTTAAATCAATAATTCTCCAATATCGCTGAGAGCATCAATCATTCTCGCTCGTCCCGTTACAGATAATATTGGTGAGAGGTAATTTCACACATCACTGACATTTAAACGGAAATTCATAAATCGATTGAACAATAAATTAATAATACGTTTGCACTGATACTTTGACCACTCTACAACCAACCCGACGAATGAACAATAATTGTGGGGTAATAATACAAAACGTACTATTTCCAAAACTCAAACTTTTCAGTAGAGTCAAATACGAAAATACAAACAAAATAACATTTGCATAAAAATATGGTTTCCGATTTGAAAACGACAGTGTTTTAGACATTTCATATTAAAACTAATAGAACCAGTCGATTCATTAGGCTTGAGTTACCCTATCTGCATAACTAACTCAATATCGCTCATTTTGGAAATAGTACGTTTTGCTTTATAATCCCACAATTATGTTATATAAGTTTTAAATTTTAACGAAACACAATGAAATATATACATGACTGAACTATTTTATTTAATTTAATTGTTTAAAATAATATTTTATAATTGCATTGGTATTGCGAGGGTTAGCAAAAAAATCAAATGCCATGCTAAATGTAATAAAGAAAAAAATACCGGGCGTGGCCGTAAACCAGAATAATTCCGAAATGTTATTATTAAAAATATATCAATCGAAAAGTATGATTAGAAAAAGTAGACCATTTTTTGAGAATTTAAGCTCGGTCGGAGAGGACATTTTAAATATAAATTTTGAGACGATCCTAATCTGTTATAAACGTTTAACCAAAGGTATTAATTAGTTAAGAAATATTTATCCAAGGCTGTGTTAATTTTATTATTAAATTTAAATATGTATTCTACTTTATGTTTAAATGAAATTTATTAATTAGTTGTAAATAAAACATCTGAACTATTTTTGTAGTCGTTCGCTTAATATAAAGATTGTTTTTATTGATAAATCCGTAAAATTATTGCTAAGAATGCTAGTCTTTTGATTTACTTTTATAATTCATGTCTGCAATTAATGTCATTGTTTTTTTAAAATTATTTGAGAAACGGCTAACAACCAATCCGTATAACATTAAAAATAGTTAAGAGTGATATTCTAAATTCAAAACAATTTGATGTTATGGGAATTTACTTGGAATAGAAATCGAACAAAATGGACTAACAATCACTTTACCCACCCATAGACTTTTAAAACCTTATCATTTTTTATATTGAGTATACGTTGTCAATTATTCGGGTATAAATATATATTTTTCAAAATTAAGATTTTTAAAATTTTCCCATTTTCGAAAGAAATAAACTAGCCTCAATTAGTGATTTGAAGAATATTTTTTTATAGATTGTGGAATTGTTTCTACACAAATAGTTTTTAATTAATATTTTTTTAACAATAAGGTGATATCGGTTAACCAACATAAATGAGTTATTGTTTCGCAAATAGTAGACAATTTTTCTTTTATGTACATGTTCTAAGAATTTAAATCTAGTTTTTAACAAAAGTGGCAGTTAACATTGTACTGTATATCAAAAATGGTAGTTATTTAGCGGTTTTTACAAAACAATCGAAATTGTATTAAAATAGCAAAATAACACAAAAAAATGTCTAACATTATTAATTTCTGAAGCTTTATCATTTTTTAGTCCATGTACGTTCCCAATGTGGAGCATATTGCCTTCTAATGGAGTTATCTCAACAGATATTTTTAAACGAGAACTATTTTTGACTCAGTTGAGTTACTCAACCTCTCTTTTTCAAAGAGAGTAGGGGCCGAAAGATAGAACTAGTGGTTAGCTAATAGCTCTCGCTGTTTTTAGGAAAGGATGAGTAGCAGAGAATTCAAGACATCACATACATCCATGCATTCGGATATAAATCCATAAATCGATTAAAAAATCAATCTATAAAAACCGTCCGTACTGGGTTTTCAAGTCAACAACATTGACATTCGACCACGCAGCCGGCCAGTCGAGTCGAGACCGGCAGTCGTTTTTATTGATTTGCCAACATTTTAGGGTTATGAAAATTACCGCCATTGTTTACCGAGCCTTCATATCGACTGTGGAAAGGAAAAAGGACGTAACCCACACAAAGAAAATTTTACAGGAGGCACAAAAAACATGTTTTGATGATTTTGGGATATATGCAAATTATGAAATATACACAACCTTGAAGTGAACGGAGAGTTATAAACTGGTGCTTAATTGACATAATCTAATATTAATTGTATAGGAAAAACTTTTTTTCAGTCTTTTTCATTGGTTTCAACTTTCACAAGCTCATCTTTTTTCAAACTTAAAAGCTAATTTTAGATACCAATTCGGCATTTGCAGCTTACATCCTTTTGAAAGAACTTGTATCAAGTTGGAAACATTATGATTATCGAAAAAAAGCTGTGGGTTACGTCGTTTTTCCTTCCCAAAGTCGATTTGTAATAATTGTAAAATAAAAAGGCATGGTATCATACTACTGTCGGTAGCTGTCACTGCGATAAGAAGGCCGCTCGAACACACGTTTTATTTAAATACACTATGATACGGCTCGATAAAAAAATATTTGGGTATACGACCGCTACTGTATCAGACAAATCTGTCATTGACTAAAAAAAAACGGAATAATTAATTATTATTTGTATCAATGCGACTTAAGTGTCAAGTTGGATAATTTATCTGCATAAAAACTAGATCGAGTTTTATTTTGAAGGAATTTTGTCAAAACACTAACCGAAAAGGACTCGTTGCGCCCACGCTCCCCCGAAAACTCGATCGATTTTTTTTTATATCCATTAATCGCTTTTTTATGGGGATAAATTATTTATTGACACTACACATGGTTATTATAAAGAATAAAACACATCAGGCTGGTATTTATTTTTATTATTTATGTTTTATTTATTTAAAAGTAATTATGAATTTGTATTTTTTCTTGAATAATCGTTTAAATGTGTATTATTAAATTTACGACATTTTTTTTTACTACCGTGGCCTAGAATTTTGAATTTAAAAATTACATATTTGTCATTATAATTGTTTATACTTTTGAACGTATGCTTTGCGAAATAATTAATTGGGTCGTCGGTTTATATCGTATAATCAATCATGACTAATTCACTGCTAGCTCAAGGCATCCCCAAGTATACAATACCGCTGAACAAGATTTATTATTAAATTAATCGGTTTTTTTAACGTAAGAAGTATTCAATGTGAAATCTTACATGTACATAATGAATTGGACTAATCTATATCAACATACTCAATCATTTTTAATTAAGCACTAATTCAAGGCATCCCCAATGTTGATTACTATTTTGACATGTGTACTGTCCAGTTAAGTAAAAAGACAGTTAATTTATGTTCGATATTAATTGTCATTTATTTTTTTGTGTAGTATTATTTATATTTGGATATTGGTTTCTTGGGATAATGTACGTATGTGGTATGTCTTCTATTACAAGGGATAACCGAATACAATTTTACTTATAAAATCGAATTCCCTTACAAACATAATAAAGAGTTATTACTTCAAAAGTCTAGCTGATTTTTTATATTACAATTAAGAAAAATAATATTATTCATAGCCACTTGATTATATTATACAGGAGCATTTATGAGGGACTGAATATACATCGCTTTCATCGCTAGACACGTCCAGAATGTTAGAATCTGATGATGCATTTTGTTTGTCATTACTGTTTACTTTTAATGTGTTCACTGTCAATACTTGGTGGAATGGCATTATAATAAAAATAATAAAAGGTTTTAAGTAATTTTCCACTTCAAATTTATTTGATCAGGACCGGTTTCACTCGTCACCGGTGTTAAGCATTTTAATTTTGTGTAATTATAATGTAATTTGTAAATCCTTTTAATTGCTAGTAATTGCTTACACCTTTTTATTTCAATTTAACTTGTATAAATAACACTGTTTAATTTATTTTCCTTATCAGTTGATAATGCTCGTGACCAGCGAAACCGGTCCTGATCAAATAAATTAAGTGGGGAAAAGTACTAAAAATCTTTTATTATTTTGTTTGTCATTACTGTGTTGTGTTGTTGAATTTCCTGTTATTAGGAAATCCGTTATCAGCTTCTGTGTTTTTTTGTTACTTGGAACTAAGGGTATCCAATCCCGGAACACTCAACATGAAATCGCGTATAAATTCAGAATTGACAAAACTTTTGGTTAGCGATTAGGAAATCATAGAATTTTTCAAACAATTTCAAAAACCCAGGAATTTACCGATTTGCCCAAATGTTCAGCGTGACTCGTTTTGGCTCTTCGGAGAACTTCAGAATTCAAAATCCTAAGAATTTACGAATTTTCTCAAAAAAAAAATCAATCTCGAGTCCCGGGATTGGTACGGTCGCGATCCCGGTATTACGGGATCCCGGGATTGGAAAACCTACTTGGAGCAGTGTTAGAACAAATAATTCGTGTAAAAATGTATTGATCGTTCTTTTTACTGGAACGTGTTATTTGTATTCAATAACCGTGTAAAAAGTGAGTGTTATATTCATATTGAGTCATAATGAACGACAATTATAATTTTTTCCGAGGTGTTCAGCAGCGCTCTCGATTTGACCCCTCCATAAAGGGACAAGTCGTCGAGTTTAAAACATGCATGCATGTTACATGATTTTATTGTAATATATTGTGTGAAGGTTTTCCTTTGGAATTTATTATTATTTGTGAACGGGCGGGCGAGTGCGTCGCTCAAAAAGCAAGTCATCATACACAATTCTATTGTTTGGGACACGCCGATCATTATTTCGAGATTATTACAATGTGCCCATCTTGAAATTTCGATTCCGTCTCGCATACTCGTCTGTGCCTCTCGCTCTCGCATCTTTTTGTGTGCGTAAGGACGAATTAACGAAACCTGAGCGGTTGGGGTAGGTATTTAATCGATTCAATAACCTCTGTTATAATAGACGTCATTATGATATGATCTGAAACTTAAATCTCGATAAGATGCTAATCTATTTTCGTATACATTTGAAATAAAATTGTTCAAAAAGATTGTGACTAAACTCATGTTACTATGAAAAACCGCGGTTTTTCGATGTAAAACCAAAACTGAAAAACCGAAAAACCAAATCACAATAATGTTCAATAAATACTACCAATTTTGTATACGTGTGAAAAATAGTGTTTTATGTTACATAATCGTTGAAAAACCGAAAAACCAAAAAACCAAAAAAAATATAATACAAATTACCAACATCAATATAATATTTCACGGATAAAATAACATGTACTAGATTTTTTAAAGTAGCGTGAATTAAATCTGCGAGTATTAGTCTCCTACAAAATTACAATATTTTTATTTTTATATACATATATATTTTTAAAAGTAAAGCCTTGAACGCCTGAAGATGCCGAAACCCCGAGTCGTTAGTGACAAAACTTTTGTGAATGTACATAATTTGAACGATTCAAATTTATTATTGAAATTCCACCAAGCACCTTCAGTCGAAATCTTAAATAATCATATCTCATTGACACGGTTTTAAAAATTAGTAGCTGTCGTGTTATGTGCATGTTTATGCAAGAATAACCACACACTACCCTATCTAAAATAGTGTTTAATAATGATTCATAATTCTATACGGTTACCGAAATAAATTTGCACCTCCACACGTCACGTAACTAATAAACAATAAACAATTGTATCTTCGAAAAAATTGCCGGAATAGCCGAGTTCGGTGACCCTGTGTTCAATACGTCCAGATCGAAGGTTTTTTTTATATATATATTTCCTGTAACAATAGATACTAATTATTGCCACACTGGCGGCAGTTAATATACTCTATACGAGTTTAATACACGTGTAAAAAACACGGTTTTTGAGTTGTGGCATGAATATTGCGTAAGTTAGATTTTATGGTTTTAAGTAATTTGAAAATGGAATTTTTAAGATAAATTAACGACGGTGTTAACATTAAGTGTAATAATAACGTGGATATATGAGTCTTAATTGATTTATTAATTACCTGGAAAAATCAATTAAATTATTGGCTTACAGTATTTTCAATTAATTATGATTTTATTGGCATAACTAAAATTCTCTTCTCTTCCCTTCCCAATATGGAATTGTGGTAACTGTAATAAACTAAGCCTCTTAAACTAAAGTATTGAATATAATAATACAGTAAATACTGTTTTTATGCGATTTCGAAGTTATGCGGTTTTTTAGAAATGCATTTTTTTTAAAAAAGTACTATATTTTACGATATATAAAAATGTTGAATATTATTACATCGAGAGCATGCATCGTTGTATTTTGAATAGAATAGAGAATGAATCATAAACACAGCCGTTAATTGGAAAAGAAAAACGATTTTGGACTGTTTAAATCATGTTGCATCTGCCATCGCTGAATTAAGTCCACCTACTTGGGTGTGTTACAGTCGATGAAACTATTGAAACATCGGAAATATCAGCTGAAATGATTACTTAAGCACATGAACTTGGCGGAGAAGGGTTTGATACCTTTAGCGAAAATTATATCGACGAATTACTTACGGATAATGCTATAAGTGACGATGATGTCATTAATTTAAATTCCAGTTCCTTCACTGCGAAAATAATTCAATAAAGTCTCCAACTTTTCAGAAAATTAGAAGATCATTTCATTCTAAATGATTCTAATTCTGAACGCGCATTAAAGTTTTAACGATAGATTAAAAAAAATATTTATGAGTATAACAAACTGCTCAACCAATTAATTATCGAAAAAGAAAATCTGAACAAACTCTGATCAGTAATTTCATGGTTAGAAAAAAACCATAGTTTTATGAAATTGATAAGCAGATTATTTCTTTCGAAAAAGGGTGATTTAGAACAACATGCTTTAAAACACACTTAGAATTGCCATACAGTGACTGAATAGTTTTACGCAGTGTTTTTCCCCTAATTTTCTTATACTTTGCGATTTAGTGTAAATTTTAGCTCGTTGTTTCAAAGTTATGCGGATTTTAAAATTTATGTAACGTATCCTCACTTTTTCTATGGAAGCCAAGTTTTTTTATGCGATTTTGGGTATATTTTGACTCGCTGTTTCAAAGTTATGCGGATTTTAAAATTCATGGAACACATCCCCACTTTTTGTATGAAAATCATGTCTTTTTTTGTGTGTTTTTTTATGCGATATTTCGTGTAACCCATCTACCGCATAAAAACAGGATTGACTGTATAATTCTTTTTATGTACCTAACAGTATTTTGTGCACAGCTCGTCAACATGCGCTCGATGCACCAACAGAGAGCTAAAAGGAGAGTGTGAACTACAAATAAAAATATTGTTTTGATTATATTATTATCCTAACCCAGTGGAGGGGAACCTGCGGCCTTTTGGCTTGATCAAAAAATTACACGCAAACGTTTGGAAAAAGAGCGTAATCAACCCATTATTTGTTCGACATTCGAAAAAAAGGGGAGGGGTGTCACCGTTTTCTTTACTGCGGCCTTATGTAGAATCAGATAATTGAATGTGGTTTTTAGAAATGAAAAGGTTTCCCACCCCTGTCTTAGCCTAATCCTTCTATCCATACTCTCTTCGAAAGAGTTGAGCAACCGAGTAACAATCAGTTATCGTAGAAAAACTTCGATTGAGTTACCTAGATTAGGAGGCCAAAAACTTTATTAATTGGGTAAGATTTTTACAAAATTTGACAAAAAAATACATAAAAGTAGTTTTATTTTACTAATAAAAAAACATTGTCGTCTGCTGTGGCCCAGTTGGTTAGAGCTTGCTCTACCGATCACGCAGGTCTGGGTTCGATTCCCGGTCAGATCACAGTGAATTCGAGAATAATTCAATTCAAAGTTGTGATCGAAAACCGGGTGTTTGTGATGTCAATTCACATCATTTCCTCTCCTCCCATCCTACTGATCCTTTAATAATTGGGTGTAGCAACAGCGATTAGCCAACCACTAGTACTGTTCTAGCCTTATCCTTCTTCTCCTACTACTCACTTTGAAAAAGTGAGGTTGAGCGACTGAGTAACAAACAGTTTTAGTAGAAAAACTTCTGTTAAGATACCTCCATTAAGAGGCCACATGCTCCACATTGGAAGCGGACATGGATAAAAAACATGCAATAAAATCATTATGAGCTTCATGGTAAAAAAAGCTTTATAATTTGAAACGCCTTCAATATTATAAAGGTAAAATAAACTGATCGAGTAATTTACCTAATACCTAAATATAATTTCACACAATGAAATGGGCGCAAACAATTTCATCCATCAGTGAACAAGAATGAACAGCTAATGAAAGATGATCATTATCGATTAATAATAAGAAAATTATTAGGAACATATTTTATTACAGATTTGTGTTTGTCAGAGCTTTCTCAGCGAATTCAAAGCGTGTACAATTTAAATGCTACAACTGAGCTAGGAAACCATTTAATTAAAAAAAATATCCACAACAATAAAGTACAATCAACAATGGACATTTTAAATATACCAACTTACTTTCATTTTTACAATTAAAATGGTTTTTATCCATTGAAAAGTACACAAGTATTATTTGTAAAATAGGGGGAGATTTCAAAAAAGGGTTGCTTTTAAAATAAACGGGTTAAATTAACATTAACAGTTGTTTAAAAAAATACCAAGCGGAAATGAGCTTTATAACACATTTTTGGAGGAGTTTTTTTTTCATTTTTATGTGCACCTAATGATGAATTACGTTCGTCATTAAATTGAACACATGTGCGTACAGAGTGTTCTAAAAATAATGTATGTGTGTATTTTGAAACAGGATGCTAAAATACAATGGAATTAATCAGGAAGATTAATTTTTATCACGGGATGCCTTCATCAATCATTTATAAAGCATGCGATACTGCTTGTTTTGTTTTATCATGTCCGATTTCAATACAAGCATATGGACAGCTTATATAATATTTTAAGGAACGTGTTATTTTTAGCAAATAATGTTTGTTAGTAGAAACTCATCCTCCTTTTCACACCTAGAAATTAGCCACACCATAAATTGATTGAAACATCAATTTATAAAAAAAAACTGTCCGTACTGGGTTTTGAAACCGTGACCTCCGTAACCGAAGCCAACGATGATGACCACTCGACCACACAGGCGGCATATTACTAAAAATATAATTATTGCTAATGAACCAGAAAATTCTAATATGTTTACTTCTAAGCATATTTCATAAAAAAAATTGAATGAGAAATTTTAAATTTTCATTATATATCCATGATAGATTGCATTTAACCCTTTAAATAACGTTTGTTAACGGGGTGATTAACTTCGTTAAAACTTTTATTGAAATAAGCAAAGAATGGAAAGAGCTTTTTTGATATTTTTTTAAATTATCGCTACCCTTGTTTGTGCAGTTGCATGGCTTAAAATTAAAAGAGGGAGAAGACTACATTTTTTATACACCGTGTGTCTCTTTCGTCCTTTTTCATTCGCTCATCATCAAACAATGTGAGAAATACATACTTTTTAATTTTATTTTTATTATTTTAAAATCTTCCCGCATATTTTTCAAAGCATGTAAAATAAAATACGCGTGTACTTTCAAAAAGAAATGGTCTAGTGGGTTTATTGCTTGGTTATTGTGATGTGGTCCACGGTTTGAATATTTTTTTTCAATCGATAAATCGATTTCCGTTCGATGGCATGGGTGGGTGTTTGTGATATATAAAAAATCCCTTCCCTCGTTCCAACCTTAAAAAAATACGAAGTCTAGCGGAAGATTTGATAACTGCTAGTCCTGTTCTAGTCCTACCCGTTTATCCCTACTTCTCTCTTCAAAAAAGAGAGGTTGAGAAACTGGGTAACAAATAGTTCTCGTACATAGAAATCTTTTAAGATTGACATGGATTATATATGCATCTATATATATATATATATATATTAGTATACATTTGTGTTAAGAAAAAAATTGTTGATTAAAAAAACACGTATTTAAGTGATACGTAGTATTCTATGTTAGTAAATAGGTTTTTGGGTCTGTTACCAAGGTAGTAAACGTTGCCTTCTTCGGTTTGAATCTCAGTGATGTCACACACTAAATGAGATTTATCTGACGTCTGCACTCTCTATTATCTATCCGATCATAAAAATGAGACAAAGCGAATGCGATAAACTAACTACAAGTCTTCATTATTAATATCTTTAATCTGACAAAAAAGAAATTTTGGTATGTGATTAACAACCAGTTTTCGAACAAAAAAAAAATCTGTAGAGATGGTCCATTAGATCAGTGTTTCTCAACCTTTTTGGGAGCGTGGCTCCTTTTGAGTGTCTTTATTTTTCTGTGGCCCCCCATACCATTGTTTTGTCTTCCCATTAAAATTATAATTTCAAAAAACCACCTTTTTTATAGCTCTTCCGAGATTTTCGAATCTAGAATGCCAGTAATTTATTTTATTTACGGATTTACTAAAAATAGCTGCGCCACGTCCGCCATTATGCTCTTCCCTGAATTGTTTTATCAAGACCCGTGGCCCCCCTAAACTGTGCTGTGGCTCCCCAAAACAAAAATAAATCTCTGTGGCCCCCTTAGAACACGCTGTGCCCCCCTGGGGGGCGATGTGGCCCACCGTTGAAAAACCCTGTATTAGATATATGTTCATATTATGCTTTTACATCGAGTGTGGAAATGGTTTTTCAAAATTGGTAAATGATATTAACATGCATAAACAACGAAAAATAAGTATTGGTTGAATTGGCATTTACTTGGTAGAATTCCATTTTAATAGGGTAAAAATATTAACGTATTTTGTTATACAGTTTTTTATAATATTAAATTATAGCTATTTCGGCGTGCGTCATCGTCAGAACTATTTTAAAAGCTGCATTTTGCTCAGCTATATATACTGGTTTTGAAGAGATACACAATACATCTTGTTATTTACTCTAACGTCATAATTTATATTACAATTATAGTATTACATTTATTAAATATAACTTTAGTGTTTCCAAGAACGATTACAATATGGGATCATAAAAACTTAAGAAATAAATACGTTGATATGTTTACACTATTATAAGAGAAAAATGAGTGCTTATTTAAACTTCAAATAAAACATTAAAGAAAGACATGTAGAATTTATTGATTTACCGTTGTATTATGACGGTTGGAACATCCGAATATAAGTTAATAAGTTAACGTAAAGCATAGTTTATATAACATTCAAAATGGTAATTTTACCCGCTACCAAACAAAAGCTTTCAAAATGAGAATACGATTTGAAATAAAATAAATGTAGCTTTCAAAAATCATTCCTCGCTCTTGAAACAAAAACGAGATTGGTTCGGGGAGTCTTTTTAATTTAATATTTTTAATAAATACAAAAAATATTTTTATTATATTCTTTGTGCATCACCCTCGTAAAACATGTTCACGCATACTAATGTAAAAAAATAAATAACACAAAACACTATTAAATAAAAATCCTTCCTTTTGTAAAAGCAGTCTACTTAGGTCATTCAAATCTGACGGGTTAACCTTTTCAGTACTGCGCAGCAAAAATACCGGATATTTTTTATACACTTAATATTACCAGAAAATACTATTTATTGTAAACGAATGTGAGTGAAAATATTGAATTAGAAATATAGTTTAATATTAATTATTACAATAACTAATGAGAATCCTTTTTTATCTTTATTCATATGTTTTTAAATAAATTTTCTACCTATATTTCACATATTATTACAATCAAATTAAGTGATTGAAATAATGAATAGACCGTTTTAAAATTATTTCACGCAAATCTACTGGAAGATTTAGTCCAGTGGAGGGGAACCTGCGGCCTTTTGGTTACTCTGATGTGGCCTTTTAACTTGATCAAAAAATTATACGCAAGCGTTTGGAAAAAGAGCGTAATCAACCCATTATATATTTGACAGTCAAAAAGAAGGGGGGGGCGCGGTGTCAAGGTTTTCTTTACTGCGGCCTTATGATGAATCAGATAAATAAATGTGACCTTTTGAAATGAAAAGGTTCCCCACCCCTGAGTTAGTCTATACTTTTAGCCATTTTAAGCAAGGACAGTTACATTACATGTAATAATGATATATAAATAAGTTAAGGAAAATCTTCAGTTTTAATGACAGTGACATCTATTACTGTGATTTTTTTAAAACATATTTAAACAATTGGTAAAAGTCAGTTAAAATAATAAAAACTTATCGGCTTTACTAATAGCGTTTTGATTCCCGAATCAATAGCCAATGATTCTTTTGATTACTATTTTTTTTAATTTCAATTAAGACGTTATATTTTATTAAATACGGCGTTGCTATTCTCATGTCCATACACTTATTTTTAATGATCTAAAATACTCAACATAATCACGTTTTGAGTATATCAGAGCGGTAGAGAAATATTTATTAAAAGATTAAAACCGTCATTGCTTTTATTTTAAAATTTAAAAAATATTACGTATTTTGTTTGTATGAATTTGGCGGTAAATTTAATATATAAAGTGTACAACCAACTAGTTATAATTAATTAATTTTAATTTAATATTAAAAAAATTGCATGTAACATTGATATAAATTTCTATTAAAAGAATAAAAAACATCCTAAAGAAAACATGTCATTTCGACTATCAATTACGTATAAATTCGAATCACGCGTTATCGAATGAATTATATATGATACTAGACGCTCCCGAAGGGGTTGAGTGATCTTTTGAAATGAGAGTGTCCGTAAAAAGCCTAAATACATATTCAAAAACACACCAACACGTGTGTAGTTGAGTTAAAAAGTAAACTAAGCCAGTATAATACTTTACGAGTGTATGTGTAAAAGAGTACAGAAATAAAATGAAATATTTTTTAAATCGGGGTGGCCGATGGCTTCCTCTTTTGGAAGTTTTTAGTTGAAAAAATAATAATATAGAATTTCTTTAGGGGAAAGGGTTAAATTTGGGTAAAGTTTAAAGTATACTATGTTTAATGAAAAGAGAGCTTCACCTTTCGCACTTTTTGTTTTTGTTACAAAATATATAGTGAATGACTTTGCAAAGTAAGTTATTTTGCTTATGAATAAGTTATTATGCTTGAATTATGTTTAACTGATGACACATAATTATAAGATAAAATCATGTTAATACTTAGTTAAAATACGCAGCGTTTGATGCGTTTGATACAATGTAAAGAAAAGAAATTTAGTTGATTTCAGGTAACAGCTAGGGTCTCCAATCGCGGGATTCCGTCTAATTGTGTGATCTTAAAATCCCGAGATTGTGACAGTACTAATCCCGAAATCCCGGGATTACAAATTACATTGTAAATTACAGGATTGAGAAAATTACAGAAAGTTGAGCGAGGTCAATTTACAAATACTGGAAAAGCTAAAAAAAAAGCTCTCACGCTGGTAATTTTGGGACATCCGCAAATCCCTAGGTTTTTGAAATCGATATGAAATTGGTTGAATGTTTAATCCCGGATTGAAGTTACGATAATATGTTTTTAATTATATCTAATTGAAAATGTTGTTTATTAGAATACCTATAAAATTATAAGGACTTCCGACACGCACGGTAAATCGATGTTTTTTTTAAGATAAACGTTATATTTTCTAAAATGTAAAAAACATCGTTCAGCGTTCTTTATTCCGGTTCATAATCTGAAAAAAACAGTCTGATATATTGAAGGGGAAAGGGTTATATTTAGGTAAACTAAAATTTCGTTATGTGCGTACTTTAAAGATTTTTTTTAAAACGAAGGGTGACAAGTACGCAATGAAGGGTGAAAAATAATGCGGAACATTTTTGACAAAACCATATTTAGACTGGATCTTCATTTTTATTTTATAAAATAATGAGCCACTGTGCAAAGTGCCATTATGGAAAAAAAACTAAAATAAATTAAACATAGTTGTAATTTAATTAGATTACTATCGACTAAGAAAATTGAAAATGATTATTGACTGTATATTACAATAAATTAAAGGAATATAAATTAATATCGTTTTTTTACTAGTAACTCAAATGAATTTATATGTTTATAAATAAGAATTCGGGTTTAACGTGGCCTCCGTAACGGATTGCACAGGTTCAATTCCCAGGACGAACATCATTTTTTCAATCGATTTCTGTTCGAAGGCATGGGTGTTTTTGAAGTCTAAAAATTCCCTCCCTCTTTCAAAATAACAGAGCGAAGCGACAGCGATTAGTTAACCACTAGTCCTCTCCTAGCGTCATCCTTATTCTCTTCGAAAAAGTGGGGTTGAACTACTGAGTAACAAAAAACTGAAGAAAAAAAATGTTTAATTACCTTCATTAAGAGACAATAAGCTTTTACATAGGGAGCGGACATGGATTAAAATATATTCATATAATCATTAAAATCCTATAAATATACCTCTAAAAACACTTTTTGATCAGGACCGTTTGAAGATCATCAGTTGATAATGATCTTGATGAGCGAAGACGGGCTTGATCTTTTATAAAGTACAACTACATATTTTATTTTTGGGTATAATGCTTTCCCATCGACAGTTGACAGTGAACACTTTAAAAGTAATATCACAATAGGTCACCGAGAAAAAAGCGAACTAAAAACGAACATGAAACAGGAAGTTAGTAAAAAAAAATCTAAATATTATTTTAAGCTTGAATATAATAGGTAATTAATATGTATTTTTAATCACAGTAGCCGAGCAGTAATGCTTCTTGATTCAATTCTGTGACCTGATATATACATATATAATATGATGATTATTAATTAGCATATATGAGGGATAAAAGACAGTATTGATTTCAACACTTCCTACAGTCTACTCAATAGACATTTTATTTATTTATGTATTATAACATACGGCTTAAAGATATTACATCAATGTGTAGTAAAAATATAATTTTAAAAAACTCTAGGTCTCTACGATAAAAAAATATAACATTGTGTAAAATATAATAGTCCATATGCATAGTTGAAATTGGATTTTTAATACTGTTTTCTCGTTTATGATTGGAATAGCGGTCCCCATAAAAAATTGGAATCAGCGTTATTAATTTATTCAACAAAGGGTGTGGAGTTCTATTAAACTATCCAAAAAGATGGATTACATCAACGCTTTCACTGCGATGTATTATCAAAATTCAAAACCGACTAACGGCAACAGAGGGTTATTTATTTAACTTATTTCAATTAATCTATCAATGATATTTTATTTTTCTTTCTATTAATAAGCTTATATTCTACATTTACTCTATTTTTATGAGATGATTGTGGTGAAAAGTACTGGCCGCATGATTTACCTTATATTAATTGTTTATGCTGTATTTTAATCAACAAACAGTCTTCTAGTGACAACTTCATGTTTTTACGTCACACACCCACATATTAATAAAGTTCCTAACAAAATTCTGTTTTTCATTAACCTTCGGGTTTCTATTATATGAGATGCATTCGCATCGCAATATTCTTCTTACTTCAACCATTCACTAAACATCAATAATATCTTGCTAGACCCAAAACGTTTATTAAAAATATTTTTACAGCATATACCAAGTATGGTAAGTTTTCAAAAGAGTGTACTCATACTTCTGATATTACGCATTTTGCGTAATAATCAGGGGTGGGTAGAGTTTGCTCAGGGGTGCACACTCGGTATGCAAATAAGGGAGTTCTCGGGAATATTCCTCGTTAATCTCTTTTCCCGGAAAAAGAGGGATCACCGCTGGACATTTGCGAAATATCGAAGGGGGCGATTGTAAAATTGTTCAATAGCAAAACGCAGTGACGTTTTAAAGGGATATGTTTGTGTCATTTTGTCCGAAGAGTTAAAACTAAAAAAAATGTAATGAATACATTTTTTCTTCTTTCTGTTATTTGGAGATTATGATGATGTTATGGAGATGTTATTTTAAGGCGCTTTGGTAGATTCTGCAGATTTGGAAAAATTGTGACTTAGTGATAACGCGTTTTTTATTTATTTATCTATTCGATGGAGGTTTGAGTTGTCTTAGTATTGTTGTCGGGTACCTGGCGCAGCGGTCAACGTCATTCGCTTCAGTGGCGGATATTACGGATTCGAGTCCCAGTACGAATAGGATCGTTCTAATCCTTAGATAACAGGCGTGGCAAGAGCGATTAGCTAACCACTCCTACCTTAGCCCTATCTTTTTATCGCTACTACTACCTCTGAAAAAGAGAAGTTGAACAATAGAGGAACAGTTATTCTGTAATAAAAATCTGTTCAAATATCTCCATTAGGTGGCCATATACTCTACGTTGGAATCGAGAATAGATTTTGAAAAAAGTATTCTTCAGTCTACAATTATAGGAATTTTAATATCTTTACAATCTTTCTTCGATAAACAATCAATGCGTAATCTCTAGAAATATAACTAGTTCATGGTGAAGCATTTTCACGAGATCACCACATCTTTGAGTAGTATCATGAAACAATATTTTTTACTGTTTATCACTTTTAATGTGGTAAATGTCTATTATTGGTAAAAAAAGGAAATATGGTAATTTCAAAAATGTATACAATGATCAGAACCGGCCAAAAAAACTTTTGAAAATCGTTGTGTTTTGATATACTTGTCAGATATTACTTCATTTTACAATTATGTGACGCATTTTCTCGTCAAGTTGATTTTAAGTGACTTATTTAGATTCTCCAAAAGTTATATGAATTTTTTAATATCTGAGTCATTGATAAATTTTTTTGACATCATTTATTTAAATTTGATTCAGGGTTACACAAAATTATAGTAACTACAACAAGCTTTTGTTATATTAAATAAACAGTTTCGTCAATTCAACCAATATTCGTCGTTAAAACATTGAAAAAATCAATATTTACATGCGCCAAAAGAAAACATTACAGTACAGTTTTAAATACTAATTTTCAGTGGACTTCCAATTTAACAAAGTTCTTTTTCTCTTTTGTGTGTTCTCCCCTTTTTAAGTCAAATCCTCCGACTGATTTCAATCGGGTTATACTTTTTACACATACTAAAATTTTAAAAATTTTAATAAAGCTCTGTTCACACTGTCTAATAAACAACATTTACGATGACAACCATTTTTAATTGAATTTATTTATTAATACTTGAGTTTCATCAATACACAACGAACTAGTTCTTAAATAACATTTTCAGAAAAATATTGTGGTCCTTTGGGAAATATATTATTTAGATTGAAATTGTTTCATAAAAAATACAATCGAATAATTTGTAAATGCATGTACACAAATTTGTTTTTTTTATATAATTCTAAAAGTATCGTAGTATTGTATTGTGAAACAATTTTAAATGATATTTATGTTTATTGAAAAACAAAGGTTGCAGGCCGGCGGACACATATATGCGTATAGGCGAAGTATCTGGAAGCTAAGAAAATTAAATTTTGTAACGATATCTCAATTTGCTTACAAATTATAGTGAATTTAGTAAAATTACAATTTTTGCGAATTTTTCGCAAAATTTTATTTTGCCAGGTGAAATTTTATAAAAAAAAACGTGCGGTTAAGCTGTTAAGAAATACTTTTTCTGTACTAAATAATGATAGAAATGTTTAAATAAAATATTACACAAATTTTATTTAATGAACATAACCACTTTCAACTGAATATCACTAGCCAGATTTAAAAAACTCTTATTTATCAAATAAAATTTCTGAAACAAGTATGACACATGAGGAGCCTAGTATCATAACTCACATTCTCTAATAATCAAGTTTTAAAAAAATCGCAAAAACACACAGGAGTACATTTTCCGTAGTTATAGATTTAAAAGATAATTAAAGAGTGAAACTTAGCACTTTCTTGTGATGAGAAATATACACACCATTATTAATACTGATTGCCAATTGGTTCATTTTGAATTTTAAGCATCGATAGTGATCTTTGGCAGTGATTTTATCAGTGAATAAGTTAATTTTAACATCAAAAAAAATTGTTATTATATGATTATAGTGATGCATTTCGAATGTTTTGGCATTATATCTCAACAATATCAAAAATGGATATTATGAGTTTTGATACTAAGGCCCTCACATATTTGCTTTATTACATATATATATCTCAAAATAATTTACGACCTGTAACTTGTATTGAATATATCATACGAGCCCGCTCTCTAGAGGTGAAGTGAGCCAACTAGTAAAATAATAGAACTTTTTTCTTGAACTTATAAGTACAATCACTTCTTCACTTGGTGTTTTGATGGATTGCATATTTTTTATTTTACGGAGATAACACTATATATTGGTATAATTTAAGATTTCAACTGAAGGTGTTTGGTGGGATTTCAATATTAAATTTGAATCGTTTAAATTATGTACATTCACACAAGTTTTGTCACTAACGACCCGGGTTTCGCCTTTCGGTATCTTCAGGCGTTCAAATCCACGGATAAACTTGTTTGAATGTACATAATTTGAACGATTCAAAACTATATATTGCAATGTGTATTAACTGAGTTAACTTCACTTTTACGAAACTCAAAGAAATGTAGAACATTACAACGCATGTAACTTATTTTTTTATAAAATACCACTTGGTTCACTTCACCTTTAATGGGGCCATATATAGTAATAAAAATATCATGTATTAATTAAAACAATCATATTTATCTAAGATGTCTAATTAAAAAAATCTAATGATAATAAAATGTGACTGGTACTTTTTTTTCAAAAATAATTCCGTTCAAATGATAATTTACGTATGTATATAAAAAGTGTAAACGATCCTTTAAGATGACACAAACACATTCAAACATTGTATGCATACACAGCAACCGAATACAGAAGCCCACATTTACGTTTGTGTATTCAAACATGAATGGAAATCGTCATCAAGATAAATCATGAAAATATTCAAATTAGATGACAAACTTCAAATTGTTGCCAGTCGTTCTTTTTTGTACACTTTTCAATTTTAGATAAAGAGGGTTCCTTTATGATATCATATGCACACGCGTGTGTTGGTAGCTTTATTATTATATCGGCGCGTAAGTGTGGGTGAGTGATGTTTTATGTCGTATGGCCTACTGCTAAATGTGGGGTATACGTTATGGCAGGGAATGGAATTAAATCAATACATTATTACAACGAATAAAAGGGAAAATTTTCACAATAAAAAACTTCGATATTTCCACTTTAAATTTCTAATAACAAGTACGCGACTGTCATTTTCAAACGGATTCGAAAAAGAACACACTGTTGTGTTTGAAGATTTTTTTTGAATAAAGAACAACATTAATTTAAGAGTCTTCGATAATCATTTACAATATGGTTACATCCAATTGATATCATTCGTTCAAATCTAATATATAAAAATGAATGTTTGTTTGTTCGTACTATATGGGCTCTGCCAAACCGCTGATCCGATTGCAAAAAAAATTGAAAAACTTTTTGCTTGCACTTGCGTGAAGTTTATAGGCATATTAAAATGAGCTTACAATAGGTCTTATATATAAAAATCAATGTTTGTATGTTTGCCATACCGCTCGCTCAACTTATTCCATCGGTATTTCTTTACCCTCTATGAAAAAACAAATAAAATGGCTGACTTACAACCAGTTATCGTAACACAAATTATTATGAGATATATAAGGAGTTTATATGCTCGACATTAAAAAAATAGCCTCACTTACTCTTTCCATAATAATACAAGTGGTTAATGTCGACAAAATTAGGTGGCCTAGTTCCAAAGAACGATAAGTCAAAAATTTGACTTTTAAGTTATATTATCCATTATATTCTAATACCTCTCTTCTGTGCAACTAGAAACAAAAATACTCGGTAGGCTGATGTTTGCATAACGGAAATAAATAAATATTAACAATATCACAGTTCCACATAAATACAACTCGAAATATCGTTTTATGGTTCTGTCAACTTTGTAATAAGTTTTAATTGAATTGAGATATATGACTAAATGATTCACTAAAAATATGAGATACATAACAATTGTCACGTATTTCCAACTCAGTTGAGATCCACCAAAAATTTTATCAGCTATATCTCAAAACTATCAGTTTATAGTTGTAGCACTATGGAACTATGCCATCGAATTATATACATCCTGCGCATATATCAAAGTTGATTTGTAAATGCCTACTTCATGCCGAAATATTTTTAAATATTACTTTAAAAGTAGTTCACGAGACAATTCGTGTTAAAATGCTACCCAATTGTGTGATATAATTTACTTTTCTTGATCCTTTTTGTAGAATGTTGTTTGGCTTAGTATGCGGGCGTTTTGAAAAATTATAAAAAACACAAGTGTACTAAGTACGGCGCTGGGGTATGCATAGCAAATAGGCAGTAAGTGGCAAGTCGATGTGTACACGTGCCTCTTGAAAGTATAGGAACACAAAATCAAGTAATTATGCGTAGAATTTATTCCACTATGGTATATATTAATAAAACTATTCATATATGAATCTACAACAACAAACAAACAATCAATACAGTGACTTGTATAGCAAATTTGTGACAAAGAGACAGAAACTGATAAGAGTCGGAAAATTTCTACAACCTTGTATCTCAAAAAGTCCAAGTTTTCAGATGTTAAAATTAGGGCCTATCGGTTTTCAAAAACCCGTTTTTAAACACCGGTTTTTTGGCTAAATTTGTAACATTCGAAAACCGATTTTTAAACATCGTAACAGGTTATGCCGAATTTTCCATAAACGCGTCTAAAAACAAAAGGACAGAAAATTTGAATCTTTTATTTGATGGCTTAAAGACCATATGTCCCACATCATTACCCAGAGAAAGGGTATTTTCGATATTAGGAAATTTTGTTACAAAACGATCAGTGGACGCTTTGTGTTTTCTTAAATCGTATTTTCTGAGGAGTAACACCAAATAATTTCTTTTTGTGTATTATTATGTGTATGAATAAACAATATTAAAATAAATGAACTTTTTCTCGCTATTTTGATTGAATTATTCATTTTTTGTAAAACTTCGAAAACCGGATAAAACCGGTTTTCGAACAATATTGACATTCGAAAACCGGTTTTTTTTTAAAGTCGGTTTTTGTATAAGCCTTAATATAAATGTATTTTATTCTACTGCTTTCTAGTGCTATAAAACACCACTGGAATTGTTTATGTCTTCAATATCTTTGAAGAAAAATAATAAGGAAGGAAGCAATGACGATTCCATCCACCTCATCTTCTTCTTCTAGCACTTACCATATTATTTTCCAAATTGTTTTTGTATCAGGTTAAATAAAACATGAAATATATATTGTTATTTGATACGAGTTAAAGGAATACGTGTGTTTTGCAATTCTGAATTCATTACACCAAAAGACTCAAAACTGACTAAGGTTAAGATACAAGTTATTCACATTGTATTGCAATTTTTTTAAATTTATCAATATTAAAGTTTGTGTTCGAATCCTAGTAAGGAATGTTTCATAAATGGATTTCTGTCCGATATCTACGACGTCTGATATTCACTGCTACCCATCTGATCAACAAAAAGTCAGCTAATCACTATTCCTGTGCCTTCTTTCTATTTATATTATATTTGAAAACAGAGGTTGATAAAATAAGTAACAAACCGTTCTCGAGAACAATTTCCGTCGATATAAACTTCAGGAATACAAAGGTTCTAAATAGGTAGCGAAAAATAGTTCTAAACTATAGTTCTGTAAAGTTTCACTGTTTTAAAAAATAATATTCTCGCCTGTGTGGTCGAATGGTCAACGTTGTTGACTTCGGTTACGGAGGGCACGGGTTCAAATCCCGGTACGGACAGTTTCATAAATTGATTTTTCAATCGATTCCGTTGAGATAAACTCCATTAGCAGTCTATATGCTCCACATTGGGAGCTGACATGGTTTTTATTATTATTAAAAAAATATATTTTGAACTACAAAGTTCTATGCGTCATAATATCATTACTGTTACTTGGAAGACTTCATTATTGTAACTTTTGTTTTGCAAAAAATGTATACTTAGAACATTGTAGTTCTCGGATCGCGTCTTTTTTTACCTTACGGATGACGACCGTGATATTTATGTTAAATCAAGCGAGTTGTACACTTTTGTTATTTTGTGTCAAACGCGTAAACACGCGCCGATCGGGCAGGCTGGCGTTCTGTGCCGTCCCGACACTCGAGGAATGAATAAAATTAGTATTGAGAGCGGATGACTTATACAAAACGCAAAATTGATTACAAATAAGTGGACATGAAGAGTATAAGTTGAAGTTCTTCGAGTCGAAGAAAACAATGAAACTGTCGCCGCGGCGTACGTACGTAAAGTGACACGCGTTGGAATTCAAGCCAGGCACTCCAAACCGGTAATATCAAATCGATACAATAAATGGAAACATAATCCAATACTAAACAAGACAATACTCTTAGAGTGTTCCCAGTCAATACTTGTTAGAAAGGCATTATATTAATAAAAACACAATATTCCTTTGTACTTTATTCCATTTTATTTAATAGGTCAGGACCGGTTTCGCTCATTGCATTCGCTCATTTGACAATGCTCGCAATGAGCGAAACCGGTCCTGACCTATTAAATAAAGTGGAATGAAGTACAAAGGAATATTCTGTTTTTATTAAGACGATTCTCTATCGAGATAATATTATCCAGGGCTGTGGAGTCGCGTGAAAAAATACGACTCCGACTCCAGCTTTAAAATAACTAACGACTCTGACTCCGACTCCAAGTAAATTTTTCAATAATTTCATTATAACTTATATATATATATATATGTATACCATCAGATTATCTTTAGTCAGCCAAGCTTGAAATGTTAACACTTTTGACTATTTTGTATAAATACATACAGATCATTAAATATATTTTTTAGAAAAAAAAATCGAGCCGCTCATTTTTCACGACTTCGACTACGGCCAAAATACCGCGACTCCGACTCCACAGACCTGATATTATCTACGTGGACGAATTTATAGCGTTTGTTTTCTTAAAATTTGTTGTTCAGGTTGGTCATATGATATGAATGAGCACAGGGTTGCTAGGCATCCCTATTTGAGCGGGACTGTCCCGAATTCAATCGACAAATCAAGTATCCCGCATTGCAAGTCCTTCTAAAATCCCGACATAAGAAAATGTGTACATGTATAAAAGTTTTCGAAATTGTGAATGTCCCGACCTGTGATTTTGGAAATTGGGCAACCGTGTATGAGCACCAGTTTCGCAAGGAATCTCCGCCTGGTTTAACTAGGAGCATGTTGTATTCAGCTATCCGTTTTGTATATGTAGATTTTTTCTGCGTAATATTCAAGTCATTTTAACAAGAATATTTTTGTACAAATTCCGTAGTATTTATTTAAGATTTAAATCGATTTCGCTAACCTTTATCAACTGTTAAAAGGCATGGATGTATGTGATGTCTTGAATTCCTTTCCATTAGTCTAGTCCTATCCTTACATCCATACTCTCTTCGAAAAAGACAGATTAGACAACTGAGTAACAATCAGTTAGTTCAATTAGGAGGCCATATGCTTTACATTTGGAGTGAAGATAAATTAAAAAATAAACAGGTTTTTTATGACAACAGAGAAACGATCAACGATTTTGAATTAAGAATATGATTTGGAAGATCCATCAAATTCAAAATTTTAGAATTAATTGAATTAATATTGTTTACCGTTTAAACATTTTTAAGTGGGCGGACATGACAAAAGAAAAAAAACAAAGTTTGTTTACACATAATTTCGATGATGCAGTTTTTATTTATGTTGCCAAAACACGTCAATAGTTTTATTTACAGCCGAATAATTAATTACGTGTTAACTTGTGAAATATGTATCGTTTAACGCCCCTGCTGGTACGCATTGTCATTGGTTAGCTAGTAAAATCATAGGCAATGGAAAATCAGTCTAAAAAATATACGCGTAAGGTACGTTTTCACATACCTACAGCCACAGGTAAACAAAACCGATACCAGTGTGAACAATACATACGAATCAGTTTCGCGTGTACGTTTTACTTTTCAAGGAAATTCTATCGTCGTTTGCATACATAATTTAAAAATTTATAACAATATATATAAATATGTAATTAAATTATGTGTTTAGTTTATTTAATAGCTGAGTGAGGACATTCTACTGAGCAAATCATATATATTTTAAAATGTCTAGAATACAATGGAAAAATAATTCAGGCCATAGTCACGTATTTACTACTCATAATGGATGAGTAATATTAAAAAAATAAACGTTTCTAAATAGTGTATTTATATTCTTGTTCTTCACTGTCGACTCCCTTTCCAGTTTTAAAATGATAGACGCAACTCAGTCTAGTCCAAAAATATTGCTGTTATGAAATAAAGTTATTCTGCCAAGTCAGACTAAGTTACGTTGCCTGATTAATTAAGATTTTTTAGTATATTATGAGCTGAAGCTTGTGTAGCTAACATATCAACCCATAACCGGCAAAAGAACTTAAGCGACACAATTCCGTAAATTGCGTTTAAAGTCAATAATTGTTTAATATCGCAAAAGGCGTCAGTGACAACAAATTTAGAGTGCTAGATCTTTTTTAGGACCTGTGCATTTTAGTGTTTTGACTTATTATCGTTTGTTCCACATGAACCCCGGTTGAGAAATACTGATCTAGAGAACTGAAAGTAGTCAGACATTTTTATTATAATATCAGAATAGGTGTTGTTCATTTATTACTATTTACTAACCCCACTTAAAAAAATCCTTTTACGAACTGAATTGAAAAGAAACCCTACGGGTACCGGTTACGATTTTCTGCCTACGGGTCGATATAAATCTCTTATAGAAAATTAATTGATTTATTTCATAGGGACTATTTAAAAGACTCAAAAAAATAACGTTAAAATCTACCATTTGTGTGTAAAATTAAAGGAACAGATAAAAAAAAATAGCAGCATTATAAGGTTACGTACAGTGTTACTTTAAATAAGAAGTTGAAATGAATGTAAAACTTTGACTGTCATCTCATATTTGTCATACTTTTTCGTAAATAATTTACAAATAATAAATTATCGCGATTAAGAGTGTCTAAAATGAGCTATTTACAAAACAATGATTTTTACACGGTGAATTTTATCTCGTTACTTGTTTTGTGCATATTAAATACCGCTCCTTTTTTCAATAGAGATATCTCAATAATGACGTATTTCTAGTCTGTAGGTACGTCGAAATAATTTCAATGTTACAAGATTTAGACTTATATGTCCTAAATATAAGTTTATTGTTTGTTATATAGGAAAATCTATTATTGCTAATTTCCTAAATTTATAAAATTGTATGATTAACTTTAGGTAACGTCACAGAGAAACGATAAATATTGTACTTCATATTTAAAACAGCAAATAACAGGCCTTTGAAATAAAATATGTAATCATTCCAATGTATTGTTACTTTTAAGTTAATTGCAGTCAAATTTTAGTAGGAATTGGCAAAAAACATTGAATGCGTTTGATTTCGCAAGAATTGACGTTTCCAAGTGTATGCTACTTGGTACACGCATTAAACGCGTTTACTTTTTACCTGCGAATGTGTGACCTAATTCATTTAATCTGACATGGAAGTGGTACACCTAATTCTGTTTTTGCACGGTCCAATGTAAAACGTATCTTTAATTTCTTTATGTACACTAAACTACACTATTTTTTGCACGGTTTTTTCGCATGAAGATACGTTCTCTGTGCAAAAATAAAAATTGGATGTATACGAAATTAGCTCTACGAGTGACGATTTTCTAATAATACTGTTTTATTTCAATTTCTAATAACTTTGTTCATTCTCACTAAATACTCATTAAATAATGTATAATTAATACAAAAATGTGTTTTTTATTCTTTGAATATAATGCCTTGTGGGGTAGGGTTATAATGCAAAACGTACTATTTCCAAAACTCAAACTTTTCAGTAGAGTTTTCAAATACTATAACGAATAACACAAACAAAAAAACATTTGCATAAAAATATGATTTCCAATTTGAAAACAGCAGTCTTGTAGACTTTAGTTTTATATTAAAACTAATAGGATCAGTCGATTCTTTAGGCTTGAATTACCCTATCTGCATACCTAACTCAATATCGATCATTTTCGAAATAGCTCATTTTGAATTATAACCCCACAATTATAGACAGTAAACGACATAAAACGTTTTTCTATTGATAACATTGTAAAGTGTGTAGATTGCAAAAAAAAACTAACCTACAAGATTTGAAGCAAACAGGTTAAAATCCGAGATAAAAGCATTTTTTTGCGAACGACTTATTGTGTAAGTTCGTTTTCAAAGAAGGTTATCCTGGGAAAGCACCATATTTGACGATTTCAATTCAATCGACGCCGTACGGATTTCTTCAACAATTTCCGAAGCCACACGTCGGATTGCGAGAATCGCGGATTCTTTTGGTATGTCACGTACATTAAGTTTTATTATTAATTTATAAACGCTCGTTTCGAATTATCGCCTCGACTCCGTACCGTTTCCATTCCTTAAACAATCGATGGAAAAATTACGAAACCATAATGGTAGCCGACGACATCCTGTCTCACTTTTATTATTTCTATTCAAATGCGCGTTAAAGTGACGATTTTTCGAATCGGGGCTGGACGTGAACATGTCATATTGGATTCCTTTATTATTTTCGTGCCATAAAAATGACGCATTATTACTCAAAATGGCAAAGCTATAAATGAATTAAACGCCCGAACCGTTTGCTAAGGACATAATTAATCATTATGACAAACATTCACTGTTAAAAATTGCGATTTTTCAATCTGAATTGGAAGTTTTCGATACCGTTATGTTTCACTCGTTACTTTTTGCCTGAACTATTCGTTTATAGCCCAAAATGCTGTAGCTATAAATCTATTCAATTACCGTACGAAGTAGCCGTCACAAGAAGGTGCCGATTTTAAGTCGGCTTCGTTTATTAAAAACAGTTACAATTTTAAGCGATGTTTTAATTCGAGTCTAACTTTCGCAACAGTCATAATATTAGGTGTTTATTTAATTAAAAATTCTGATAATTTCGTGCATAAACTATATTTTGGAATATAACGCTTCTTCTATAATATTAATTTCAGATTATTTAATATATATCACAGCAGTGAGCATTATAAACTGATATTGCGAAAGAAAAAACCGGTCCTGATATATAATAACTAATGTTGAATTGGTACAAAAACTACATATATTTTTTATTAAACAATTTCTTTCCACAAACAATTGGAAGTGAACACTTTAAATAATATTAAAAAAAAACACTAAAATTTGTACTTTTTTTATCCATTTTCTCTACCAATTTCAACAGAACCGTTTGCTTCTCAGTCGCTCGACCTCTATTTTTTCAAAGGTAGTCATAGGAATAGAAAGATAAAGCTGGGGCAGGATTAGTCGTTAACTAATCGCTCTCGCTACGACCAGTTAACTGAACTCAACATGAGCGGAACCGGTTCTGATCTTAATAAATAAAAAAGGGAATACGACCAAATGTATAATATATATATTTTTTAATATAATGCATCTTCAACAAGTATTGACTGGTCTAGGTTCAATTCCCAGTCAGGTCAATATAAAATTTATTTCTAAAGTTTTATTTCGATAAAATATCTCATCTTTGAGTTGATCTCGAATAACTTCTTTCCTATCTATAATATATTCAGTATAATTATACATTTTTTTAAAAATATTTGACGTATAGGCATTAAATTATAGTTAAAATACAATTAATTATTATTATTTGGATGTCAGCAATTCTACAAGCTTATCATATCGACTGTATAAAGGAAAAAGGATGTAACCCACACATAGAAAATTTTACACGAGGCGCAAAAAGCCTGTTATAATGATTTTGGGTCATAGGTAAATTATGTAATATACACAAACTTAAAGTGCACGAACATTTGCAAACTGGATTAGTAACTGACTTAATCTAATAATAATTGAATAAATTGTTTCAGAATAACCTTTTTTAAGTCTATTTTACCGTTTGGAATTTTGATAGGTCCAACTTTTTTCAAACTTAAAAGTTAAATTTAAATACTAATTCGGCATTTGCAGCTCACGTCCTTTTGATAGAACGTGTATCAAGTTGTATGCATTGTGATTATCAAAAAAGCTGTTTTGAAAAATTGTGGGTGACGTCCTTTTTTCTTTCTAGAGTCGATATATTGATACGGTATGGTTTATTGTCACCAACTCCCACTACCACTTTTGTGGGAAAAACTGCCAAAATTTTAAAATGTCTAGCTAAATTAATTGTGTTTAATTTTTTTTTATCAGGTAACCCGTAAACCAATTGTTTTATTGTTAATGGCCTTAAATGGCAACATTATTTTTCAATACCCGATGTGATTTTTGATTCTTTCTTTCTTGCTCTTTGAGACACGAACCAAACACAACGTGTGTGGGGGACACTTCCCGGTTCTGGGACTTGGTTCCAGAGACCTTTAGTTGTAAATTCACTTGCAGTGTTTTTTTCTTTTGTGGTGCTTCCTCCGAGATGAAAGAACTGATATTTTTCCATTTCGATGAAAATTAAAATTCATTTTGTTCCCGCGCGGGTGGTAGCTCAATTTTTTTTTAACTTTTATTAAATCGTGTGAGCAAGCTAGGTATTAAGAATAGTTATTGTGTATTGTATTAATTCAAAATTTTCTCTGTTAAATATTGTACGTAATTAAACTTCAGTGATTACAAGTTCTTAAATAAACGTTTTCGTAATACTATAGCGATGGGTTTTATTTTATTTCTACCTACCTGTTCAACGTCGAGCCAACTGTATTGGTCTTAATGACTTTTATTAGTGGGGATTTATTCTTGGGGCTTAACATCGTGAACAATAGTAGAAATTTCTCACAGTAAATGAAACTAGCTCTAAAATAAATTACGAGTAATGTCATTATATTATTTTATGATCATGAAAACTTACCACCCAAAGTTCGCTAATCTCACAGACAAGTACCTTATTTTATTTACATAAGATCATTCACAAGTTACCTTACTTTACGCGTGAAAGTCTTATCATTATGACGAATGATATATCCATGACTGTAAAAAAAGGAGTATCCATGAATGAAATAAAAAAAATAGAATGACAACAAATTGTTGGTCAGTGGTGGCGCGTGATGAGAGTACGTAATAAAATTGATTTCGTTAATTTTCGAATTTCACGTTTAGTCTTCTGACAGATATTATTACAATCGGATAGTTGGGAGTTACTTCCACCCAGGGCCGGCACTACAATTGCGAATGTAAAAATTAAAATAGGATTTAAAAAAATAGAATTTCGGCACCTTACATTTTCACAATAGTTTTACGTTCGCTTACTTACTTTTTAATTTCATTTAATATGTTAAGTCATAAAGAATATTTTGATTAATTTAATCTAGTAATAAACTGTGGTATTTTATTTTGTAATATATATCAGAGATGTCGGGTCCATGGCGCAGTGGTCAACGTCGTTGGCTTTCATACTGGACCACACAGGTTCGAAACCCACCATTTTTTTCAATGGATTTATCAAATTCCGTTTCGAAGGCATGGATTTTTGTAATGTTTAAAAATTACCAACACCATTCCAGTCTTAAAATAACGTGATGTAGCTGGTGACTATTCCTCTCCTGCCCTATGCTTTATATTCCTAATACTCATTTAAAAATGAGAGATTAAGCCACTGAGTAACAAACAGTTCTCTTAGAAAGACTCCTGTTGAGATATGTACCTCAATTAGGAGAACATATGCTCCACATTGGGTAAGGACATGGGTTTTAAAAAACCTGATAATATTGATTGAATTTATCCGTTTATGAATTGTGCTCTATCAATGGCATAATGCTGAAATAGCTAGAAACTAAGAATCGTAATTTATGTAGAGCTTACTTTATAGTATTGTACGTAATAAGAAAGTTCTGCAAAAAAACAGTTACAGATAAAATTGCAACGAAAATAGTCAAAACCCCGCATGACTTAAAAAAAATACTTTTCGAAAAAAAAAACATAATTGAGTACAAATAAATATCCAGATGGTATCAAATTATTTAGATCATCAAGGAATCGATCACTTCACGTCGTCATCAGACAGACATATTTTTTTACTTAATTCTTTATTACAATGTGTATTGTAATTTGTTGCCCCTTTTATAGTTCCATCCTGTTTTACACGTCGTCGAAATGATTTGAAAGCACGTGACGTGAATTGAAAAATGAAAAAATCGAGGATTTTCGGCGCCTAACGGTAGCCAGTGGCCACCACATCTAAGTGGACACGAGAACTTACTTACAACTACACATATTTAAAAACGCTTTCCTGTTTTACTAAGGATTTCGATACATCAACAAGTCCTTCGCTTTTTATTGTACTACATACACTGTGAGACAAAAGTTTTAGAACAAACTCAATCAGTAAATATTTAAGTGGTCTAAAACGCTGTGTATACTTCGAATGCTGCATACAATGAATCTTGTGTTATAATAGCATTATAATTCTCAAAAAATATTATTTGACTTCTTGACATAAAGTGCATACATATGTCATGTCATGAATTTACATTATTAGATAATTATGTAAAACAGAAAAAAAAACAGATTTAAAATGTTTCGATTCATCGCGAACAGTTTTATTAAAATACGTGATGATTTCTTTAAATTTTTTTTGGTTATTTTCAATTACAAAATACTGGTATTTTTACATTTTTAAAACCAGGATTTCGGTATTGTACAATGATTATGAATATCGGAATACCGGTTTCGGTCAAACATTGTAATTTTATCTCTCATCGCCTTTTAGCCATTGTATTTATACTACTCATTATAGACGACACAAAAATAGCTGTATTTAAACATTTTTTTTTGTTTAATCTATGTCCGTTCCCAATGTGAATAATACGGCCAGTTAATGAAGGTATCTCAAGATAAGTTTTTCTGCGAGAATTATTCTATTTGTTACTCAGTTGCTCAACCTCTCTTTTAAGAAGTAAGTAGAAATAGAAAGGTGGCGCTTTAGCTCTTTTAAGAGGACTAGTGGTTAACAAATCGCTGTCGCTACGCCCTATTAATTTTAAGATTGGAAACACCCATGCCTTTGAACAAAAAACCAATAAATATATTGAAAAAATCTATTCGTACTGGGACTCGAGCCCGTGAGATCTGCCACTGAAACCAACAACGTTGACGACCGCTGCACTACGGATAGAATTTTTTATTTGTACAAATATAATTTACAATATTATAAAATAGTGATATTAAAAATCAAGAGAAAATATAATTTGTCTAAATTACTGAATTAGTCATTTATTATAAATGAAATAAATACGACAGAACTTATTATTTATTATATTTGTCAATTAAATTCGCAACTAACTTGATAAAATTCCATTATAATGACGTGTCTACGTTTATTATAATTTGCATATGTGCTAATACTTCTGGCTCTCAGTGTACACCTATTGTGAGCGCGATACGTACGATGGAATAACAAAATTATTTCGTTAACATGTTCTTCGCAAGTTGGACGTATTTAAAGTGAAATTTTTATTTAAAACCTCGCCATAATGGATACATACATATCAAGCGGACGGAAATGATTTTTACTACAAAGCAACTTTCACAACGTATCATAGATTGTACGACTCAAAATAAATTCATTAATGTACCAAAAAAACAACTATACTATTTGTTGTAACACGAGTAGCCTGTGTGTGATGAACTTTAGAGATACTTTCATATAATTATTATTTCACAAAAACACATTTGTATATCTGCCAATCTAATTTTAAATAATACATATTGTGCAAATATTGACAGAAGCTTCTTTGATTGAAAAAAAAAAATAACATATTCTTTTCTATCATCTGTCACTGCAATTTCAAAACTGAAAGAATACTTCTTTAGAAAGATAATGAATTATTTAGTAATCAATAAAAAATATATATTTTTTAAATTGATAAATTTCTTATTCCACTGGTTATGTTATATTATTTTCGGCTCTTTGATATATTTTTTTGAGCACTTTCATACGTTACCAAGTAAGTGTACAGATTAAGATGATCCGACGGTTGGTAGATAGTTTTCACCGTATATATTATATATATAAGAATAATTAGGAGAATATTATTTCAAAGTCATTAAAGGTTATCTAAATTGATTATATATTAATATTAATTCAGAACAACAATAATAACTTCGAATCTGAAACACGTGTCATAGCGTGTGATATAACAAAGTAATCAATTTTAATTGTACAAATAAAATCCACCAATTTACCGCTGAATCCGTGTGAAAATTATTACAGAGGAAGTTTAATATTAGTTAAAGCGGACATGGTTTTACCATGTGCGCTCCCAATATGGAGCATATGGACTCTTAATAGAGTTTACTCAACAGAAATATTCCTACGAGAACTGCTTGTTCCTCAGTTGCTCAATCTCTCTTTTTCCAAAGAGAGTAGGAATAGAAGGAAAGAGCTAGGACAGGACTAGTGGTTAGCTAATCGCTCTCGATATGCCCCGTTTATAGGATAGGATGGGTGGGAGGGGGGAATTCAAGACATCACATACATCCATCCATGCCTTTGAACAGAAATTCATAAATCGATTGAAAAATCAATTTATAAAACTGCCCGTACTGGGATTCGAGCTCGTGCCCTCCGTAGCGGTAGCCAACGATGTTGACCACTCGACCACACAGGCGGCAGCGTTACTATAAAAAAAAGTGTAGCTGGAAGTCTACACATACACTGTTTCAATTTTTTTTTATTTTAAACCATGTATGGTAAATGTAAAATAACCAAATATCATTTCGTGCTAAAAATAAGATAAACTAATTTAAAAAATATATTTTTAACCTTCGGGTAAATATCGGGTGCATTCGCATTGCAAAATTCTTTTTATTTCAAATATTCGCTTAATACAAATAATATCTAGCTGATATTTATTGTAATCTTCAATTATATGTACTTCAATAAATGCAATGCAGGTATTACAAATTTGGCTAGGGTCACTTTGTACCCCGTCACTCGTCGGTCGTATTTTCTACGTCACGATAGAAAAAAAAATGTAAATGATCGAGGAAGAATCCATTTTCAGACAACAATTACCGATTTTTAACGTTGAACATTGTATGTACTGTTAATAAAGTGGACATTTATTTACTCGATAATTTTCGGGTATTTTAATTTCTGACAAAAGCGATCTTTTATCAAATTTAAATAAAATATTATTTTCTCCGTTTGACTCTTTGAGAAGTGCGGCAAGGATACGTCCGATCGGAGGTAAACGGCACTAATAATTAATCTATTGTTCCGCGGTATAATGCAAGTCGTCAGTTCGAATGCAATAAATATGTCGGTGGTCGAGCCGGCTCGCGATTATAAATAAAATCGCGGACAAACTGAGTTGGCTGGGAATTGGAATATCTTCGGAAACTTAAAGGGCAGAGACAGACGCTAATACTAACACAAACTCACCCAAAGATTTCTTACATACTTGCCCGCTAAGTGTGTGTAATTGAGAATTGTAACGGCGGAGAGGACAAATAATTATTTAGGAACAAATAAACGCGTGCGACAGCGGCGAAATTCAAATAAATGCACTTTGCTAGACTCTTCAGGGCCCAACTCAGTATTAAACCCGCCATCCACTGGTCTATAAACACAACAGAAAACCGACGGTCTCAAATTGGCAGTATACGCGCAAAGATATCAAGAATGTATTGTAAGGATTAAAAATATTCGTTGAAATTAAATATTCGAATATCGAATATTAAAATTTAGCATTCGAATGTTCGAATAATTTCATGTAGGCTTTTTTTTCACATTTCTATCGAGATATTAATTAACGCGTGTAGTTTCCAGGGCGTGTTTTCGATGATTATTATAGCAGTGCTTTGCAAAGTTTTTCATGCCACGGACCCTAAATCTAAAAACAATCTGCGGAACCCCGAATTTTTTTTATTTCACATGTTCATATTTTATCAAAAAGAATGTTGAAAGAATAAAAATGAAAAACCTGCGGACTTCAGGTTGGGAAGCACTGTATTATAGTGTTTATATAATTAGCCTAGATTTTATCGAAATGCTTGACATTTTTTGAACGACCTTAACATTTTCATTTCATTAAAAGTAATCATGACAAATATAACTACAATACATCTGCTAATCTCCGAAGAGAAGAAGCGACGGTGGAACTGATTTGGACATGAAGAGAGGTCTTAAGATAGCCTGAATTCTGTATGTCTTTTTTACCAACCGGAAGGATCCCGTCGTCGTGGAAGGCCACTAATGGCCATCAATCAAGGAGTCTGGTCAAGGGAAAGAGAATCTTCTTGAGAGTAACTATACAGAAATATATGAAAAAAATAATTCTCTTTAGATTATGTTTATTGAAATTATTTTTTGTTATTTGTTACGTGAAAAAATTTGATGTAGTTTATATATTTTTACTAATAAAAACAAATGAAGCAAAATATGTTATGCCGAGATCAAAATTCTCATTGCAAATTCAAATATTTATTGCTAGAATAATAAGCCAAAGGCGACTTATTTCACGGATGTCACCCTGTTCCGCGACGCTAGACGGCCTTGCGTAATGCAGTCAAGTCAAAAGGAAAATGCTGCACACTTGCATATACGAACACACTCGTTTACCACAAATACAACATTACTACACTGATGTTTCGAACTTTCCGATTTTGAGCTTTCAAAATTCGAACATACAAAATTGGAACTCTGCGAAAATTGGAAATAACAAATTAAAATTAAACTTTCAAATTTAGAACATTGAAATAACAAATTCATTATTTTCGTTAATTTTATTAGATACTGACTGAATGTTGCTTCAAATAATATTAAAACTTACCGTGTATGCTTATCTTCGAAGTTAGCTTATTTCTGAAAAAAAAAAAGAATTTATATATTAAATCTGCATTAAATTATAAAAAAACATTTGTGTAAGCTTAAATCATTTAATTAAAAACTATGTAAGTATACAATTTAATATTTTTATGTACTAGTTTAAAGTTTACGTGGTTGAGTTGTAACGTTCAATTTAATTAATATAGGTTATCAAGTAAGGAATATATCGTTGAAATCTTGTCAAATTAATAAATATAATAAACAATGAAAATGCATGAATGTACGTATTTTTAAGTGGTATTGTATTGAATACGATGTATTTTGTTAAGTCGGTGTTTTGTAGAAAATTTCAATTCATTTGTGTGATTTAAGACAGTGCTTCCCAACCTGGGATCTGCATGCTTTTTACGGGGGTCCGTGAAAATTTTCATTCTTTCAACTTTCTTTGTGATAAAATATGAAAAAAAAAATTGGGGGTCCGCAGAATATTGTTTTCAGATGTAGGGGTCCGTGGTACAAAAAAGGTTTGGAAGCACTGATTTAAGAGACTACAAGACTTGAATATGTATAACGCGATCAGATTTTTAACTGATTTTTTAAACCAAATATGATTATTTTGCATTCTTCATAACTGTCGAATTTTTATTTTTATTTATGAATTATAAACATCGACTAAGGGGTGGCAATACTGGTATTATCGAAACCGTGATCTCGGTATTCTGTTTTTTTCAATACCGAAATCTGGATTATAAAAATTCAAAAATACCAGTATTTTGTAATTGAAAATTAGCCATAACCAAATTTTGAATGTTTAAAAATCATCACGTATTTAAATAAAATTGCTAAAAAAGCTGATAAAAGTTGTATAACAAAGATTCAGGTTTCCAAATCGATGGTGCTTTTTAACGGTATTTTTTTATTTTAAGAAACCGTGTTGTTTATGAACATCGCCCATTCATGTATATTATTTTAATGACGTTGTTTTGTATAAAGTATCGGTTTAGATTTACTTGAAAAGGTATTACGATTCCAATTGGTCGTATTTGTTTGCATTTTTTTAAAATTTTTTGCAATATATACCGGTATTTAATAGGACATACTGGTGTTGGTGTATTTGTCTGGAATTGCATCCCTACATCGGTCACTGCGTTTTGGGTAAGTTTAGCTTTTGATTTAACGTTTTGGTACACAGATGCTGCAGCAGTTGACAAGCGAGCCGATAGTATCATCAGATCTGTACCTGTGCGGCAATAAATCAATTCGAGGTGTAAGCAACTCAGTCGACGGTGTTGACTGAGGAGAGGCAGCGCGGAGCAGAGTGACGGATTAAAGCGGGAATTAGTCGCAAAATGTCGCATACCGTCCACAATCTGTCGCCATGCCATCATGATCGCTGGATGGCTACCTCATCGCACCCACACCTACACACACGTCTCGAAAAATTATTATTAAACTCAAACTCACCGGTGACGAATTGTTCTCAAACGTTATCATTTAATAATTTGCAAAAGGCTCGTATTTTTCCGGTCAGAATTTTTATTAAATGGTCAGAATAGTCATAATTTAAATGAAATTAAAAAAAAACCTAACCTAACCTAACCAAAGTGGTGTAAATTATTGTGATCGTACAATATTTTTATTCTGACCAAAAATCGATTTAAATTCTGACCATTTAATTTGTTCCCTTTGCAAAATCAGTTTGTGAATATGAAATTAAAAAAAATGATAATTTCGATGAATTCGGCGATAGCTTTGTGGAAGTTCATTTCAGGGCTTCGAACCGGAACGGAACCGAAAATTGAAAACCGTTAAAACCGTTATTTTTGCCGGAACGAAAGAAATAGCGGTTCGAAGCCCTGGTTCATTTTGAATATAACATTTAACATCCAACACTATCAAAGTGTCACTTTACAGCGGAGCCAAAAAACGCATTTTATTGTTTCGTATCTTTACAAAGCACATGTTAACTAAAAACGTAATGTTCATATTTTATAATTTACTGTGAATTTTATGTTTACATTGCTTAGGGTAATGCTCATTTTTTTACCACTTTTAGGCTGATCACCGTCAATACTTGGTGGAAAGGCATTATATTAATAAAAACACAATATTCCTTTGTATTTTATTCCACTTTATTCAAAAAGGTCAGGACCTGTTTCGCTGATTGCGAGCATTTACAATTTTTTTAAGATATAAAAAAAACAACTTTTTGTAGTTAACGTTAAGCTTCACTGTATTTTAAGAAGAAACTAGTAAAGATTGCCATATTTTTTTTTGAATATCTCGTATCCGACAATGAAAAATAAAGTAATCAACAAAAATACGAAGAATACTTTTTCGTAGATAACGTCGTTGGACTGTAAGCTCTCGAAATGTGACACGATTTTCGCTTTTTAAGTAGCATCACTGATGATTACATCGAAAATTTTACGAATACAAAATATTATGAGCCTTATTATAAAATTTATTATCCATCTCCGAAATAAAATAAAAAACAGAATTAAAAAAATCATAGCAACGATTTTCTTTTATAAATTATTGTGCTTTTTCGAGGTGAACGTGTCTAAAAAAACAGTATTTTATAGCTCAGCTTAAAATATTATTGAGTGACAAATGATTCCATAAATTTGGCATCAGTTTGAGCATAAGTGCACGCCAACCCGACAATGATTCGCCTTTATAAATCGCATAAAATGAACTGAGGTGCGCCAGACCGCGTATTATTTTTAGTACGTAACAAATCTGATGCGCTCTCCATCCTAGACCAAATGGGAATAAAACGAAATAATTCCACGAGATGTCTTGCACGCGCATTTCTTCAACGAGCGCACTATATATACGCAGATACACGCATTTATCATGCGAACAGACTCTCGGAAAAACGAAAAAACGATTATTTTTGGAAAATTCTATTTTACCAGAATAAGTTATTTTCTCGTATACACTTGTAAGTAAAAGGCCTTAAATTAAAACAGCCAATGTTTTTTTTTTAAATTAAGTTATGTTTTAAAAAAAAAATACTGGATACTGTTTTCATCGATCAATTTATCATCGCCTTGGCTAACAACTATTCCTCGTATATCTTAACACAGTTGAAAAATAGCCCAAATCAATCCCATACCATCACGGGCGAGGTTATTTATTATGAGTCTACAATTTGAAATTAAGTTAGTTGGCCTTTTACTTTTTTCAAATATTATCCAAATACAAATTATGAAAGAGTAGGAAGACATAGTTGACAAACTGTCGTTAAAAAAATTAATTTAATTAAAATTGTTATAACTTACCTATATATTAGTTATAAGTTATTTTATATAGATTAAGATGTATATGTAACAAACACATTCACAGGTGTATTTGATACGAAATAGTTGATTGAGTATGTATGAAATTAAGAATGTGCGAGTGTATAAATAAACATAAATGTATAATGCTTCTCATCCATTACATTAAACAAAGAAGCGCCTTCCAAAAAGTCGACGCAACTTCCATTTAACAAAAAAGTGCAAAAATAAAACCGCGCTTTTTTCCGCAACTGGATCAGTAGGTCCCAAACACTCCCAAGCTCGCATTGCAATAAGGAATTGATGAGCAAAACGAGAAAACAAATTACACACAAACTCTTCTTGCGTACATTCGCATTACGACGCAAATAGACGTTTTCTGGACAAAGTACTGAGGGAATTTGACTGCAGACAGACTGACACGGCATCGAATGAGACACCTCGCCATGTTACACAACTAATGGGCCAGAACCAAGTGGTTCTCAGCATTTGGTTGGCCATAATCAACTAATAAATCTTAAATGCCATTCTGCATGACAATTATGAAGGCGAGTCTTGTGTGTTTGTATGATAATATCGGCACTAATGTGCGCAAAATTCTAATTAGTGTACTATAACAGTTTATCAACAAATAGTTGAAAATAATTTTACACATTACCCAAATTACGTCGATCATGACTCATTATGAGTCGGGGTTTAATTAAAACGAAAAAGTATGAATTTTTCATTTTTCATATGCTGATTAGTAAAAGAAGATATAGAGATATATCTAGATCAGAGATGGGGAACCTTTTCATTTCTAAAGGCCACATTCATTTATCAAGAAAACGTCGACACCCCCTTTTTTTCTACTGTCGAACATATAATGGGTTAATTACGCTCTTTTGTATATTTGAGTATATTTTTTTGATCAAAGTGAATATTTTGATCAAGTCAAAACGCCGCATCAGAGTAGCCAAAAGGCCGCAGGTTCCCATGCACTGACGTAGATCAATAAACATATTTTTGATATTTAAGTATTTCGTCATATTTCTGAATCAACTCTGTTACCCCAATTATATCAAGCTTTTTCAAGAAATATGGATTAATCAATTGCAACGATTTCAATGAAACCACTACCACAAAGCAACAGTGAGATAAAATGAAAAAAATCGATTTTAATATAAATATGCCAATCGAATGCTGTAAGGTAAAAATTTATAATAATTCACTGAAATATTTCAATTTAAAAAGAAAATGGCCAATTTAAAAGAAAAATCTTACATTTATAATTATTATTGCTCTGTAACTTCAAAGCATCAGCGAGATTAATAGTATACAGAAACTTAATAATATCATTTTATCATAAACCGTAAACGAAATTAAATAAAACCATAATTCGTTATTTAAAAAGTACAACATAATCTTAAAGTTCAATTATCTCGAAACTAGTATTTTCGACTTATCCCACTGTTGCTTTAGGATAGTGAATTGAACACGCAAAAAAACAACGAAACAAATGTACAGTTACGATTACAAAGAAATGTTTGTTTATTGACAGACTAAGTAAGTAAATAATTATATATTTGGTATATTAATCACTTTTATTAATAAATATACATTACATCAATTCTTTCGGTGAACGAAAACGGTATTGATATTTCTTAAAAAAAATGTGTAAGTAGTACAAAAATATGGTATATTGATTAAATGGAATGATAATCAATGTTTTCCTATTTTACATATACCAGTGATACTATTTTTAAAACGAATCTACAAAAAACGCAAAATAAAGCAAATGTGATAGATTATTATTTAATATATATTTTGTCTCAAAAATACCTACTGTCAGATGTTTGAGTTATTACATGTTTTTCAATAAACTTTGTTTATAGTGACGTTCATTTTTCTAGTGGGTTATGAAATCAGTTGATTTTCCTTAATCTATACAATTAATTATATACTGTTTTTATCGTTTCGTAGAAGATAGAATATTGCTAATTATATTGCTATATTTAAGAAACAATATCTTCATAATTTGTTAAGATGTTGTTTTAAATAATTAATTAATGAGGGTTATTTTTTCAAATGAATTGTCCAATTGGTGCGCAGTTAATATATCCGCAAGTATTTGTTTATATAACGCGATCGATCTAAAAAGCTCTTTTGAAGATGGACGATGGAGACAAATGCAATCCGAAATAGTCCTCTCCGGGATAATGGCATGCATGCATTGTGATTTGTTTTGTTCAACTATTTTTCTTTTTGATGAGAAACTTTGGCATTTTGCGCGATTCAAACGACACTGGCCACTGAGGCATTACGTCTATTTGTGACCGAAGAAAGCTAATCTCATATCCTTAAACTCAACTACGAGACATTATTCGATCAAGGTATTTTCAATTCGAAAACAAAATTGTAAAACGTACGAGTATTATATTGTAAATAATATAAGAAAATTTTCTTTGTACGACAAGACGAATTGAGAAATAAAATAATTGAAATTCAGCAAGAAGGCCAAAAAGAGAGGTTTGCTGTGCCAAATGAACAAATTCAAAAAAACATTTATGACGGAGCCAAAATATTTTGACACAATTAAACTTTATTTTATCTCGCTTTAATCTGAGTACGTTATCACAGCTGTATCACTGCGCATCTTAAATTATCTATCTAGGAAAATAATTTCTCACGTTGAATTAGTTAGATATCGACTGTGGAAAGGAAAAAAGATGTAACCCACACATATTAAATTTAAACGTGTTTTGATGATTTTGGGCCATATGCAAATTATGAATTATACACAACATTGAGGTGCACGGAGACTTCTAAACCGGTGTTTAATTGACATAATCTAATATTAATTAAAGAAATTGTCTAGGAAAAACTTTTATACCAGTCTTTTTTCTTGGTTTTAATTTTTTTACAAGGTCATCTTTTTCAAACTTAAGAGCTAAATTTAGATACTAATTCGGCATTTTCAGCTTACATCCTTTTGATAGAACGTGTATCAAGCTTCATACATTGTGATCATCGAAAAAAAGCTTTTTTGAAAAGAGTGTGGGTTACGTCATTTTTCTGTTCATTTCACAGTTGATATGGTAATACACAATATTTGTAATTACGTATTAGTTATTTTTTCAACAGCGATTGCAGTGTCTTAAAAATTCGTAGAATTTTATGCTATCCAAAAAAACTGTTTTTTACATAACTAAAAACATAAGCTCATACATTACGATGTAGATCATTTATCAGACCATGCCTACTCTCAATACAGAGCTTCTGGACTCCTAACCTTCGTCGCCTACCCTTACTTCTTCGGAGAAGCCAAGGATAGAAAGATATCACTAGCTGTATCACTTTACGATCCGTATCCGAGGACATACGTGCGTCACAGTCCTACAGGACTTTGAAGACAAACCATAAATCGATGGATATGTCAATTAACTGTCAGTACTTTGATTAGAGTATGGACAATAACTGTCTTTACAAATAGACAATTTCACGAGTGATTTGGTGATGTGCTACGTTTAAAAAGAGTGTGTGTAAAAACGGAGTCGGACACAAAAACAACTAATAAGTCCTTTTAAAAAATAATCTGTACACAAATTGTTATGGTCTCCACAGCTCTACATTTTTCAACGAAATAATATCTTTTAAAGTAGTGAACATACTTAAGTCATTCCGTAGCTACCATTGATTGGATTCGACGTTAAAATCTACCGCTCATTAAAAAGCTTTGTATTTCGTTATTATTTATTGCAATATTCGAACACCTATTTTGCAATCAAATGCTATGCATTATTTTTGTTGATTTCACAATGATCGATAAATAAGTCAGTCGTCATTCATTGCTTGCATCAAATAGTGGAATTTCTAAGTCCTGAATGCCATTTGGCTCGACAACAATAGTGCCAAAAAATGCATTCTCAGTTTATCAGAAACAAAAATCTTCCATTTAAAATAATTAATCGATTTGTATAATTGCGCATTTGGTTACAATACAAGAATATTACACAATTATTAATCACATTTCTAATTCAACTTATTTTATATTTCAAATTATAATAATAGCTACAATTTTTAAACAAATTCAAATTAATAATTCCTAGATAAGATACAATATGAATGATTCATCACATTGCAATCGATGACTGGGTGTGTATAAATTAATGTATTCTAAACTTTTACCTAATATGGAATAAAAAAATAAATTATTTCATAGAAACAACAAAGATGTACGTGCAAGTATGCTGATTACGTATGAATTTATCTGGAGTAATTTTCTGACTTAATAAATATACATTATTTCAAAATATTAAATATCATGGAGCAGTGTTGTCAAACGTATGGTTTGTGTACCGGCACCGTTCCGTAAGAGTTTATTGCCGGTCCGCGAAAACTTTCTTATTTTGAAAAATATTAACAAAAAACGTAATAGCTTTATTAAATAAAAATCTAATATTCACTTGACTTTCCAATTGTCACTTTTTGAATGTATGTTTGAAGCGTACATGTTTGCACATTGTGCTGTCAATTCTCGACTTGCAATGAGCTCCGTTCCGCCACCGTAGACGTAAGTCGAAACTGTCATATTATGTCGAATTTCATACAAATAAAAAAAAATCAGAAACCTTTAAAATAAATTTCTATAGATAGCATTAAAAATAACTATGTTTAGTTAAACATTGAAATTTATATGGGTCAACGGTGGCCAAACATTATTTAATAATATATTTGACAGAAACTGTAGATTACTTTTTTAACTGGACGACTGCGACAGACGAGATATTTCGTCCAATTTTCTGTTCTCAACACGTCAAACGAGTTATCTCGTCAATACATCATTAAATTAATAATTGGAAATTATAGCCGACGTGCTAGCTACGGACGTACTTTAACTACGGCAGACAAAAGGTTAATAATTTATCCTCCGTCGTAAGTCCAAGTAGTCGTAAGTCGAGAACTGACTGTATGTAGATATGTATATCTGGTTGACGTAAAAAGGTTGAAGAACACTGACATAGAGTATTTAGTTTTATCAGAGAATTAGGTGAAATTGATTTTTTAAAGCTTTATTTGAATAAACAAACAAGATTATTCTTATGATTTGTACACGAAAAATAATTGATGACTGACGGTTGAATCATTTAATTGTTATATGTAAAATGAAACCTATAAACTATTTGAAGTTCTGTAATGTTTGCAAAATAAAAATGAATCAATGTTTTTGTTGTTGTTTTATTGGAATATAACGAAACAGGATAATCAAAGCAAAGCGCCGATGTTTGAGAAGTTATTTTTATTTATTAAACAAAAATAATGGGCGACTGATATGATTGCAGAATTATTTTATTATCCCATGTAAAATGAAGCCCATAAAATATTAAAAGGCGTGAGAAAATTGCTGCAAAATCAATTACGACTAAGCATGTTAGAAATGAGTAATATTTTTAATAAATCGAATATTGCGCATTTGTTTGGAGTCAGAGTAAGACAAAGGAAAGCATAGTTAGGTTTGTTTTTTTACTTAAATGTGTCGGTCAATTATTTTGCTTTTAATGATAAAAAAAACTTCGTTTGATTTTAACGTCTGTGACAAGCCTCACCATGTCCGAACGAAATTAACTTACCATAAGGTGACCAGGTTTTGAAAAAGTCAAAGGAGGACACTTTGGTAAAAATGGATACTAAAAAAAATCGTTTAGTAATACACTTGGGCCTCGTATAACATGGTTTTATACAACACGTTTGTATAAATTGTGACATATTTTTCATACAACACGGTTTCAATTAAAATATAAATATATTGAAAAGGATCCTATAATAGAAAGAAGTTCGAAATTTAAGAGGGAATTACAACACGTTTTGGAACCTTATAAGGATATACGCAAAGATTTATACGCTAAAAGCATAATCGCTTATTACCGAATTTTTGAAGGCGAAATCCAAAGTCCTCCGATGATGATGAAAACTTAGAACCGATCTCGAAAAAGAGTAAAACATGTAGAATTAATTCTAAATGATAGCAATGATGAATGAATGCTATATTATGTTATTAAAATTTCTTTAAATAGATATGTATATTTGTTTATTTAAAAAAATACATTACATATTTATATTATATAAACCATCTTCGATATTTTTTTTTGGAACGTAATCCCTAATTTTGTATGAACTTCAAACCTTGTATAACGCGGATTTGTATTAGATGACTTTTTTGTGGAACCATATAACCGTGTTATACGAGGCCTAAGTGTAATTCTTTATTGATCATATCGCCGATTATTACAATGCTAATGATGTTACCTTACCAAAAAAACCTTAGTAAACTAATCAAATTTAACTTAGTTATCTGATGTAACTAACTCAATTCAACTCAACAATGTTTATCGTTTATTTGTATTTTTTTGAGTAAATCTTCATTTTAACTTCGGCAAATTCAGGAACGATTTGCAATCTAATCAATTTAAGCTCAAATTTCACATGTCAGATAAGAAAACTTCAAGCATATTTATTTCATTTTAATAATCGCTCGCCGGATGCAATTGTTTTGAAAATAGCATTTTTAAACAAATCGATAAACCGTATTTCAACGGATGTTTATTATTTCATATACCTTCGCCATTTTGCAGCGCGTTCATTGCAATTGACTCATTTTTTAATAATAATAATAAATAACTAACACCTCAACTCAGGGTTGTCAAAAATTTTATGCAATTATACACTGTTATCCGGTTTATCGTCTTTTTTGTGGAATATGTAAAAAATCGCTTTTCATCCCACAGTTTAAATCAAATCGCATTGTAAATTGCAATCCATAACAAAATATAAACCGCAGTTTCATAATTATGGTAAATATTATTAAACGTATAGGTATATCAAACGTTCCGGTTTTATAAATTTACCATTTTAATCTCGATTAAGTATACGTATTATATTCTATCTATACGCTCTTTCTCTACATTAATCGTGATTTACTTTTTTTTTTTAATTTGTTAGTATTTAAAAAACTGTTTTCGTTAATAAGCATAGAATTGAAAATCTAGATACTTGAGTTAGTAAGTAAAAATATGTTCGAGTGAAGTAAACTCAGTTTAAGCACATTGCAATAATGTTATCTTCTTAAAATAAAAATATGCAAAACACTTATATTAATTCTACATTTATTTAATATTAGAATTTATTAGAACCGGTTTTGCCGAATCAAAAGCATCTTTAACTGTGGGTCTGTTTTACACAAGTCTTACTTGGTTTTGTATAAATAACGCTGTTATAAATTACCTGATTAAAAATGCTCGTGATAACCATAACCGGTTCTAATCTTTTAAAATTAATTTGAGATAGTTAGAAAGATTGTTTTGTTTTTAAATTTATAATAAATATAACAGAAACACAAAAACGATTTATTATTTATTACGAATCGCACGGTGTAGGTGTTATTGGCAACCCTACTTAAATGCTCATAATTTTAATGTGGTCGTATTTCCATTTAAAAATCATTTATGCATTTAAAAAAAAAACAATATAGTATTGATTTGGTCTCGGGTAACAATGTCTGTTAAAAATGGCGCGCTGAAAAACGACACGAATCAGATAAAACAAAAGAAAATAATGTTCAATGACATTCCATAATGTTAATTTTATGATAGCGTGAATCATGACAATAAAGCAACGATTGTTTTAATAATTTTGACATTACGATAATCTTTCTTAATAATAAATTGATTCATGTAACACATAACATGATTATCACTCGGATATTTATTGCAGACGAGAGATATGAAATTATTGATAGTATATATTTTTATTATTTCAATAAAAACAGTACAGCGTTGTGGAGTCAGAGACCTGATGGAGCGGATAGAGGTAAAGTCCTAAAAAACGGGTTCATTTGATTTCCTTTTATATTTATAATTATATTAAAATACAGAAAGTAATGGAACATAGTAAATATTTAACATACGCAAAAATTTGGGAGACACACTTCTTTTATTCATAAATAGTAAAATTAGTAATTGGTAGGGAGGATTGTTCCTATAGTCAGTCGTGTCCAGTAGTCAGCCTTTTAGCTTAAACATGAATAAAAGTGTTGATACTGAAAAAAAAACAGAATCTTTTAAATATGTGTCAGTAGTTAACCACTTGAAGATGTATGTATATTTGTACTAAACTGACGTCTAAAAGTTAATGCCTATGAAAGGCTAACTACTGATTTTTGGTGGCTGAGTACTGGATTTTTTGGAAAACTGATATTATCCGTTTTAATTTTCAATTGATTACATTATTTGGTACCTGTTATAAAATATCAATAGAAAAAAACATATATTCATTAATTCAATATACGTTTCGAAAAAAACACCCTTCCCTTACCTGGGTGACTACTGGAACAATCACCGAATTATCAAATATATATTTAGGTTTTATGTCGTTTCTGAAAATAAATGATTTAACATTTTATTAAAAACTCCTGTATCATTCAACAAATTTCAATAAATGTGATTAAAGTACGTTTATAAAAAGTTTTTTTTTCTTTTTAAAACAATTCACAATCGTAATATTGAAAACGTGCTGCGTAGGAGTAAAACCGCGCTGAAACTTTGCATGAAACAAATAACACAATCAACTTATTAAGAGTTATATAAATTGACTTTTAAACATGGATGTCTAGTTTTCGTTTTACAAAAACTTTTATTTCTCACACAATTTGGAAAATAAAACCGATACACGAATATCAAGGAACATATCCTCTCAAAATGTAAATCTTTTGAACACAACAATGCATTATGCAAGGTGACAAGGTTTTGAAAATAAAATGTCAAAGGAGGACATTTCTGGATTTGCGGACAAATTTGCGGATTTCCTCAAATAACCAACGTGGGACCAGTGACGTTCCTAGGCATAATTTAAAATAGCGCCTTTACTTATTGCCACCGGTAAAAGTCATATTTAAAGAAGATTTTCGCGATAAAGATAAGTATTTTTTGAACATCGGTATATTATTCATAGTATTATTACCATTAAAAATATATTTTTCGGTATTTTTATGATCATTTGCCGCTCCCTAGTACTTGCCGCCCCTAGGCAACTGCCTACTCGCCTATGCCTACGCGACGTCCCTGCGTGGGACCTTTTTTTTTAGCTCTTCAAATCCTAAATAATCCCAAATTTGATTAAAGGAGAACAATTAGGACAAGGAAGACAACTTTCCCTCCCTTAGGGAAAGTTGTCTTCCTTGTCCTAATTGTTCTCCTTTAATCAAATTTGGGATTATTTAGGATTTGAAGAGCTAAAAAAAAAGGTCCCACGCAGGGACGTCGCAGGAGGACACAATTTTTGAGGAGGACAAACTTTCCAAAAGGAGGACAATACTCCTCAAAGAAAGACCTTTGGTCACCTTACATTATGTAACACTTTGATTTAAGCTAAGCTTTCCAATTGATGTGACAGTTTTACTGCAAAACTTGGGAAGTAAATTGATATAATTATATATTTATGAAAATAGTGTTTTAGATTTTTTAATTGTATTTCAATTTATTTACCATTCTCTTGTACGTGAACGTGCCGGGCGGCCACCGCGGCTGGCCGAAAATAATCTTTCTTTTTGTTAATGACTTAATTGCAGCCAACATTGTAAAGCGTTTTGTTTTTTAATGTTTTTTTTTTAATTGGGTAACACCTTTAAGTATACAAAACGCACACATACACGTTAATAGCACAAAATGGATGTAAACCACACGCCATTTGTATCTGTATTAACACGTCGAGGATGCGTCTGTTTTCGAAACATAACACCATCCGTAAGTAAAATTCATTACGCTAATTACCGTAGTGCTATTAAAGGTATGATCATCCTTTAAACAGATTCTACTGCAAATTTTGTGAATATACTGTTTTAATGGAGCAATTCAACATTTCTTTTATTAAACAATAATTGTGAGGAATTCGGAGATAAGGGAGTTTGAAAGACAGCGCCCCGTCAGGTCAGTGGTTATAGAGACGTTGGAACTAGATGGGTCACGTGCTGCGGATGCCTCTGGAAAACCTTAATACGTCCGTCGGGTACTATCCATAGGATGTACTCGGCGGAACTGAGGGATGCTGGCATGTCATGGGAGGAAGCAAAGCAATTGGCGGGAGACAGGGGAACATAGAGGTGCCGCGTGGCGGCCATATGTTCCACATAGGGAGCGAATATGGTCAAAGAAGAAGAAGAAACAATAATTTAATATAGTTAGTTAATTCATTTTAAGGTCAGTCAAATAATAAATATAAATAGGTAAACATGAGTGATGTTACGATAATAAGATAAAGAAGGGCGATCATTTTCTTTTCAGGGAATAAAAAATCTATATAATTTAATATAATATATCGACGGAAACGGGATATTATGCGGCCATTCATAAGTTTTAAAGTCCTACGGAAGTGTACACAATTTGAGTCTTCATGTTAATGTTCCTGATTACAGCGCGAAGGCTAAAATCGTTTTCTTCTAAAACCACCGACATATCAAAATAAATTATTGGATTACCGTTATCTTGGTAAAACTCCGCAATAAGAAAAGTTAAAAAATAGCAAAGTATTTAATACTGCAATAATTATGTTATAAAGTTCTGATGAGTGATGGTAAAATTGCCATCAAAAATAGTAATTGATTGAATTGGCATTTTCTTGGTAGAACTCCATTGCAACAATGTGAAAAAATAGGAACGTATAGCTATGCTATTTCGGCGTATACCTTCATCAGAACTATACACCGAAATAGCTATCCACTATATGTAAAATAATATTTGTATAACTAAAATACTTTGTTATTTTTTCACCCTGTAACAAAAGTAATTATTGACTTTATTTATAAATTATTAATTGATTACAAATGAAATTGAAATAATTCACTACTCAAAAGTATTTAAATTATTGTTATAAATATAAAGATATTCATTTAAGAAGTCTAGTCATTAGTCAATCTTTCAGCGCCCTGTTACAGAAAGATGATAAGGTTACGAAATTTTAATATTGATTATATTTATCAACGATTGAATAATTATTCAAATGATCCACCACTCAAACTATACGTAATTTAAGAGGAGCAGTTATTAGTCAATCTTTCTGTCCCCCCCCCCCGTTACACAAGAGTGATAAGGTTGCGAAACGAAAACGTCACACAACAATTTTCTTCGGTAACCATTTGTTTGCTAGTCGACAGCAAAATTAAAATTAATAACATTTATAAAGCTGATTATTTCATTATCTAAGTGTTACTTAATGAAACTTTAAACGTTAAAACTGTTAGTTGACATTTTAAAAGTTAGTCTGGAGTTGCGCGTGTTAGAGTAGTGGTATGAACTTTTGATTGATGTAAACTTTTTTTATTCATTGTCTTCGCTTTGAATAACGGTTCTAGTATATCCAATCTCGTTTTTAGACACAAGTTTTTTTTATATATAATATTTTTATTCGTCCGTAGTTTGCGTTTAGGCGTACCTACTTATGTTTATATATTGCCTATTTAATACTATCTCAACCACTACCGAGATTATTTGACCTGGTGGAATAATCGATTTATATTTAGGTTTTTAAAATTGCTTTACATCTTCTTCTTTTGTCATTCATCTTTTTAAATATTTCAAAACGAAAAATTAATCATTACTATTATTACATATTGTAAATAATAACATGCCAATTCATGCGAATCCCAAATCTAAAAAGCATTCCAGGTTGTTACGCTCCTTAACAATTTATAAGTATGTATTTTTATTTGAATATGCATACGTTAAAAATATAAAAAATGATTTTTCTTGGGCATGGAACGCATTATTTACAAACTTCTATGTATCGAATCCGGGCCGCGGCAAATAAAATGTGCTTCTTCAGTGTAATGAAAAATATGTCTAGTATGAATAAAAAAATGGTGACCGCGGGGCAGGGGAGGGGGCGGGGACCATCTTTCTTGACGTCATCGAAAAGGCGAAATCGCGGACATACAAACAAACAAACGTACCTCATCGACTATTAATATATATATGGCAGACATACAAACATCGATTTTTTTTATATAAGACCTATTGTAAGTTAATTTTAGTTTGCCTATATATAACCTTCCCGGAAGTGCAAGCAAAAAGTTTGTCCAAGTTTTATTGCGATCGGAATAGCGGTGTGGCAACGCTTAAATTACGAACAAACAAACATTCATTTTAATATATTAGATAGTCAAAAATTAATAAAACTGATTTCAAATTTCATATTACAAATAAATGTACATCAGTGTCTTGGTTGTGCAATATGTACGATGTTTGAAAAAAAACTCTAAATTAATTGTGAAAGTTGAAGTTTTTTTATATAAATAAACATCTGTGAATTTTGATGTCTTAAATTAAATATAATACGATAGATAGAAACAAGAATTTCCGGCCATGCTGTTCTTACTTACCTATTGAAAATCGTTCTACCGACATTGTTTGACCTGTTATGATGTAATGGTCGATTTACATAAATATTTTATGTTCAATCGTATACTCGTGTCAATCATACTAATAATTTATAATGGAAAGATGAATAATATTAAAATTAAATACGTTATATTGGTGGGCATTTTTTTCCTCTGAAGAATTCGATTCAGTCAAAATCCGACGAGGAAAAAAGCGATGTGTGTGTGTGGGGGGGAGCTTCGTCCAGGGCTGCATTTCGGAACATTTAGGCTGATGATGATGAATTAATAGAAAAATGTTTCAAGCTGGACTAAAATGTTGATTAGTGTTTTGGTGCGGATACAATAAATTGAATCCGAAATAAGACTGTCATAAAACAAAAACCTGTATTAGACGTCTGCTTTCAAAACTCAAATAGATTTTTTTGAGAATATTTTTATTTATTTTTTATTTTATACACAAATATCGATTACTACTTTTGAATTAGAATCACATATTTTTATGATGAGTAAAAATCTTAAGATTTCGTAAAAATGGCATTTATTGACGGGTAAATTTTTTAACGCCTTTGTGGTCGAGTGGTTAACGTCGTTGGCTACCGCTACGTAGGTCACGGGTTCGATTCCCAGTACGAGCAGTTTTATAAATTGATTTTTCAATCGATTTATGAATTTCTGTTCAAAGGCATGGAGGTATGTGATGTCTTGAATTAGGACCCTCCCACCCATCCTATCCTATGAACAGGGCGTATCGAGAGCGATAAGCTAACCACTAGTCCTGTCCTAACCCTTTCCTTATATTCCTACTCTCTTTCGAAAAAGAGAGATTGAGGAGTGGCAAACAGTTTTCGTAGAAGAAAATATTTTGAGATACGTCCGTTAGGAGGTATATGCTTTACGTTGGGAGCGGACATGGATTAGAATAGTTAACTTATCACTCTTGCGTACCGTTATTTTAGTATCGGAATGGTGGGAAGGAATCTTTTGACATCACAAGTATCCCATGCCATTCGAAAAGAAATCGATAAAATGATTTTTAAAAAATGCTGCTCGTACTGAGACTCAAACCCATAAGATCCGCCACGGAAACCAACCGACGTTAACCACTGCGCTAAGGACCCAATAAAACTATTTGTATATATATATAATTTTAATAAAGATATTTATTTATTATAGACGTGAAAATACTAATTGTGTGCTTGGTACGTACATGTGAAGCTAATTTGAAAAATAAAAAATAAATGGAGATCGGTGGTTGTGAAATGAGCTGCGTTATAACATGAACCAGATCTTCATACCCGTATGACATGACTGGTTTTATTGTTTTATGTTTTAAAAAGAATTAAAAATATTTTTTAGTTCAACTTTTCGATAAAATCTCTTTCGATACGAATAACTCAACGAAGGTATTTTTTCGAAGCGGATTCTTCCCACTTTTATGATTTTTACCTTTTTTATATGACAATCATAATGATTGTAAACGTATAAAAGGTTTCTTTTTACAACCCATTTGGATATTTTACAATATAAAATATATTCTAACGTTTTGAGGAATGTATTACTTAAATAAATATATTTTAAAAAAAAATACAAGACATTCAACGCTACTTTTTGAAGGGGCGGCTTTAACACACTTTATTTACATTACTCAAACGGAATATATTAATATTTTAATTTAAAATGTAAAAAGTATTTTCATTTAAATAAACAACTTTTAAGGTAAAGCTCATACCACTAGATCAGGCGTGGGGAACCTGCGGCCTTTTGGCTACTTTGGTGCGGCCTTCTGACCAATTCTGTAATTCTGTAAATTTATGTAAATTCAATAATTTAAGTGCTTGGTGAAATTTCAATATTAAATTTGAATCGTTCAAATTATGTACATTTTCACAGATTTTGTCACTAACGACCCGGGTGATTTACATAATTTGAACGATTCAAATTTATGTAAATTCGTAAATTCCTGACATATTCTGACCGTAAAGTCCTGTTTCCGGCCAAAGATTCCCTAGTCAATGTTTAATGCGGCCTTATGTCGAATCAGAAAAACGAATGCGGAATTTAGAGAATAAAAGGTTCCCCACCCTTGTATCACATCATAGTTCTTCAACTTTTTTTGGCCCGTGGCCTCTTTTCAGTCTCATATTTTTCACGTAAATTGTCTATGATAAAATAAATATATAGACAATAAATACATGAAGAATTTAAAATGAGTGAATGGTATAAATGTTATGTTTGAATATTATTTCATGAAATATAACCGCCCCTGCATATACAAGGGGTGCATTGATCCAATGCCACATTGACCGGCCGCCACTGCTGGGGATAACAGGGTCGAGAAACCAACTGTCCAACTTGACTACTTCAGCGCCAGCGATTAGCAGAATTACTTAGCACGGTTCAATCTTTTTGTAAACGGATGGTTCTCGTGATTGATTTAATTTGCAAATAATTATTGCTAACTGATGATAAAGATGTTTTCATTCCGACTGACCAAGTCACGAATCACGATATTTTTGCAATAAACCTAACTCTCAACGATGTGTACTCTACATACACTAGCCGACAGATGATTCAATGATTCGGAAGCATCCGATCTAAGTTCACGCAAATCTTTTACTATGTCGTGAGCTTACAACAAAAAATATTGATTCAATCACTCTAGTATGTATGATCATGTATGATCCGATCATCCTAATCACCTCATGAAAAAAAGAATATAACTCGATAAGTTACTAATTCAACAACTTTTCTCACAATCTAAAAACTAAATAAAACAAGTTGTGGAGTGAACCTTTACAAAATATCCCATTAGCAATATTTTTCATGTTTCAAATAACCCTTTATGAAGTCAGATATACAGCAAATGGAGTTCGAACGAACATTTAACACTCGTATGGATTTGTAAAAAAGGTTGTGTGTGATGTTTTGCTAACATCAGTTTACCTCGTTTTTAAAGCGTAACCTAAACAGATCAATTGGCTAAAACTCAGTCATCCTCTAAGCCAGGGTTTCTCAACGGTGGGCCATGTGGCCCCCCAGGGGGCCACAGCTTGTTCTAAGGGGACGACAGAGATTTATTTTTGTTTTGGGGAGCCACAGTACAGTTTAGGGGGGCCACGGCTATTGATAAAACGATACAGGAAAGAGCATAATGGCGGACGTCGCGCAGCTATTTTTTGTAAATCCGTAAATTAAATAAATTACTGGCATTCTAGATTCGAAAATAGAGCTATAAAAAAGGTGGGTTTTTGAAATTATAATTTTCATGGGAAGACAAAGCAATGGTATGGGGGGCACAGAAAAATAAAGACACTCAAAAGAGGCCACGCTCCCAAAAAGGTTGAGAAACACTGCTCTAAAACACGGGTTCACAACCTGGGGGTCGAGAAGGGTTTTCTGGAGGGTTGCACAACTTTTGAATCATTACATATATTAATATCTCAAAATATTTGAAAAGGAGTGGAGACAATCCGGGGAAAAAGTATAGCAAATCGAGGATTTCAAATTCCTCGGGGGTCCCCAGTCACATGGCTTTTATAAAAAGGGGTCGCCACCCGAAAAAAGTTGGGAGCCTTTGCTCTAAGCCTAACCTTTCTGTCATTACATGTTGTAAGCCGAGCTTAGCGACTGACTAAAAAATGATCGTTAATTAATATGCAAAGTTCAAATTATTTATTAGGGGTCCTATATTTATAAGGAACACGCAAATTTGATTTGTTTGTGATGTCTAAAAATTCCCTCCCACCTTTCCAATTATAAAATAGTGAGCCGCAGCGAGAGCGACTAGTTAACCCCTAGTCCTGTCTTAGCCATATCCTACTATCCCCACTCTCTTGTATGAAAAAAAGTTGGAATAAGAAACAATCTTCTTTTCAGAAACTTTCATTAAGAGGCTAATTATATCGACTGTGGAAAGGAAAAAGGACGTAACCCTCAGTTTTTCTAAAACAGCTTTTTTCGATAATCACAATGTATAAAACATGATACAAGTTCTATCAAAAGGTTGGATGCTGAAAATGCCGAATTGGTATCTAAATTTAGTTTTAAAGTTTGAAAAAGATGACCTTGTAAAAAGTTAAAACCAAGAAAAACGACTGAAATAAAGGTTGAACCTAGACAATTTCTTTAATTAATATTAGGTTATGTCAATTAAACACCAGTTTAGAAGTTACCGTGCACTTCAAGATTGTGTATAATTCATAATTTGCATATGGCCCAAAATCATCAAAACACGTTTTTAGCGCCTCCTGTAAAACTTGATATGTGTGGGTTACGTCCTTTTTCCTTTCCACAGTCGATATGCTCTACATTACAAGCAGACGTTTAATATAAATTATATTTACAGACTCAAAATTTGTAGACTATTGTGCTGCACATTCCGACCTTATTTTTTTTGTTTAATTTCAACGAATCATTGATATAGAGTTCAATAACATGTCCACAAAACGTTCTTCAAATAGATGGGGATGTTTAACTATTAAAATTCTTCATATTACAATGTTAATACGTCATATTAGGTCGCAGTGATTCGATCTGAGATGGTTTATAAATAAATACAAGGCAAAAGAAACATCAGTGTGTCGGAATACAATAATTAAAGCTGGTAAATAATTCGGCAGCATTTTTTTTTCACGCTTAGTTTTTGCGACCGGCATAACTGTAATAAATACTCAATATTGAGATTGGTTGGGCCAATCGGGTTGTATTAAGTGCCCAACTATTTATTCATTGTGTGTGTAGAAATGTTACATTTCTCTGAGAAGAGAGATGATCTGTGATATTTTAAATTATATAAGACAAAAAATTCGATTGATTGACTAAAGACCGCTTCCCTCAGTTTCTTTGATTGTGCGATTTGTATTAAATAATTTAATATATGTAGTATAAATTACGTTGTTTGGGTTGACTTTCATACATACAGCTCCGACAAAAAAAAAACAAAAACGATCTACGTATCGATCGCGATCATAATATTTCTAATGATCTTCCTAAAATAAAGAAAAAAAAAATTAAAAAACTGTGAAAACATCTTACGAAGGACTCCGAGAAAATTCTATTCATATTTTTGATACTTCAAGACACAAAATCTTTTTACACCTTGATTTTTTAAAGTTCTGCCAAAAATTGTAGATTAATTTAATATTATTACACAACTGTTATACCACCTGACCGTTTTCATTAGAACCATTTTTATATGTTTAAATATTTTCTATTATTCATGAATTCGTATTTTTACAAAAATATATCGATCAAAGATTCATTAAATTACTTTTACTTACCATTACTTGCAAATCCGGCTTGTTCAAAATTTGTAAAACATGAACCGTGAATGTAATTTAGTAAATATACATTTTAAAACCATTTTTAGAAAAATAACTCCAAACTGGCTTGGTAAAATACAAAATATCATTCCAAAGTTATTTAAAACTAAAAATACTTTTAAAATGTATATTGTTTTACTAAATGAAATTTAAGTTTCATTTTTACAACCATTTTGTAACAAGTCGGGTTTGCAAGTAATAACCTCAAATATAAGTTCACCAAGAGTTGGTCTAAATTTCTAATGTATCAGTTTTAATTTATTAGCTATTATATAACATTTTTAAGTATTTGTTTAGATAAAGGAAAATAATGGCTTTCTTCCTTAAATGAACAGTAATAGTTAATAAAAAATTTAAAGCGGATAAAAGATTTAAAACTCCAAACCACAATCGAGAATTTTTATAACACACTCTTTTCGTTTGAATTATAAAAAAAACGTTTTTTTATAAGAGCAGATAGTTACCTAGGTATCAGCCATTACCGGTTTAGAAGAAATATACACACTAATTAAGTAATAAAAAATAACTTATCTGATATATAGGAGAACTCGTTAAATTGGACACAGTTTTTTTGTATTTTTTCTTCTTTTACGATCCATCAAAAGAGGTACAAGCCTTTTAGACTTTCAAGTTTTTGGGAATGAATATAAAAAAAAAACTAGATCAGTCTTTATTCTATGATATAAAATATTTCTAATTAATTTTGCATTTGTCCTACGGCATTGATTTTATTGTAGTAAATATTTCATTCTGTATTTTACAGTTTATGCTTATGCATACATAACTGGAAATGAAAGCAATTTTATCGTATTAAACGATTCAAGTATGTTTATATTTAAATTTAAATAAATATACACAAAAATATTTATTATTTATCAATCGCGAAGCTCGTATTTTTTATTTTATGATACTGTATGTAAATTTTAAGTATAATATACATACTTAATTTGACTTTTATCAAATTCTGCGTAATTGATTACATTATAAATATTGAAGTATAAATGATAATAGTCAACACAAACCGCATTGAAAAATATTTATCATTTTATTTAAAGTTTGTAGAATCAATCAATTTTTAGACAATAAAGAGCTTATTTTCTATTACGAATCATATATCTATTGTCAATTGTTTGTTAAACCCTTATTAGTTTTAGTTGGCATAATATAAATAGTATATATTAATGTATATTTTAATCAGCTGTAAACGTTTGTGGTGATCGAAACCGCTCCAGATCATATTAATTAAACGTGGAATTAGTAAAAAGAACAATCTTTTTAATTTTTAATACAATAAGGAGTAAGATTTCGCCTTCAATGTGGAGAATATCTTTTCTACAAAAACTACTATTTTTACTCAGTTTCTCAACCTCTCTCTTTAAGAAGAAAGAAAGCGTATAAATATAAAGGCTAGGGTAGGGTTATATAAAATTTATCATTCTGCATTGTATTTTATTTATATTTATAAAATAAAAAATATTACTTAAATATTGTCATAAATTTCTTGCAAAATTGAAAATGAATTTCTTTGATAAAAACTAATTTTAGAGACTTTTTAATTTGAAATTCCTTTTAAAATAACAAGATTTATAAAAGCTTAAGTTGACAACTTTGAAATGGCCTAATACGAATGAAATCGTCAATTCTATCGTTATAAGGAGAAAAAATGTTTTTGTACAAAAAAAATGAATTTCTTTTGTGTATGAATCTAGGGATTAATTGAGATCATCTATTTAAGAGGAACTAATCTAAAAAAAGACATGCCTGGCACTTATAAATCGTGTCATAAACTTTATATATGATGCTCAAACATACAGACTTCTAGCCGTGCCCAAAAATATTACAATTCGGTCCTATAACAGTGGAACAAGAATCATCGTGTTTATTTTAGTGATTTAATTTAAAAAAGGACAAGTAATGATGTCAATTTCTTTATTAATTTAATTAACTTTCAAAATTTTGTAATATATATCAGTACCAGTTGCGCTCATTTAGAGCATTATCAAATGATAGTGATCATGATAGTTAAATGAATAAAAAAACGTGTTTTATTTATTATTTAGTATCATACTTTTTCTCTAATAATTTACAGTGAACACATTAAAAGTGATAATTAAATGAGTTTGAATTGAACTGGATGGTTTAGGTTTTCAGTTGTCAAAAAAGTTCAAATTAAATTGCAAAGCTTCCATTACAATGTTATCATTACTTACGCACCTGGTCCTTTAAACAGTGTGTTAGTTCAGGAGAGCTATTTAGTAACTAATTTATCCCAATCAAAATATCCTTACTCACTACTAAACTAAAAGTTAAGTTCTCATTGAACAAGTAGGAGGCAAGAGACCATATACTCCAAAAGGCGAACGGACTGTTCCGGGATTAAAAGGTTTTTCAATAAGATCTCTTCAGGCTATTCTTCAGTTTTGAAAAAAATACATTTTTATGATTCAATTTTAATTATATGTTTTAGATATATATTACGGCATTTAACTAACTGGAGGGCTATAGACCCTACACCATCAACCACGGCCGATTAAGCCGTATTCAGGTTTGTACTGGGATTGTCTCTGGAGCAATTGCCCAAGACTTGCGCTTACATGTGCAGAAAATTTCACTACAAAAACTAAGGAGATTCTATAAGTGAATTTGTTCTATATTTCTGTAAACGATGAAAATTTGTAGAAGGCTGTGTTTTTTGCAATAATTGCTACAGAGTCAGGACAATTATAAACTGTTTTATTTTTAAAGACTTCCAAACCACAGTTGGAGAACTTTGAATCTAATAATGACAGCCGTTCCGCGTTGATTTTATTGTGTGATTATTTTTATTTTTGTTTAAGAAATGAATAAGTATGTGGGCGTAGAATTTAGATTAAAACATTTTGTGGGCACCAACTCTTTAGAGCAGGATACGTTCAATTTTACAAGATCCAAGTGATATCTCTTTTCAATGCATGTACAAATATAATAATATACTCTCAAAAACAGCTCTATTTTAAACTAATGAATTTTCGTGTTGCAAAAGTTTTATTTAATATTCAATGTCGTGTGAATGTTATTAAATATATTATTTATTATAATACAAATTAACATGCATGCAATTATTATAAACAAATTATCTTTAAAAGCACTTTGTACTGATTGTAGAAATAAGATTATTTTCCAATTGTTTCTCGTTCTCCAATTCTTATTCAAAATTCTTTATAAGTTGAATTGATCACAATCAGAAGAGCAACTAGTGGATATACTTTATTAGTATAAGATTGCTTTTAACAAATTTATAGTTTTCAGTGTTTTATTCGATTTACGTAGTGATTTACGTAAAACGAATTCATACTTCTTGTAAGAAAACAAATATCGACTGTGAAGGAAAAAGGACACAACCCACAGTTTTTTCAAAACAGCTTTTTTTCTATAATCACTTGATACACGTTATATCAATATGATGTAAGCTGCAAATGCCGAATTAGTATCTAAATTTAGCTTTTAAATTTTAAAAAAGATGAGCTTTTGAAAATTTAGGCCAATAAAAAATACTGAAAAAAGTTTTTTCCTAGACAATGTATTTAATTAATATTAGATTATGACAATTAAACACGAGTTTAGAAGTCTCCGTCCACTTTCAGGTAGTGTATATTTCATAATTTTCATCACGTCAAAACACGTTTTTTGTGTCTCCTGTAAAATTTGTTATATGTGGGTTACGTCCTTTTTCCTTTCCAAAGTCGATATGTATCTCTACTTTAATACTATATTTAGATAACTTGAGTTTAAATATTTTTTAGATAACTTTAGAATATGATTTTACATTTCCGTCTAAAAACATTAATTGGACATTATTTAATATTTCTCAATTCATTAAAATACATTTAAGAATAATACAGGGACTAATGATTACAGGGGTATATCTACAAAAATACAGTTTTAAACAAATGATTCACCTTTGTGCTTCAAATTAAATAATTTATTGTGTAGATATATATACTCAACCGTATCTTGTAAAAACAGTTATATGGAAGAGATATAGCTTTATTTCACTGATAAATATGATAATAGAATTGCCAACACCTAGTTTTACTCTAAATACGTTTTGTATTTTAGTTAATCTCATGTGATCCTAAGCTGCAGAATTATAGTTTTGACATATTTCAATCAAATAAGGTATAAATAAAAAAAAAACAACCACGATCAAATCTGTGTTGCCAAGTAATAGTATTGAAGTGACAATGTACAAATCGCAGAAGCTTAAAAAATAACTTATTTAATAAATGAAAATAATTATAAAACGTGTTAATTTTCTTAACAGTTAATACAATGCTAAATATACGTACGAAAAATTCTGTTTACTACTTTTTTAGTTGTGTTTCTTATTATTTAGCAATAATAAAAAAATCTTTAAGTAGGATTTTAATTCGTAAGAAATATCAAAGATAATATGTCAAAATCAAGTACAGTTTTTACAAATGAAATCAACATGATGTCGTAAAGGAAAAAAAACGACTCAAAAACGAGTTCGAACGACCACGAAAAGTTGAAAGCGGTAGAGGGAGGGAGGCATAATAGATAATAATATGGAAATTAAAAAGAAAAAAACAATATGGAATACAATCGAGTTTTTTTACAAGAGACAATAATAATATTACGAGCGCGCTTATTGTACGAATAATTTATAAAAATATTCAGAAATGTATGTCGGTACGTAAATGCGTGTAGGTATGGCTTTTGCTTCAAGATTTCAATTGAAATACATTGAAGGTTAACCGACGGGCTCGGAGCATATTGCCAATGCATATTACATATAAATTTTCCATACTTTATTTATTCACTAAAAAAATAAAATCACATTTTCAACTCCACATTTTTTGTAAATGAAAGATCAGCACCGGTTTCACTCATTTGCGATAATACAAAACCTTAATGTATTTTTTTAATGCAAAGCTTTTGCACCAAGAATTAACTGCCATCACCTTAAAAGTGGCTAGTGATTAATTTTAGGTTAAAATATCACCGCCTGTAATATATAAAAAAAACATTGTCAATTGAGCTTTCGAGAGGTGAAGTGAGCCAAGTAGTAAAACTTTTATTTACAATCACGACCTTACTTGGTGACACACTTACTTGGAGATAACAAACAGTATTAAATCAATTGGGTAAAAATATCAACGTATTTAGTTCTGCAGTTATTTTTATATATTTACGAGTTGTTAGCTATTTCGGCTTTCGCCGTCGTCATAACTATGATTTTATCAACTCATAAATATAAAAAAAAAAACTGTAGAACTAAATACGTTGCTATTTTACTCTATTATAATGGAGTTCTACCAAGTAAATGCCAAATCAATAAACACTATTACAGTTTGATTATAATATTACAACGCATCCAAACTCATTTTTTCCTAAAATACCAATTGGCTCACTTCACCTTTTAGGGTCTCATTACTGATACTCATGATATTTATTGAAACATGTAGTACAAAAAAAAAGTGTTTTATTTTTTAACATATTGAATTTCCGAAAAAAATGACAGTGAACACTTTAAAAGTGTTGGCTTTCGAAGTCAAATATAATTAATTCATTTATTGATTTGGCATGTACTTGGTAGAACTCCATTTTAATAGGGTAAAAATATCAAAGTATTTCAGTTCCACAGTTTTTTATATGTTATACGTTGATAGCTATTTTGGCTTTCGCCATCGTCAGAACTGCGTAGTTCATACAGTAGTTCTGACTACGGCGAATGCCGAAATAGCTATCAACGTATAACATATAAAAACTGTGGAACTGAAATACTTTGATATTTTTACCCTATTATAATTAATTCATATTAATAAAATACATAAATAAAAACAACAAAATATATGCGTCTTTTTGTAACAGCGAATTACTTATTAATTATTGTGCTTATTAACATTGAATATAAATTACTGAACAGTGTTTAATATATTATAAAAACAAACTAAATCTCGATTTGGGCTGCAAAGCTATCGTATGAATATGAATACATCAAAAGTTGCAGATCAAGTCGCAATTAATTATGCACGCACATTTGATGGTTCATCTTCACTATGAAAACGTAGTGAACCGAAGATAATAATGCTATTTGAAACAATCCTGGGTGTGGTCTGACTGTCTCGGCCGGCCTCATAAACGGGCCTCTATCTGTACTCTATACGTACTCTAAATGTACTACACACGTACTGCGAGCATCGGTGTGTGTTGATTTTTTACACACATGCGAGGTAATTCAAAACGTACCGAAATATTAATATTTTTTTGGTATCATATCGACTGTGAAAAGGGAAAAGGACGTAACCAACACATAGCAAATTTTACAGAAGACACAAAAAACGTGTTTTGATGATTTTGGGCCATATGTAAATTATGAAATATACACAACCTTGAAATTCACTGAGATTTCTAAACTAGAGTTTAATTGACATAATTTAATATTAGTTTAAAAAATTGTCTAGGGACTAGAGGTCTGCACGGGCCGAAATTTTACAAAACTACCCGGTCCGAACCCGAAAGATTCAAGCCCAACCCGGCCCGGGCCCTAATATCACACTTGTTACCCGAACCTGACCCGAAACCCATAGTTATACTCCTCAGCCTAAAAAAATCCGTTTTTTACAAATTTACAACAATTTACGATTCTCTATAGAACTGGTAATAATAAAAAATCATCATGGCTGACTTATGACACGAACAGTCTGAAATATTTTTCTGAAGAAATAAATTCCGTACACGGTTTTTTGGCTCTCCTGTTTGACTTTAAGCCTTTGAAACGATAACACAACAAGTGGAATAACAAAGTCATCAAATTTAGTTTTATATAAAAAATAAGCTTCCACAAAGTTTCCGCCGAAGCTATCAAAGATATTGTTCTTAGACGGACGTGTCAATTAAAAAAATATATAGAATATAAATATAATATAATACGTGGCGTATAAATATGAACCACCCTCTCGAAGTCATATTATTTCTATGTATTAGTTCGAATTTAATTTTCAATATATTCGCATTACGGGGTATTTGTTCAAGAATAACTTTAAATATTAATATTTCTTTATTACCCAAGTGTGTGTTGGAAGTTAACATTTGACTTCATAAAATATTATTGCTTATGCATATTTCAACGCGTTCATGTATTCGTATATCAATATGCAGGCAATCATATACATTATAAGTTTTCAATACATTTATAATATGTCTATAATATAATATAATCTCTAGTTCGAAGGTATTGATTTTAGAATGACAGCAATATTTTTTACTCGTCTATCCGTTAACTGCAATAATTTATTTGATGTTACATTTTTTTCAAACAGTTGTAAGTTTTTTAAAAATTTTAACTCTACCATTACAAAAAAAATAAGCGGTTATTGAAAATATACTTCATCATTTTTGAACAGTGGAAAATAATAATTTTGTGTAATTATAACAGGGAAAATGTCTACGAAATTAACGATTTTAGTACAGTATTTGATTATTAATTGTAATTGTAGTTTTAAAAAAATGTTAAAATACGGGACGAATTACAACGTTTATCCTCGAAAAAACAGACATAATAAAATAGGGGTGGGGAACCTTTTCTTCTTTAAAGGCCGCATTCATTTTTCTGATTTGACATAAGGCCGCAGTAAACATTGACTAGGGAATCTTTGGCCGGAAACAATTTCATGCCAATTTCTAAAACCAAATTTGCGGATTTCCCAAAATTACCAGCGTCTTAAAGTCCTTCCAAGGATTTTGACATCGAAAATCCCAAGAATTTACGGATTGACCCAAATTAGCAGCGTGGCACCGCAAGTCTTCCAAGAATTTTCAAATCCAAAATCTCAAAAATTTACGAATTAAAAAATAAATACAGAATTGGCTAGAAGGCGTCACCAGAGTAGCCAAAAGGTCGCAGGTTCCCCGCGCCTGCTTTAGTCGATTGTGCAATATTGACCGAAAAGCAAATGAACTCGTTACGTCAAAATTATAACGAAAAACTGCAATAATTAATCTCGTTCAATAAGCGGAGCACTCGAAAAGTTTATTTATAAGTTGGTATTGGGGAAAAGCTTAAAAGCTGTGACCTCCGGCAGTGGATGTGAACCGCGCATGCGTCGTTAAGTGGACCGATAACAGAGACCCAAATGTGTTTTTCCCATTTCGTGGAATGTACTCTCTCCTCGTCGACCAGAAATAAAATATGTAAAACATCAAAAATTAGGGTTGTCAAAAAAAAAACGTTAATCCGTAATTAATTTGCAAAAAATTGTGCGATTTGCATAAAAAATGATATTGTCAGTAGATTACAAGGAACCTTTTAATTACAAAGAAACTGTTAGACTATAGATACCAGTGACGGACTTCTTTACCGATTAACTTAATGAGAAAGAGAGCAGTTGTAAAACGATGGTTCACGTCAGTAAATTGAATGTATCTAAATATTATAATTAATTCATACTCGTCATACTGTACATATAAATTGAAAATTTGAGCACCAACTTTACTTGAAATAATTTTTAATATCTTCTACAAAAGAAAGCAAACAACTGACGTAGACTTTTAAATGAATAACAAAGATGTCTGCTTGCCACCTGTGTGGTCGAGTGGTCAACGTCGTTGGCTACCGCTACGGAGGTCACGGGTTCGAATCCCAGTACGGGCAGTTTTATAAATTGATTTTTCAATCGATTTATGAATTTCTGTTAAAAGGCATGGATCTATGTGATGTCTTGAATTCTCCCCTCCCACCCATCCTATCCTATGAACGGGGCGTATCGAGAGCAATTAGCTAACCACTAGTTCTGTCCTAGCCCTTTCCTTCTATTCCTACTCTGTTTGGAAAAAGAGAGGTTGAGCAACTGAGTAACAAGCAGTTCTCGTAGAAACACTTCTGTTGAGATAAACTTCATTAGGAGTCCATATGCTCCACATTGGGAGCGGACATGGTAAAAAAAAAAGAAAACAAACAAACAAAGATGTGTATTGAGAAGCATCTTCAATGTTACTGAATCATAGAAACTATGTATTCGTATTTTCTCTAATTAATTTAAAATGTACAAAAAAATATAACGTTTGTTAATGCCGTATTCAAAAATAAATATTCTGATTTAACCAATCTTAAAAATAAATTTAAAAAAAACGGTTTAATTTTGTATTTTTGTTTAATTAAAATTATTATAATCAAACATATAGTCAATAAAATTCTCGGGTGTCCGATGATGTTAAACTTAAACGCCTATACTTTTCCATTGACATAGTTACAAAAAAAATATATTTATAATAAAATTTAGTGGTAGCCCTGCGGAGATCCCGTGTAATGAAACAAAACCCGGGAGACGTATTGTGGATATTGGAAAATGGATATTTTATTATTAATGCACGTCTGATAAAACAGAGTCAATTAGTCGGCTATTTTCGGAAACTCGAAGACGAGTGAGTGCTAAAAATGCACCGAAAATGCAGTCGTCAGCCGATGCACCATCGCACGTGTATTGATTGTACCATTACACAAACAAAATGAAATGAGATAATTATTGTTAATTTAAACTATATCACCACCACTGCATTGTTTACGAGATGTTTAAACTAGAGATTCTTTCTTATACAAAGTATCATGAGACGATTCTGTTACAAGATTTTATAAATTGATTTATATCACTATGTGACCAAATATTTAGCCTATTTGGGACAGAAGCTTCATACAAAAAATATTAAAAACTTCTAAATCGAACTAATTAATTTTATTTATTTTTAAATGTATATTTATTAGATGAATTTAAAAACCTTTTTTTAATGGACAAATACAAGAGTTTAAAACAAATTTACAAGAAAAAATAAATGTATTTAATGATTGTAAAGTCAAAGGAAAACACCGTCGTTTTATCACCCAAACGTATACAGAACACAAAGGCTTTGACCCTTTGTACACGTAAATATGAGCTAGTAATTTATTTTGGGGATTTTTCCCTTTCAATTTCGAAAACGATTAGCTCAATATTATTTTTTATGCTTACTTTTTTACGAAAAAAGAAGACGTTATAGAATTTGACAACAAGTAGTTCACGACGAAAAAATTCCAGTGGAGATAAGCTCCAATAAGATTATATATGCTTCAAATTTGGACCAGACATGTTAAAAAAAATACTTGATAACGATGTACAAATTATTGGACCATTTTGACAATGAGCTTTTCTTGATACGATTGTAAATAAATTTTGTTTATTTCTAATTATGACAGTGACAAAATTTTGATTCAGAGTTTTGAAAGGGGAAGATACATTGCAGACATCGGTGTACCACGATGGTCAAATCAAATTTAATGTATAAAAATATGTCCGAACTGTTATGAAGAACGCTGCAATAAACTTAAAAGTTTCTCTGGAGAATGTGAGAAAAATTCGACAATCAAACACGTGTACAACAAACAGCATGCGAACGACAGATTAATATTAATAATAAGTGTATGTTTCGTTAATTAAAGCCAATTCAGAATTCCATACAATTTGATAGTGTTTCTTCTCATTCCGTAAATAAATTGTTAAAACGCTTCTATTCCCGGGTGCGTAATAGTCGTGCGTGTATTTTCATATCAGCTTAAGTTAACTTAACCACGCATTTGCCCTATCTTTAATTGAAAAGGCCACTCTTGCATTGGTTAGTAAATCTGACACTCGAGCCTATATTAACTGCACGATATACTCCTGACTAGTCTAGTCTAGTCGCAAAAATTACAACGATTATGCTTTGATAGGATGGGTGGGAGGGGGGAATTCAAGACATCACATGCTGCCTGTGTGGCCGAGTGGCCAACGTCGTTGGCTTTGGCTACGGAGGTCGGTACGGACAGTTTTTATAAATTGATTTTTCAATCGATTCATGAATTTCTGTTCGAGGGCATGGGTGTATATGTCTTGAATTCCCCCCTCCCACCCATCCTATCCTATGAACGATGCGTATGGAGAGTGCTTAGTTAACCACTAGTTCTGCCGTAGCTCTATCCTTATATTCCTACTCTATTTGGAAAAAGAGAGATTGAGCAAATGAGTAACAAGCAGTTCTCGTAAAAACACTTCTCTTGAGATAAACTCCATTAGAAGTTTATATGATTTACATTGGGAGCAGATGCTCCCATGTTTAAAGCATAAATGTAAAAATGCTTCCATGTAAAACAAAATGCCTTCGAGCAGAAATTCATAAATCGATTGAAAAATCAATTTATAAAACTGTCAGTACTGGGATTCAAACCCGTGACTTACGTAGCCGAACCCGTTGAACACTCGATCACACAGGCGGCAATAAGTTTTAGTTGAGTACTTTAAACAAAGACGAAGATTTGTATTTGCGAATTTAGTATTAGTCAAATTTACACTGGTAAAAAGATATTTCGATGTCTGATCAATAATTTCTTTTTATACGAATGCGTTGTTTGTGATCCCTGGAAGACATCTCGTAATTAATTTTACACATTTGAGAGAAAATAATAATAACCAAGCCGACTACGCTGCTCAGTAAAATATTGTAAGTGAAAAAAATAGCTCACCAATTCCAGATGTTACTTCCCGACATCAGATGATGATGCGAGACGTGAGTACAATAATTCTGATGTTTCTTATGACGAAGAAGATGTTTTGAATATTTTCATATTTCCAATAACGACGCCGTTTTAATTCTGTCTTCGCCTTCTGAAAAACAACGCCATTTTATCATTTTAAAATATGTTTTTTCAATATGTATTGTACATGAATGTCTGTCCTGGAATTGGACTGTCACACGTTATGTAAACAACGAATTATTTATCTACATGACTTATTGAAATATTCGTTTTAAGTATAAGTCCTGATAATGTTTAAATAAAACCAATCTGCAATAGTGTCATGCATTGTGATTCACACAAATAAATAAATTTATATTCAAAGTGCAAGAGAAGTCATAGTGTTAATTAACTAAATTTCGTGTGATTAACAATTGTATTATAATTAATATATTGATCAAACACTGGGTGTATAATAAATATGGCCATAAATAAAAGGAACGTTTTAAAAACAAAATTAAAGATTATCAGTGGCGGTTTTAGGTACTGGGCTAGGTGGGCTTAGCTCGACCTGCATTTTTCACCCAAAACTTTAGATGGCTGAATAAAAATGAACAGCAATTCGGCCGCTGAACAAAATAAATACATTTATAAACGTAACTAACCTTTCCCAAATTAATACAATATCTTTGTTTTGATTTTCCTGTCAATATAAGACAATGCTATGTCTACCTACAATAATATTCTCGATTGACTTTTGTATTACAATTTTAAGCCGAGCCGGCATAAAAAAAACAATAACCCTATACATACTTCATTGAGAACAGGCAACGTGACGTCAGTCTGGCGTATGAGAAGTAAATTAAAAAAGCAGTTTTTCAGGGGGGAAATGAGTTAGATACATTATAATATAATACAAGAGTTAATGAATTGTAAAAGTGAAGTGAGCTTAATAAATACACACAGCAATAGTGTTTTCAACTCTATAATTAAAATATGCAATCCACAAAGACAACTAAATAAAGACATGATTGTGCTTAAAACCCCCAATAGAAAAGCTTTACGATTTTGATACTTGACTCACTTCACTTATCGAGAGCTCATATGGTATGTATTTGAAATCTGGTGATCTCTTTGTTACCAAAGTGTTATTCGTGAATAATTCTTTGTGAATACTTTCAGAGATTCATTAATGAAATTGAAAATAGTGATAAAATATTAGTACACTTATAAGCGATATAAATTTTCTAGAATAAACTGTCAAGTCTCCCTGCTTAATTAATATCGGTCGAGTGTGAAATTCAGCTACTCGTTCGAGTCATTTAACTAATCATAATCAGGTTTTAAAACGGTTATTGTTACTAAAAATAAACATAGTTAGATATTTGATATTTTTATTACTGCATAAAATGAAAAACTTCAAGGTCCACCGGAGAGAATCAGCCAGCCGTGCCATGGCTTCAAGGAGTGGCTCTTGGCTTATATCCCGGGAACAATTGGTACACTTTTAAGCCCAAAATTGATTATGAATATAAATACATTTTGCTTTTGATCCATAATGATCATACGATGTGGAAACGATGACGTCACAGAATGTGTGTTTAGAATTGCACAATCACTTCTTCGCTACTCATTTTTGTGAACAATTTCTGTTCCCAGTAAAAAATATATAATACATTTCAGCATAAATTATTTTTATTAGAACTTACAGTTATTTATTATTTTTCTCTCTTTTTTGTGTTGGTAGGGATATAAGTATAAAACGTAGGAGATAAAACATTAAAATCATGCCTAGGCTTCCGTTCAACGACCTAAAGCACTTGTTTTTTAATTGAAATTAATAATAACCAGTCCTTTATCACGCCCAAAGTGAAGAAACGATATTGGACCTGGCTTGGACATGTGCTGCGGATGCCTCAGAAGAAATTTAATTCTGCCTGTTTCTTTATTCGGTTGGTGAACCGAATGGATCCCGCCATCATGGAAAGCTACTGATGACCATCCATGGAGGCTGGGATGTCATAGAAAGAAGCAAGGAGACTGCCAGGTAACAGAGAATCTTGAAGTAACCGTGAGGTGGTCATATGCACCGAATAAAGAGCGGATATGGTATAAAAAATATATTTATAAAATAGTGATCATTGACTGTGGTTTTAAGTATTTGTATATTATGTAATATTTCTAAAAGGAACTTATCAATGACTCCGTTTCTCAATGCATCCATACATTGTTGAATATCGACCATCTAAGAATCTATAATATAAACCGAAGAATCAATACAAAAAACGGCTGAATTTTTATTCGAAACGAGAAGAATTTTGTATAAAAATCATCAATCAATTGATAAATAGTTATTTAAATGATATAATGCTGATTTCCTGAATATATTATACAAATCGATGAATATTTAAATCCGAATGGCACTATTGACAGCTAATCGTTTATTCTATGACTAATTTAACTAATATCAATAATGTCGTCTTAATTAATGACAAGATGGCTTCCATGTTGGTGTCGAATGGTGTGACAAATGGCCGCCAGGGCGACGATTAGTGACGGAAACGCATTTTTGTCTTCGTTTCAAGTGATACATTATGAATTCCTCAAGCGCGTTTATTCAGTAGCTAGAATTCATTATTAAATGCTTTCAATCTACAGATGCGACCGGAATCAACGTGACTTATAATAATATAAATATTCTGTGATATCAGTTTGTAGTAAACTGATGACATCCATCAATTATTTTCATCTCCTTTCACAACATAAAATGGGAAGATTTTCCTTATGATTAAATGTATAATATTTTAAAAAAAAAATGGGCGGGTTTTGCTCATCGCGAGTACTATCAACTAGGATCCCGAAATCCCGTCCAATATTGTGAACCTAAAATCCCGGGATTGTGATAGTACTAATCCCGGGATTTCAAGATTGAGAAAATTTGATAAAGTTACGCGAGAGTAAAAAAGGGTCCCTTCCTTTCTGGATTTTTTTTAAATTGGAAATCTTGGAAGAGCTAAAAAGAGGGTCTCGTGTCGTCCCGAAATTCCGAGATTGGATGCCGTATTATCAACTGGAGCTGAACTGGTAATGGGCAAAACCAGTAATATATATTTTGAAATATGTTAAAGTAGTACAAAAAATGTGTTTTATTTTTAAATATTGTAAGTACCTTTCCACCAAGAATTGACAGTGAACATCTTAAAAGGTAAAAGGCAGTAAAATTGTAAATACAGTTTTTTAGAATAAGTAATACGTGTTTTATTTATATCCATTGTTTCTATAATATAAAAAAATTCTCTAGTCTTTTTAAGAATCAATTTGTTTCTCGAGTGAATCATTTCAATTATACACAAAATTACTTAAAGTTTAAATTATTATTATTGTTAACGTATGATATACTGTCAATGTAGTTTACTTCAACGGAGTATTTTCAACCATTCCTCTTCGAAGAGAATAAGTAAAGAAGGACAGATCTAAGACGGCATTAATGGTTAGCTAATCACTATGTCTATTATCGATTGATTTGATCGGTCACCATACGGTAACTGTCAAAATTTATATTTGATTATTTATTTATTTTTTTCTTAATTTCTTTATTGTTCACATCGTTCACAGTGATAGATAATAAAAAAATACTTTATTGATAACATCCTAATAACAATTGTGGCAGTATCATTTTGCGGTCACCGTGTTGTATCAGCTATGCGTCACAGTACCACTATCTTTGATGCGTGTCTTTTATTATTATTGTTTTATTAGAACCATCGGATCTACGAGAAAATTCTCGTAACTGCCACATTTTAGATTTCCTTAGACTCGAAACCTTTTTGTTAAATCGGTGTTCAATGAGAGATACATTCGATAATTATTAATTAAGTATTTTAACTAAGTAAAGCAGGCCTGTTTTCGAGTGGTTAATGTCGTTAGGTTTAATTGCAGCGCATACAGTTCGACTCCCAGTACGGACAATAAATTAGATAATTTTTCAATATATTTTTTTAATTTCTGTTCGGAAGCATTTGATGCTTTTACAACGGTAAGCTGCCAATAAGTAAACAAACGGCTTGCTTAATTTTAAAGCTATACATGCTATGCATGAATTATTAACGCTCTCGTATTTTACGAAATATTCTTATATAATTAACAATACGATATGCACCGTAATATAGTTAATATTAATATATAAAAAATGTTTTAATTTACATGAAATTGCAGGAGTGAAGAGTTCCAAGATTGATACAGATTGTTCAATTTTGTTCGCTTCAATTTCATGTTTCAAACGTTTTACTTTGACCATCGTAAATAATATTATATATGACAGAAACACCATCACTACGTTCTTAAATTTAATTGTAATGAATGTTTATACATTATATGACGCATAATATTGAGAAAATTGTTTTTCTGACAAGGGGCTCGCTAGGTTAAGTTAAATTTAGCAAGAGGCTCCCGTGGTTCCTCTGGGAGCCTGAGATATATAAAATACCTCATCCCCTCTATTTCTTAAATCCCAACTCAAAAGGTCATAAAAATTGAGCAAAGCGAGAGGTATTACCAACCTCTAGTCCAGTCAGCCTTATCCTTATATCTCTACTCCCTTCGAAAAATAAAAGCTTAACAAATTTATAAAAAAATCTGTCGAGATAAGCTCGGTTTGGATTTTATATGCTTTTACATTGGTAACGGACAAAATAAAAAAATGGTACATTTACGTAAATATGTGTAACACATTTTACATGTTTTTATTTGAAAGTTGACCTTTACAATGTTGTATACGTTTGATTCCGTGCTAGCTGTTAGACTGGTGGTAAAACTATATTACAGTGAAACCCCGATCTACCGTTCTCGCATTGTTCGTTTTCCCGCATGGATCGTTTATTTTTGATAGTCCCGGCCAAACACCCATAAGAACAATGTAAAAGAATCCCGCATTAATCGTTCCCCGATTTACCGTTTTCTTCGATCTATCGTTTGAATATTTTGGTCCCGTCACGAATATTATCCCGATTGACCGTTTTCGTTGAATATTTTTCATAAATAGTTTTGCCTCGCATTTCGTTTCGCGTTTTTTTTCAGTGGAACCCCGATCTACCGTTCTCGCTATCTTCGATTTTTTTACTCGACCAAGACCCGTCATAACAATATTTAATAATTCCACGTTTATCATTCCCAGATTTACTGATTTCCTCGATCTATCATCTAAATATTATCGTTCCGTCCCAATTATTATCCCGATTGACCGTTTTTGTAGAATATTTTTTTTCGCTCATAGTTTTACATCGCACTTAGTTACATAAATAAATAAGTATTTTGAATATTAAACATTTTTTTGGTATTATTTGAAGATTTCCCGCATTATCGGTTTCCCGCATTATTCGTTCATTTATAACGGTCCCTTGAAAAACGTAGAATCGAGGTTCCACTGTATTCGGAAAATGTATAAGGATAATTTTAGAAAAGGAATATCTTTTTTCTTACCTCACTTACAAGCTGTGAAAAAAAACGCAAACATATTTGAATACGGTATCGTAAATCAATCGAAATTTGAGTATATTTATACGATGGTAGTCATCTAGAGATTTGAGCCCTAAACTACTCAAATCAAATGGGACATAATCACGTTTTGATTTTTCTTTTAGTGCATAACTAAAATACTAAACTGTATTATTTTGGAGGGTTACGAAAACGATAAATTGAAAATTGTTAGTTAATATCATGTAGAAACTATTTATTATAATATAATATTATTTAATTAATTGGAGCTTAGCATAAAATATTGTCTATCAGACAAATAAAAAAATACACCACGACAAATATAAATATGATTTTATTTTATATTTATTTAAAAAAAAAAACTGCAGTATATGGATGGGGAATTTCATTTTATATTATTAGTGGCTTCATATATTTTGATACTTTTCTGAAGTGCGGGAAGATTCTTACGTTAGACTGTAAAATCGACATTTATTGGAAGTGAGTGATTAAAAGAAAATATTACGAATTTTAAGTAATTTTTCAATGTACATTAAACTTTTTTTATTATTTCATTGCCCTAAAATATAACAGAATGATAAGATAACAATGAGGTAATTTTTTAAACCTTCCTAAATTTGAATTTTATTTTAATTGTTTTAGATAAATCGGTAAATAATCTACGTTAAGATTAAAGATACGGCAACAGTTTCTTTCCCCTTGAATTGAATGTAAAATAAAACACTCATTTATACTAATTCCACATTTATTTTAAATAATAGGGACCGGTTTCGCTCATGATCATTAATGAGAATTAATACAATGTGTTTTTTTTATTATTTGAAAGTTCTTTCCACCTTGACATTTAACAACTTAAAAGTGATATATAATGAATGATGTTTATGTTTTTTATTATAATACGTTTAATAGAAAACTACTTGTCAGTAAAACATTGGCAAACATTATAACATCAACTCGACTTATAAATTCCAGTTCAATAAATAATCACTATTTTATCTGGGGTGTAATAAATTGTTTAAAATCAGAGGACATACTCGATGCGCAATTTGATAAAATTTAAATAGTATTGATTGACTTGGCAGTTACTTGGTAGAACTCCATTATAATAGGGTAAAAATAGCAACGTATTTAGTTCTACAGTTTTTTATATTTATTAGTTGATAGCTATGTCGGCTTTCGCCATCGTCAGAACTATTCTGTTCTGTCACAACTAGTTCTGACCAGGGCTGTGGAGTCGGAGTCGCGGTATTTTGGCCGGAGTCAGAGTCGTGAAAAATGAGCGGCTCGAATTTTTTTTGAAAAATATGTGTATTTAAACAAAATAGTCAAAAGTGTTAACATTTCATGCTTGGCTGACTAAAGATGATTAGTTTAATGATTAATTCGATTTATTACGTTTAATTTGGTGTAACAAATCTATTCGGATCATTTTGCAACATAAATTTAATATTATTACACATTCAGAAGAGTTTTATTAGATGAAAAGCGATCACCCACGACCGGTCGCCTAATAAACCAATACAACCAACCTTGTGTATAAATGAATGTATATATGTATTTATGAAATATGTTTTGGATGCCTAAGCGCATTCTTGATGTAAATTATAAATTCTTACCAATTCACTTCACTTTGTACATTATCATTTTTGTATAGACGGGCTTATGAATTTTATTTTTATTAGAAGAGATGAAACGAGCCGTTTTTTTTTTTATTGGAAGCTACTGTAGTAGACTATTCCAATATCAACTCAATAAATTATTATATGGTATCTTTGATAGATTCGGCGGTAACTTTGTGGAAGTTCATTTTAAAAGTTAATTTAATTTGATAACCTTGTAATTATTCCACCTGTTGTGCTGCAACTTGTGCACTCGGCAAATTTTTGTATTGCAATGTTTACGAACAAACTGTAATTCGTAATTCAACAGTGTGTTCGTAAACGTTGCGAAATTATGATGATGTTTCTCAAAGAGACGAAGCACGTGTCACAATTCGTAGCACAGCAAGTGAAATAACAAAGTTATCAAATTTATACGCTGATTTTTTTCCGTGGACAATATATCAATAAATTAGTAACAACAGCTAGTTATAAAAACTTATTTTAATCCATGTCCCCTCCCAATGTGAAAAATATGATCTTATAATGGAGGTTTTTCAACGAGAACTGTTTGTTATTCAGTCGCTCAACCTCTCTCGTTCAAAGAGATTAGTAGGGGCTAGGACAGGACTAGTTGTTAACGAATCATTCTCGCTATGTGTATTAAAGGATCGGAAAGGTGGGAGGGATTTTTTTAGACATCATAAATACCCTTGCCTTCGAACAGAAATCGATAAAACGATCGAAAAAATACTGTTCATACTGGGACTCGAGCTCATGAGTTCCGACACGGAAGTTCGCAACGCTAACCGCTTCGCCAAATTAACTCTTTACTCGTGTTATTAATGTATAGGAAAAGGTCAAAATTTTGATGAAAGTCTTGTTATTTTACTAGTGGTTCCAACTAGGGTATCCAATCCAGGACCTTTTTTTATTATCCCGGGATTGACCACTCAACATAACATCGTGTAATTTAAGATTTCGACTGAAGGTGCTTGGTGGAATTTCAATATTAAATTTGAATCATTCAAATTATGTACACTCCCACAGATTTTGTCACTAACGACCCGGATGCCGAAAGGCGAAACCTGGGTCGTTAGTGACAAAATCTGTGGGAGTGTACATAATTTGAATGATTCAAAATCAAATATAACATCGTGTATAAATTGTGATTCGGGATTGAGAAAATTAATTTATTACTATCTCAATCCTGGGATTTCGGGATTACAGAATTGGACGGGTTCCCGGGATTGGATACCCTAGTTCCAACAACTTTGGTCGGTATTTGTAATATGTATAATGTCTGATATGTAAACATACTCATTGTTATGACGTCTTCCCAATAAACATTCATTCCCAATCTAATAGTCGGCATTAAGTCTTGTTTTATTAAAAATATTTAAAAAAAAGAATAATTAACTACAGCTAATCAGAAATGAATCATACGACAGCCAATCAGAATCGGATTACACACAGCAATCATCGCTTAATATTTAAGATAACGATTAAAACATATTTTCATATAACGGAATACAGCAGACGTCACCATTAATATCTTTGAAATTATAACAATTATTATGACTCAATTTTCAAAACATTAACTTTATAACAGCTGTAATAGAACACTGTAATTTTCATAATGTGTCCATAACTTTTATAGCGGGCATTACGGGGAAAGGGTTAACCCTTTGAGGAGTATCGCTGTACCGGTACGGCATTTTACAGGGCTGTGGAACCGCGTGCAAAAAAAGATGACTCCGACTCTGACTCCAGCTTTAAAATAATTAACGACTCCGACTCCGAGGAAATTTTTCAATAATTCTATTTTAACTTATATATATATGTATACCGTCAGATCATCTTTAGTCAGCCAAGCATGAAATGTTAACACTTGAATATTTTGTTTAAATACACATCATTAAATATATTTTTCAAAAAAAAAGAGAGAGGTTGAGCGACTGAATAACAAACAGTTCGCGTAGAAAAACTTCTATTGAGATACCTCCATTAAGATGGTCTAACGATCCGCGTACATGGATTAAAAAAATATACCTACACAATATTTTAGAAATGATAGATTTTAATTGATTACAAACTTATACATCGAGTGTATTATTGTTTTTTTTTTTTAATTATCCATGTATGCTCCCGATGCATTCTAATGGAACAATCTCAACAAAAGTTGTCCTACAGAACTGCTTGTTGTTAGGTGCAGCGGTGGGCTGCCAATATCTTAACAAGGGGCTCGTTAAATCTTATTCATTTATTTGTATCCATTTTCGAACCCAATGAAAGTATCTCAAAAAAAGTTTTTTTTTCTACGAGAACTGTTTGTTACTTAGTCGCTCAACCTCTCTTTTCCAAAAAAAGTAGTAGGGATAGAATGATAAGACTAAGACAGGACTAGTGATTATCTCGAACCCATGAGGTCCGGCACGGAAGCCCACAACGTTGAATTACTAAGTCTTGTTTTATAATAAAATTTAACCATCTACATAAATTGCAGTTAGCTGCTGATTTGAGCTAAGACGAATGATTTTCTTAACAAGGGGTTCGCCGGCCGCGCTGAAATTTAACAAGGGGCTCGCGCGAGCCCCCTCCAGCCCACCCCTGGAGTAAGGTAGAAAGGAAAAGGTCCTTTAATAACTGGGCGTAGCGATAGCGATCAGTCAACCACTAGTCCTGTTCTAGCCTTATTCTTCCTTCCCTACTATTCACTTTCAAAACAAGTGAGGTTGAGCGACTGAGTATAAAACAGATCTCGTAGAAAAAACTTGTGTTGCGATACCTCCTCTAGAAGGCCACATGCTCCACGTTGAGAGCGGACATGGATTGAAAATTTAAATGCATCGCGATTAAGCTTCCTGAATTTCATATGAGCATCTCCATCAGGCAATTTGTTGAATCAGTATCCAGGTTACATCAATCTACAGTGGAATCCTCAATTACACTACCCCGAATAACGCGCTGGCTTGAAATATTTGCCGAAAATCCCCCAATTGCACGGTCGCATTCCATTGCCGTTACTACGAAACGGTCATCTGTGCCGCGCATACAGTCAAATGCTGGCTAGCGTCTGTGTATTCAACACGTGCCAAGGCATACACGCATATCTGGGTGTCTGTCTGTGTGCGGGATATTTACTACTTACAAATACTAAATATTTCGTCCATATTTTATTTTTTTTGCAAAACGAATGGAAATCTTAGTTTTGCATTTCCCGCGGGGAAAAAAAATCAAATCTCTAATTTTGTATGAGATTCACACCCCCGATTACACGGCCCCGACTATAGTGTAAATGGGGGTTATACTGTATATTAGCCGAAGACCGCATATCGCACAACAAACAATAAACGGTTATAATAAAGTAACAATTATGGGTATTTTGTCTTTTCGATTTACAATGTTTGACGTGGGCGCGGCTGTAGTCATTGTTGAGAAAATAATTTCAATATCCTTCATACGAAAATTTTCGCCACACGATTTCGTGTAATTATATATAATTCGCACCAAAAAGACGGTAAAAAAAACATATTCTATCATTCTTACGAGCTATTAGTCATTGGTTTTGTTTCACGCCTTCACTGGTTGATTTCTGTCGAGTGTACATTTAGAGAAACAGTTTTTTTTTCAATAGTCTTAAATTAACGACAAATTTCTTAGATTTATACACGGTAATATGTAATTTCGGAGAATTATTTTGTATACCATTAACATCTACGATGGATATCTATAATTATTTTTGGAATACGACGTGTGAGCATTTATTTGAGTAACCAAATGAATTATCTGAAATATAGATTTCTGATTGAATACTAACCAGTGTCATGTTAATAATCAAACTAAAAATTCTTGCATATCGACAGTGGAAAGGAAAAAGGACGAAACCCACACATATCAAATTTTAGAGGAGGCACAAAAAACTTGTTTTGATGATTTTTAACCATATGCAAATTATGAAATATACACAACCTTAAAGTGCACGGAGACTTCTAAACTAGTGTTTAATTGACATAATCTAATATTAATTAAATAAATTGTCTAGGAAAAACCTTTATTTCAGTCTTTTTTCTTGATCTAAATTTTCACAAGCTCAATTTTTTTCATACTTAAAAGCTAAATTTAAATATTAATTCGACATTTGCAGCTTACATCCTTTTGATAGAACGTGTTTGATACATTGTGATTATCGAAAAAAGCTGTTTTAAAAAAACTGTACGTTACGTCCTTTTTCCTTTCCACAGTCGATATGTATATACTTCACCTTTAATTTAAACTTTAATTATTATATTTACATAAAGTTGAACATTAAAATAGACTGAATCATAAGAAAAAAATGTGTTTTTAAGCCGAAGTTCTGGGGCAAAAAACCAAAAACAATAAAATAAAAAAATGCATCCCCGGGAATCGAGCGCGGAACCCGCGGGCCGAGTCGACGCGGTCAAGCCGATATGATTTAGACCCGCTTTTTATTATTTAGTATTATATATGGAGTGGGACTTAAAAAGTTTACGGGTCCAGACGGTCATAAAACTTACAACTGGTTTTCGGACATTCCTCGGGATAAGCGAAGATCCCAGCCACGGATACCGGTCGGCTTATATCGCATTATAACATAATGAAACACAAAATCGTGGAACAAATGAAGCGAACTCTATAACAATTCGGTTTGGGTATAGTGGTGTGTTCTTTCATTCCAGCATTGGCGTAAGAATAATTTGTCGGGAACATAAGACGCTGTAGTGGCATAACGTGTTTCGTAATAACAAGTAAACTTCTTTGATAAACAGAATACTTAGATTCCATACTCATTAGTTGTTATATGAATAAGTGGTAAATATTTTTTAAAAAATCGAGTTGTCTTTATAATAAATAACAAAATTACTATTCAAAAAATTAAACCAGGGCTGTGGAGTCGGAGTCGCAGTCGCGGATTCGCGGTATTTTGACCGGGGTCGGAGTCGTTAAAAATGAGCGGCTCGATTTTTTTTTGAAAAATATATTTAATGATGTGTATTTAAATAACATAGTCAAAAGTGTCAACATTTCATGCTTGGCTGACTAAAGATGATCTGATGGTATACATATATATAAGATAAAATGAAATTATTGAAAAAATTCCTCGGAGTCGGAATCGTTAATTATTTTAAAGCTGGAGTCGGAGTCGTCTTTTTTTCACGCGACTCCATAGCCCTGAATTAAACACTTTTTTGTTCGAATTCCATATTTATTTAATTCGCTCGCCACAAACGTTTTGATAGTGAACACCTTAAAGCAGCGATTTCCAAACTGGGAGGCGCGCCTCCCTGGGGAGGCATGGACTATTGCAAAGGGAGGCGCGAACAGTCCAACATATTTATTTACCCTTTAAAACGTGTCTTTATTACTATATGAAATAAAGTATGGGGAGGCGCGAAGATATTTTTTTCTTCAAAGGGAGGCGCAATGACAAAAAGGTCGGAAACCACTGCCTTAAAGTGAAAAATAATTAGTATTTGTTTTATTTTTTTATAATTTAAGATTTCGACTGAAGGTCCAACCACTGGTCTTGTTCTAGCCTCATCTTTTTATTCCTACTCCTTGGAAAAAAGTTTTAACAAATGATTAACAAGCAGTTCTCGTAGAAACACTTATGTTGAAATTAACTCTATTAGGAGTCTATAACTTGATGTTCAATATTTTTAACATAGCTATTGAATATAATCTCACATGTGCTTCAACGAAATTCAATTAAACACTTAAATTTTGAATCGTTCAAATTATGTACATTCACACACTTGCTTTGTTCACTTGAACGCCTGAAAATGCCGAAAGGCGAAACCCGGGTCGTTAGTGACAAAGCTTGTGTGCGTGTACATAATTTTAACGTTTCAAATTTAATATTGAAATTCCACATAACACCTTCAGTCGAAATCTTAAATTAAACACTATTTAATTGTTTTAGTCATACAACAAAAAACATCTTTGATTTTTTAAAAGTTATGATAATAGCTGAGTTGTATTTTATCAAATAATGTTTGAATTTATTTTACCCAACAATGATCATATCAGAGTTACCTGGTTGTTGTATTGAGGTGGCGATATGCTATACGTGCATGATCTTAATTCGCCATGCCACGAATCTTAATTTGTACTGAAATGGTTTTCAGGTTATCTTATTTGTAAATCCGTAGCAACTAAATTTTCATTAACAAGAAAGGAACAGATACTCTTGAATGTTGTCTTGTAGCGATTATTCATAATTAATAATGGAAAATTAATTTGCTCAACTTACAAGGCGCAAGTGCATGTTGTCAAGGGGGTCCCATATAGCACGGGAGCCGGTTGTTTATTTAGCGGGTGACCCGGGCGACCCCGATATGGGTATAGGGCGAATTCCTACACAGCAGCGCTCATGTACCGGCTACCGTACGGCGCCGTACTTTGATATTACCATTGGGTATCTTTCATACAAGTTACTTGAAATAGAAAGAAGGGATTGTAATCTTTTGCTGAGAATGTTGAGATTTTTTACGAGACATTATCTCAACTGTCCTGTCATTTAAAATCGTAAATTGTGTCTAAAAATGACAAATATACAATTTTAATTAAGCTTGTACTTTTTTTTTTACCATGTCTGCTTCCAATGTTGAGCATATGGACTCCTAATGGAGTTTGTTTCACTCACTCAACAGAAATGTTTCTACGAGAACTGCTTGCTCAACCTCTTTTTTTCTAAAGAGAGTAGGAATAGAAAGATAGGGCTAGGACAGGACTATTGGTTTAGTTAATCGCTCTCGATATGCCCCGTTCATATATCCATGCCTTCGAACAGAACTTCATAAATCGATTGAAAAATCAATTTATAAAACTCCGTAGTGGGATTCGAACCCGCGGCCTCCGTAACCGAAGCCAACGACGTTGACCACTCGACTACACCGCTTGTTCTACTTATCTTTATAATACGTTTACATATTTTAGGTAGTAGTCATGACATAAACAGGGTGTGAAAAACAAAACAAAACTATTTTGAATTAATTATACAGTTAAGAATTGTTTAAATAAACCGTTGCGAACCTTTTCCCACAGGCGAGTCAAAATGTGTTTCTTGCAGAATTATTTAATTTTATAAAAATTCATAAAAATACCTTGAAATCTACGCAATGAAACTATGAAAGCCAAACGAAAAATGGATTCTTCTTAGCATGAAAAACGTTCGTTACTATTATATTTCGAAATGTATTCATTTTATTAACTAAAAGGAAGGAACAACTTGAAAGTAAGTAACAGTCATTCCGAATATTCGCTGAAAATAAATATTCGAATATCGGATCTGAAACCCTAATAATATTCGAACAATATAACGTATGATTTTCTTTTCATTGTATGAATTATTATTGCATATTTCTTGCGAAAAGCATTAATTTTTACCACATAACTAGTTCCCACCACGTGTCTTGAGTGAGTATGTTTAATAAATAAACAAAATATATGTAGAGAAAATATATAATATCATTTTATGGAAGCCCTGTGGTTTATTTTAACATTATATATTAATAATATGAATGGATAATATTCGAATATTCGATTGAAGTCCCTACAGTTCTTCGTTCGTCAACTTATTCTGTCTTTTAATATAATATTTAAACTATCGTAGTATACTTTGAAAATCTGTACACTTTACATATTGTTCGTTTCATCATTTTTGATTTGTCTTATTTTGTGACTTTTTTGCACAAAATCGATCTTGTTAGCAATCCAAACTAACAATGCTCGCCCCATTGTTTTATTTTTTTATACCTTTTCATTCCTGTTGGCAACAATCAAACATTAATAAGTGAGTACAAAACACAACGTTCAACAATATCAAATTCTTCCATAGGGTTATCTCGTATAAGAATTTCGACGTGGGTGGTATTTTAACAATAAATAATATTACAGATTCCTGCATTACCGACCGATTTGCAATAGCTTTTCATTCTAATGTTTGCGCGATAAAAAGATCCAACAATGGAGGGTCAAATTTCCAGACTAAAAAATATATACCATAAATGAATTGTTTTTTTTCTGCGAAGTCGTAAGCTGAAAGTTTTTCTTTTAATAAATAAACTTGAACGAATGAAACCCTACCGCTGATACGCAAACTCAAAATACACAAAGCTCAAATGATAAGAAATATAATGTATCGCTTAGTACAAAGACCTTTGTTAGATTAAGAAATATTAGTTGGATAAATAAAATGTATTTATATTTTGATTTGCTACACAATTTTTGTTCATCTGAGATGTTTTACTTGGTTATTCATTCAAATTATAAGTTATATCCAGAGCTGTGGATTCGGAGTCGTGAAAAATGAACGGCTCAATTTTTTTTGAAAAATATATTTAATGATGTGTATTTAAACAAAATAGTCCAAAGTGTTGACATTTCATGCTTGGCTGACTAAAGATGATTTGATGGTATATAAGAAAAAAAAATCTTTGGATTCGGAGTCATCTTTTTTTTTCACGACTCCACAGCCCTGGTTATATCTAAAAAGTAGTTAAGTCTTTAAAAAAAATGTTAAATATGTCGTAATAACTACACTACGTACAAACGTAAGGTACCAGTCAAATCAGCGTTGTAAGATAATTAATTAATTTCACATGAAACATCACATTTTACATATAAGTTCATATTGTTTTTAGTTTTTTTGTGATGACCACCTTTTCCTTACACAGACAGGTGCACAGATAATGTAGATTTATGTAAGGATTGACAGAATACTTAATAATACGAAAGTTTAATCAAAATGCTGTTATTTCAAATGTTTATATTTTTTTTCATGTGATAATACTTTCCGCTCAAATTGTTTTCTTCGTGATTGAGTAGAGCTATTTATATTGAATACACCCAAACTTCATTTTACACGAATTATATGTTCAATGAACATAAACCCTAGTGAAAAATATTACGTGAACATAGATAAATTAAAGATACGTTACATTACATCGGATTGTGCAATCTCGAAACCGTGTACAGTAAAACCCCCATTTACACTAAAGTCGGGACAGTGTAATTCGGGGTAGTGTAATTGGGGGTGTGAATCTCATACAAAATTAGAGATTTGGTTTTTTTCCGCCAAAAATCCACAACTAAGGTTCCTCTTAGTTTTGCAAAAAAAAAAATATTTACGAAATATTTAGTTACCATGTCATAAAATGCAAAGCGCGCCAAATTTCCACACATAGACAGTCGCCCGCTATACGTGTATAGCCTGGCACGTGTAGAATACACAGACGCTAGCCAACATTTGACTGTATCCGCGGCACAGACGACTGTCTCGTAGTCACGATAATGGAATGCGACCGTCCAATTGGGGATTTGCGGCGAATATTTCAAGCCAGTGAATAATTCGGGGTAGTGCAATTGAGGGTTCCACTGTATAAATAAACCGAGAAAAAAAAGAGTAATAATTGTATTTTAAACTTATTACTCAAAGGATGAATTGATACATATATCAAAACGAATAAGTAAAATAACAGTTTTTATGTAATTAGCTTGAAACAAATAGTCATACTTTTTAACATTTAAAAATGAAACCTTTAAAGGTGTTCACTGTCAATACTTGGTGGAATGGCATTATAATAAAAATAATAAAAGATTTTTAGTACTTTTTCCACATAAAATGTATTTGATCAAGATCGGTTTCGCTCATTGCGAGCATTATCAACTGATGGTAATGATGATAATCAGTTGATAATGCTCGCTATGAGCGAAACCGGTCCTGATCAAATAAATTTTATGTGTAAAAAGTAATAAAAATCTTTCATTAATTTAATTTTAATGAAAGCTTTATTAATTCTTATCCATTGAAAGTAATAATTTGTGTAACATTACCTAACCTTACGACATATCTTTACAAATAATACGTATATATGTCAGACTAAATTTGAAGAATTGAATATGATTTCATACGATAATCGTTGCTTTCTGGAAAAACAGCACTCACAGTAGTCACTCGTTAACCTCGATTTGAATGTTTAAATAAAGCCAAGTCGAAGATCTGATAAATCTCGCTTTGGAACATGTGGCTCGTGGTGACGCGAAAATGATTATCTGTAATCTGAAACCTATCTGTGATCTCCGCGCGAGTCTCTATGCAAGCAGTAGGTGCCTCCATATTGGATGCGAACAAAACCATTATAAATTATATTGTGTGCGTAGAAAAGGTATTTTAATTTATCTGACATGAAATATCTCAATAAAATTTCTGTCGATAGTTGAAATTTATAAGAAATTTAATCTCTTCAATATATTACAAGTATTTTCCAAAGCTCCTTTAACAAATTTTTATTTGCCGAACAAAAAACGGTCAATAGAAAATTGATCGGTAATCTTGAAATTGAATATTTTAGCAACAGTTTCATATTAAATTGAATTAACACTAAATAATAACACGAGTTCAAATTGTACGATTATTTTTTTAAATATTGCTTATACATACATTCGTTTTTTTCTTCGGATCCGTGGTCTAGTGAAATTATTCTGAAAAATGGCCGAGTAAAAATTTTCTCAACCCCGAATCCCAATTTATACACGATCTCATGTTCAATGTTCAATCCCGGGGTCCCGGGATTGGAAAAATTGTAAATCCCGAGTTCACAAAAAGGGTCCGGAATTGGATACCGTAGTTCAGTGGAGGGGAACTTGTGGCCTCTTGGCTACTTTGATGCGACCTATATTCACTGTGATCAAAAAAATATACGAAAGCGTTTGAAAAAAGAGCGTAATCAACCCAATTTATGTTCTACAGTCGAAAAAAAGGGGGGGGTGTCAACGTTTTATTTACTGCGGCCTTGTGTTGAATCAGATGAATGTGGTCTTTATAAATGAAAAGGTTCCCCATCCCTGCTCTAGTTCTTGCACCTCTGAGCGTTATGCAATGAGATCACTTGTATGCAATTTGACTAATACTGATAAAAGTAATAAATAAAAAGTGGTAATTGTCAGTTGCAACTGTGCTATTGTGGGTCTGGCGCGATGCACTATTGGCTTGGATATTGTTTGTTTATTTTAAGAAAAACAATAGATGAGTTCATTTACTTGGCTAACATATACGCTTGATAGATCGCATTCGATAATAATGATACGTTCTATAACCTAATGCCTTTATTTTATCAGTCCGAGGCTTGAAAACGTTGATGGAAATTTATTTTCACGGACTTAATCGTTTTTTAAAACATACACGAAAATATATATCGATACCGCACCGCGAAAAAATTGGTAAAAACGAAAAAATCCGCAAAATAGTGACAACCGAAAAAGTCAAAATAACTTCCTAATTCTGGTGCACCGCCACTTTTTCCCATGATCAAAAGTGCACCGTGACTTCGAAAAGGTTAAGAACCACTGCACTAGATTCTAATGTAGCAAAATTACGACGTGTTGCTCTTTGGAAGTGATAGATCTGAAATACTTTTCATAATTAAATATATACAGCCAAATTCAGATATATGTAGTGCACACTGGAACTAGGGTACTAAAGGTATAAAAATATGTATCATATATGGCTAATATTTGTATTTAATAATTTTGGGTCCGTGGCCGAGTGGTAAACGTCGTTGGATTCAGTTACGGTGTTCACGAGTTCGAATCCCAGTAAGAACAATGTTAAGAATTGATTTATGGACTCCTGTTCGAAGCAAGGATAACTGTGATGTCTAAAATTCCCTCCCACACATTTTTAAAATAAAAGGCGTTCAGAGAGCGATTAGTTTACCACTAATCCTCTTATTCAATTCGCACTGTATACGGAATAAAAAAGATAAGCAACTGAATAACAAGCAATTATCATAGAAACACTTTCGTTAAAATTAACTCAAGGGACATATAATCTACATTGCGAGCGGACATGGCTTACAAAATAAAATGTAAATAATGTGTTAATTTTGTCAATTACTTAAGTGCTTATTTCTATCTAATTATAATTTTAACCCATATTATATACAATAAATTACTAAATTACATTAGATGGTAACAGCGGTAGGCTGCCGGGTCTCGCTTAATCTCAAAGCAATTCTCAGTGCTCTGGAGAAGGAGTGATTTTTTTTTATCACTCCTATGCATTTATATGCAATACTTAAATAAGTAAACGATTGTTACTTATTTTTTTATTTTTTTTAACCATGTCTGCTCCCAATGTGGAGCATATGAATTCCTAATGGAGTTAATCTCAACAGATGTGTTTCTACGAGAATTGTGTGTTAATCAGTTGCTCAACCTCTCTTTTTCCAAAGAGTAGGAATAGAAGGATGGGGCTAGGACAGGACTAGTGGTTAGCTAATCGCTCTCGATACACCCCGTTCATAGGATAAGATGGGTGGGAGGGGGGAATTCAAGACATCATGTATGTAATGCCTTCGAACAAAAATTCATAAATCGATTAAAAAATCAATTTATAAAACGGTCCGTACTACTTAATGCACTTATAATATGTAACAATATGCAATTTACCTTAAATTTATCAATCTAAATGGCCAAAAGTGTACTACTGTGAATACTGAAGCTGTCGTAGATAATATGCAAGTCAGAAATTGTAGTTATATACTAATTTGATTTGAGAATATTATTTTCTCTTAAATTAACAGGGGCTCGCCGGCCTTAGTAGAATTTAACAAGGGGATCGCGCGAACCCCCTCCAGCCCCCCCTGGGTGGTAAAATTTACATAAAAATCATTAAATGTTCGTGTCCGCTCCCAATGTGGAGTATCACAATTTACAATTCACAGACCGTGAGGTAAGGTAATAAATTGAATTATAGATAGGCGTAAATGTAGGTGTTTTTCTTTTAATAATATACCAAAATGAGCCGTTTAAAATTCATAAGAGTGAGATTATCTCAAAATTTTAATTTATGACTTATTAAGATTGGGATGTAACTCTTTATTAAAAAATAATAAAGATGTAAAGATCATTTTAATAACAAAATCGTCAAAATAGCCGGCGTTAAATAATTGGCCCACAGAAGTGGTATTATTTATAAGGTAACCAGCAAGTTAATATTATATTGATAATAAAATAAAATTTATCATTTTCTATCGTGTTGTATTGTTGCAAAATTTTAACTAAATAGCAATTAAATATGAAAATTTAAATTGTATTGTAAATATGTTGAATGTTGTGCAACCTGTAATAAAACAGCGACGCCTGTCGAAGTAACTAATGATCGAACAATTCGCCCACGACAAATCATGAACTTCTGTTATATTACACAAAATTCAAACAAATTGTAATTCAATGTATTTTTTTTTTATTCTTCTTCTGCAACATCTTGGAGCGAAGGTTTGAAAGTTTTGTCAGATTAACCTTAAATAATAAAATGTTTAACTTTTCTTGCAACATGAGTCGATAATTTGTTTTTTGGTGAAAGCTGTTGGATCGATTTATCTACACTAATAAAGAGGGACGCTAATGTTTCAAATCGATCGAAGGTGTGGAAATAGATTAGGGATTAGCTAACAAATTGTGTATACTAATAAACTGAAGCTAAATTGAACAATCTTTGTCCTCAACAATGTATATGTCAATAAAACTGCAATATCTTATAACTTCAAAATTATTATTTTTTTGTTTATTTTCTGCGTGACTCATCTTAATAATTAACCATTTTAGTTATGTAAATCAATACAGATCATTGAAACTAATAAGTAACCAACCCCATTTATCATAGTAAATATATTGTAGTTAATTTTTAATAGAAGTCTAGAAATATCATTGTTCTTTTGCTCTCCACTTAGCAAAGATATCGTTTTTTGGCAACCCTTGATATAATCATATAACAGAAAAGATATAAACATCGTTAAAATATTTTTGAATTTAATTGTATTATTAATATTAACAAAAGTATAATTGTGTTGATTCTTTATAGTATAAGTTTCGCGATATTTTACTTAAAATTAAAGCATGTTTATATCATTGTGTTTTGCTTAAAAGAAAAATGTTTACCACAAAAGATTCCACACGTAAATGATAATCCTTTAGATAAGAAACTCCTGAATTACGCAAATTCACCTGAAAACTGTTTACTTAGAGCAACGTTAGAAAATAGATAACCACTGGATATTAAGAAACTGATATTATACCAAGCCGTTTAAATTTAGAATTTAATCTCGTGATCTCATTTCATTACTTTTTATCTCGAATTTAATTTCTACAATCTACCGAAAATGTTTTGTTTACAGCCAATTCTTAATATTATGAATGTAAAAAATATTAGTCATTGTCCTAGTGTACTATTTTCAAGCGACGTTTAATATATCTTAATAAATTTAATAAAATTAGTATCTTATTTTTCTATTTAAAATATTTTTTTTGTATTATGCCCTTATTTTCCGTTTTCATAAATGGACTCAATTTAATAAAAAATAAACTTTTAGCTCAAAATAAAAATACATGGTTTTGTTGTTTTCGGTGGATTCGGCAATAACTTTGTGAAAATTCATTATACATATAAAATTTAAGTTATCAAATTCAATTTTACTTAGGTTTCTAATAAGAATTTTAAAAAATATTAAAAACAAATTTAGCTGTGATAATTTACGAAGTATTTTCTCTTGTACCTCCAAAAGCCGTGAATTCGGGATGACATTGATCAAAAGTGCATTAAACACAGTTTTATTAGAAAACTTCAAATCAATATGGTAAGTTATTATTGATCATAACTTTTGTGGGCACAGTGTGTGTCATAAAGAGATACCTACACAAATCTTTACGCTTGTTTAAAAATCGTAAAGTAAATGTTTATTTTAACGGAATCTCAAAAGGCAACTAGCGCGATATAAAAGCGACACAAAATGGATAATAATTATTAACACCCTCTGCCCGGAAGATTTTTCATGCCGAAATAATAATTAACATTATAATAGTCCACTTAATAGACAAAAATATTAGTATTTATCTTCGATTATAAAAATATAGTTTTCTCTCATTTTGAAACCTGGTTAATCTTTCTTGATCATAATAAAATTTATTTAACTAGCTACATCGAAAGTAATAAAGAAAAAACAGTTGCTGGTAAATCATGTTTTTCTATTTAATTTTGTAAAAATTATTTTAATTTTTTATACGCTATTATGTAACATTGATTCTATTCCACATAAAGGCATTTCAATTTTTTCCTACGTGGTATGCAGATTCTTATTTTATATTACCCCATGAGCGGTGAAGTTAGCTAAGTAATATTAACGGAAAAATTAGTTAGAAGCATTATAATATTCTAAACGACTTGAAGTATCGTAAAAGTGACCTCAGTAAAAACACATTGCAAAAGTATTACGTTCTAAAATAAATTAATTGAATTGGAATTTACTTGGTTGAACTCCATTGTCATAAGGTAAAAAATAGCAAATGAGCTGAATAAATATAGGTTTAAACATAGTTCTGATAAAGGAATACGTCGAAATAGTTTTTAACTTTTAAAAATTTGTAGAACTAAATAATTGCTATTTTAACCTTATTATTCTAAAATAAGCATATGCAATCCACTAAAACACCAACTAAAAACGTGATTGTATGTAACAAGTCCAATAGAATTTTTTACCATTTTACCACTTGGCTCACTTCATTCCTCGAGAGCTCATATAGATAATTGGTATAGCTCCGTTCTTCTGCGTACTTCTGACGGTTTGCTGACGGTTTGCAAACCGTCAGATGTACGCAGAAGAACATAGCTATTATCTTGGTGATGTAAACTTTAGAAATGATATTTATAATTAGAGTGAATTTAAACTACATATTAATAACTCCAGCGATTGATAAAAATATTAATGTTTATCACTTATTTTTGACTACGAAATAAATAAAAAAATATATAATACTCATCGGGATTCTTGGTGTTAACAATGCAAAACACATATGTGTGGAAAATTTAATATTTACAGCGTAAAGCAGAAGTTTAATAATTTCGAAATGTTAACACTAATATTTGAAAAAAAAATATTAAGCTCGGATGAGCATTTGAATAAATATTTTTAAAACTACTGTATTCCCTAATAAATACGCATCTACACGGTGATTCGCAAGTATTATTTTATATTATGATACTTGATATATAATAACAAATCAAACAGAAAATATCTTCCTTCGATTGTTTATCACATTTATACAGACTAAGTTTCATCAAATTGGGAATTGAAATGGAAAATTACTTTCTGGTTGGATTCTTATACGTACAGAGTAATTCGAAAGTATCTAGAACATTTTTTATTTCGTAATATTATACAGATGATTTTTATTATAAGTATATTACGACTAATACCATTAACGAAACCATATTAAATATTTTAATAAACTCTGCAAGCATACATATCAACTGTGGAAAGAAAAAAGGACGTAACCCACAGTTTTTTCAAAACAGGTTTTTTTTCGATAATCACAATGTATCAAACTTGAAACATCTTCTATCAAAAGGATGCAAGCTGCAAATGCCAAATTAGTATCTAAATTTAGCGTTTAAGTTTGAAAACGATGAGCTTATAAAAAACTAAAACCAAGAAAAAGACTGAAATAAAAGTTTTTCCTAGACAACTTCTTTAATTAACATTAGATTATGTCAATTAAACACCAGTTTAGAAGTCTCCGTGCACTTCAAAGTTGTGTATAATTCATAATTTGCATATGGCCTTAAATTAGGAAATTTCTATCACTGAAAATTGTGTTGTTGAAGATATTTATATTACTTTTATCAGTACAGTTCTCTGCACAAAAACTTTTATACGGAAATTATATTAAAATATTGAACGATATACATAATCTCGCCAAACAGAATCATATTTGATAGAATTGTGTGTATTTAAATATTGATATTTTAAAGTATCTGGTAATTTTTTGACATAACATAACCCTACATTTTGGTCATTACAATTTATCAGTGTTTTGAAGTTATTAATTTCAAGTTATATATGAGCTGTCTTATTCAATAAAAAACAAATAACGTTAATTAAAATGAAGATGATTATATTTTTATGTATTCATGTCATAATAATCACATAAGCGATTTATCAAAAAATAAGGTTGAAAATTAAAACACTAGAATTATCAAGTTATGATCATTATTTTAAAAATATAAGTGAAATATTGCCAGGCGACAGTTTTCTTATTTTTCACAGTGAACACTTTAAACTTGAAAACCAATAAGAATCGCCACATTTTATTATTTTAATATTATGTGACATAATTTTATCAAGACCGATAGATTGCAAATTTAATTATTCCCGGACACGCTGTACCGTCAGAGTAAGTCTTACGTATTACTTATTTCTCGTCGAACTGAACGTAAATTTAATTGGAATATGTTTTCGCTAATTGAAAATGAAATTTAATTCTTACAACTTGTATTATTTTACAATGGAATTGAAGCATGTAATTCAATGAAGAAAATACTTTTTTAATCGATATAATGTGTACCATATCGTTTGAATTTATATTGACAATAGATTACATAAATATTAACAACTGCTACTAGATTACATAATAAATTATAAGTTTAAAATAAAATTGCTTCACAAAGAACGCTGTAATTTAATATCAGACTGCTAAAGGCATACAGTAGAATCGGGTCTGTTTGAAATAGCTTGTAATAAACGCTTTGATTCTTAGAGAATTAAAAAAGACTATACTTTATTAAAATACATGAAGAATTTAAAAAGAGAGTTGTCATAAAGAAACTTCACTTGAGATGATCGTCATTATTAGTCCAAATCTTCGATAATTTTCTACAACCTCGTATATTAAAAAAAGTACAAGTAATCAAGAGACATAAATTTACTTTATTCTATTGCGTTCGTTATCACTTTACATCGTTATAAAACACCACTGGAATAATTTTGTCATCAATATCCTTGAGGAAGTTTATAAGGAAGGATGCAAAGACGTTTTTATCTATGCTATCTTTTATCCTTCTACTAAACATAGCATATGACCATATTATTTTTCAACTTTTTTTATTACGTTAAATAAAGCATGATTTGTTTTGGGATACGATAAAGTAATTTGTATGTATATATATATATATATATATATATGTATTAAAAATCTGAATTCATCAATCAAGGTGTCCAATCTTTTTTTGCCCTGGGATCGACTTTTCAATCTTAATTTTTCTCGCGATCGACTTCTAACATGATCCTAATAAGAAATATTATTTAGGGTTCTTTCTTTCCTATCTTCAAATTTACATATGTTTATTTTAAATGCGAAATACATATCATTAGGTAGGCATTTGCTAACAAAATAATCCAATTTTAGTATTTTTGTATATTTTATATTTAAATTATACATATATTTTTTTGAAATCCACGGAAGCTTTCGGAATCGACCGGTCGATCCCAAAGCAAAATTTGGTCGATCCCGAAAGCTTCGGTGAATTTCGAAAAAATATATAATTTAAACATAAAATAAACAAAAACACTAATATTGAATTATTTTGTAAGCACATGCCTATTATTTCTATGTTTGAAGAAGGGGAAAAAACCTTAAATAAATACATTTCTTATAAGAATCACAATAACAGTCGATCGCGAGAAAACTTAAGATTAAAAAGTCAATCCCAGGGCAAAAAAAGTTGGACACCCTTGCATTACATTAACAAAACTCAAAGCTGACACAATTTGAGATACGTTGTTTATAGAAAATAAACAACAATATGCTTCACATTGGGAGCGGATACGGTTAAAAGAAATCATCATGACAACAATCTGATATTTTATATGGCATATAAATTATGATTTCGTGCTGAATTCAACAAAAATATTGAACTTTGTAGACTAAGATGAATAATAAAAAATCCGCTTTGAAATGACGTAAGTTGTTTGACTTACCTAATTTTTCAATTGAAATTCAGCAAAAATAAATTCTATGACTATATTTGTTTCCCCAAATAAAATAAACTTCTCATTTTCTTCCTAAAATAGTCAATCCTGAGTCACGACAGCTGGGCAAAATATTATTATTGTATATTACCTGTCGGATACAATATATTGCAAAAAAAATATGAGTCATAGAAAAAATACATTGTTTGAATACAAAAGATATAGAATGTTTTAATAAGTGAGTATTATTGGAAGCACAAAATGATATTCTAGCATATATTATTACTTAGAAAAAAAATAAACAATGGATTTATTTTTTTCAATATAATTTTGGTATGCAATGTTATGAATAAATTCTTATATTTAAAATTTAATTTTCAATCGTCGATTACCTGTATATATTAATGATTGAAATCGTTACAGAATTGATTAGTTCAAAATATATTTATATCTAAAGTAATCGGATTAAAAACGTATTCAAACAGGTAACGTTCTTGGGTGTTTTGTTTTATTTAGTGGTAAGTAGTGAATTGTTCAAATTCACAAAGATGTTAGACACTATCAAAGATTGATTGATAAGTTTGAATAAAAAGATATAGCGTCTACGGTGTACTATCATACACCAGTGGTGGGGAACCTGCGGCCTCTTGGTTACTCTGACGCGGCCTTTTTTTGACTTGTGTCAATTTTTTTTAAAATAAATCTGGATATTTTTTAATAATTACACGATTTTATATTGCAATATTTTCACTTTAGTCAAAAAAAATGTCAAAAGGTGTCAACGTTTTCTTTACTGCGGGCCCTATGTAGAATCAGATAAATTAATGTAGTCTTTATAAATGAAAAGGTTTCCCACGTCTGTCCTACACTATGCGATTTTATTTTCAACGGAACTTCAATGATGATACTAAATAAAAAATAAGGTTTTTAGACGGATATGGTGTGATTGTTTTTTTAAGGATACAAATTAAATGGTCATAATTTAAATCAATTTTTGGTCAGAATAAAAATACATACGGTCAGAATATTTTGTAGCAATTTTGGTTAAGTTAGGTTAGGTTAGGTCAGGTTTTTTTTTATCTCATTTAAGTTATGACTATTTATTTTGACTGATATATTATGACCATTAAATATAAATTCTGACCGGAAAAATACGAGCCTTTTTTTAATACGTCAAAATTTGTATCATTTCGTTATCAAATAACTGTTTTAAATATAACCCATTAGAGGTGAAGTGAGCTAAGTAGGTTTTTTTTATAAAAAAATAAGTAATATGCGTTGGAATATTCTACACGTCTTAAAGTATAGAAAAAAGTGAAGTAACCTCAGTTAATATACACATTGCAATAGTGTTTGTTATCTCCGTAAAATAAAAATATGCAATCCACCAAAACACCAAATAAAGACGTGATTGTATTTAAAAGTCCAAGATTTTGTTTTTACCATTTTACTGGTTGACTCACTTCATATAATGAATAATTCTCGTTATTTAAAAATACTTTCAGTTGAATTACTCCGTTAAGATTTAAATTTTAAGTACGCCACACCTGGGGCGGATATGGATTTTAAAATATTAAATTGACAAATGACTTCGTCGCATAGTAAATGATTGTAGATAATTTCAAATGCTTGTCATGTAGTATAGTGCTAAACGAAGACAACGATTCAAGCTTTAAGTCTTCGAATAAAAAATATAGATAATTAATATAAAGATATAGATATCTGAATTTGAATCGTTCAAATTATGTACATTCAAACAAATTTGTCACTAACGACCTGGGTTTCGCCATTCGGCATCTTCAGGCGTTCAAGTGCACGGATGAACTTGAACTGACGCTTAGTAAATGAATGTATCGTGTTTATATAAGAAATAAATGTATCACTAAGCTTAAAGCCATTGCTGGCGAAAAAGATTAGCCCAGATTTGAATGGCGAGTAGTTTTAAGAATTATATTTATTTTTGCTTGTTGGAAAAGGTTTTATGATTATATTTACTTACATATAGGGTATAAAACATCACAAATACGGACGCTCTTAAACTATTTTTCTAGGAAATTTTAGATATAAATAGAGCACAATTGAACAGCCTTCCGATTTTGAATGAGCATGTAAATATGCCAAATTCCCCACTTTTATACCTTATATATAATTAAATATAATCAGAAAACCTTTTCCAACAAACAAAAATAAATATATTTCTTAAAACTACTCGCCATTCAAATCTGGGTTAATAATCCTTTTCGCCAGCAATGGCTTTAAGCTTATTGATACATTTATTTCTTATTTAAGCACGATACATTCAGTCATCCGTTCAAGTTCATCCGTGCGCTTGAACGCCTGAAGATGCCGAAGGGCGAAACCTGGGTCGTTAGTGAAAAAAATTGTGTGAATGTACATAATTTAAGCGATTCAAATTTATTATTGAAATTCCACCTAGCACCTTCAGTCGAAATCTTAAATTACATCGATATCTGTAATGGTTTTTTTCAACCCGATCCTACGTAAACGTCACAGGGAAAGTGAGTTACTGACTTTATTTTTAACTTTTACTTACTAAACTAACCTTATTCTTTTGTCTTTACTGTTCATGAAATGAAATGAAAGGTAAATTGATTGATCTATGGACAGTTAGTATTGTTGAACGTCTCCTGATTAAATTCTACATATTGGATGGGTTAAACATCAGAAAAAACGTAAATATTTTTATTTTCTGAATTATAATCAAATCTTTGTTATAAATTGTCATTATTATATTGTTCAAGCATTTGATATCAAATACAGATATCTAAAACCGTGTCGCTTAATATCCTATTAAAAAATAATAATAATCATAAACTTATATAGCATGTTCAGAGATTTATATCTCCGACTATGTCTCGAAATCTTGAATAATTCATTTGACCATTTATCTATCTCTTCCTGATAACGTTTACAGATTGATCCGAGCGCGGTTGATAGCATAATGGTGAGTCTGAACGGACTACCATGGGCCAGCTAATCGCAATGTCACGCCTGTCCTTTATTGCAATGGGGGCGTTAAATCTAATTGAAGAAGACGAAGAAGAATGAACACCGTGACATAATACATACATCAATATCCAAATTAATAAAGCTACAAACATAAAGCTTTAAAAAAGTACAAGAAAGCCGAGGTTTAATGGTATGTACACATCTAATTCAACCTAATAATTAAAATTACAATAAATACGATTTTTCGTTACAATATAATAATATATCGATTGTGGAAAGGAAAAAGAACATAACCTACAGTTTTTTTCAAAGCAGCTTTTTTTCGATAATCACACTTTATCAAACATGATACACGTTCTATCAAAAAGATGTAAGCTGCAAATCCCGAAACAGTATCTAAATTTAGCTTTTGAGTTTGAAAAAAGATGAGCTTGTGAAAATTGAAACCAAGAGAAAGACTGAAAAAATGGTTTTTCATAGACATTTTTTAAAATTAATATTAGATTATGTCAATTAAACACCAGTTTATAAGTCTCCGTGCTCTTCCAGGTTGTGTATATTTCATAATTTGCATATGGCCCAAAATCATCAAAACACATTTTTTGTGCCTTCTGTAAAATTTTCTATGTGTGGGTTAAATCCTTTTTCCTTTCCACAGTCGATATTATAACAAAATCTTGAGAGTGTTTCGAATTGTGCGTAATATTTAATGTCACACTTTTTTTTGAAACCTCTCAGAAATGTTGGAGTTTTCTTATTTCTTTTAAATCCTGAAAATATAAAAAATAATCACTGTGGTCTTGAGCTGAGGCACAATAGTAATTCTACGCAGTCATTGAAGATATTATTTTTAAAAGCACCCCAATTTAGAAAAATTTTAAGGATTAGAAAACAAAAAAACAACGATTAAGTGATAAAAATTGTTGAATTTTACCGGAAGGCATGACTGATAACTAGATGGCTTAGTAAAAAAAAAATATTGCATCCACATGTACAATTTCATTAAATGTGACTTTAAGCGAAACCGGAAAAGTGGTACATGATTTAGATCGTATATTGTGATGTAATAGGTAAAAAGTCAGTTAACTATAAAATACATATTTTGATCAATATAATATTTCAGCAAAATATTTTTTATTCAATTTGTTTATTTTTCATTTCTTGGAATTTTCTGTGTGATAATTGATTACGGTGGTAGTCATCTTTTAATTGACAGAAGAAAATTATATAAATAATTTCCTCCTGCGATGCATATTTTACATACTCTCTCTTTATCAGAACAAATAAGTTACTACTATACATTTATTGATCGGTTTCTTAGATGACCCTTATACTAATCGAGTTGAATTTATGTATATTAATAAAATTAAAATATATATTTTCTTTGGATTAATTATCTCAAATGTTTTTTCAATATTATGGTTTTATTTGTTAAATTTTATAATATATCTTTTGAAAAGTTTGGTAAACGTTATATGTCTAAAAAGAGATCACACTAGAAATAGAATAAGCAATAGTTCAACAATTCTTACAAAGAAAATCATGCAGAATGAATAATCAAGAATCAGTTTATTTTATGAACTTTTTTTAAAATTGATTTGTTTATTGTCGTGTTCGGAACAGTTACGTCTTCTATATTTTAAGCAACCGTGAGAAATAGATAAAATCTTACACGCCCCCTTAGAATACATTAAATATTTTATTGACCGATAATGTTCATCTAGAATAGCAGAAAATATATGAAATAATAGAGTTATTTAAGTTGTAACAATTATCACAATTTTAATTTGTGACATTAGTTAGGATTTTTATAAGTATTTTAAAATGAAAAATAATACATTACTTATATTGAAATACTTATAAGGAACTCGATAGAACTTTAAAATACCTATAATTATTAAAAGAATTACCGTGCTTGACAGAGTAGTAAAGACATGTGAAAATGGGTGGACGGGGGGGGGGATATAATAATTAACCTGTTGATAAATAATTATTATGAAAAAAACCATCAAAATATTAAATTATTACATAAAGAAAGATACACTATATTTGCGTTTCAAATTAAGCTAATTTATAAAGTTTATACCTAAAACGCGGTATGTGATATTGATCTAATTTAAAAAATATATCTTATGTAGATTTTATTTAAATACACGCCACGGAAAATAGTCTAAATAATTAACAACATATTAGATAAAATGTAAGATTTAAGTGAATTATTATTGCTATTTTAAATGAATAAGCTTTAAAGAGTTATGTTTATGTTTTTATTATAATTAATAATTAGACTATTAATTAATATATTACTGCAAAATCTGTATTTGTAACAATATGGTGATATTTAAAACGAATAGGTACGAGTTTATAAAAAAGCTTAGTAAATATTGATAAATAAAATTCTTTTCGTATTATATTTTGTTTTGATTTCTTTTGTCAACCGTTAATATTATATAATTACACTAACAAATTTACATTATTAAAAATTGATGATTTTAACGAAAGGAATAATTATTATATGACCAATAATAGTAAGTTAATAAAAAAAGACACCGTAACTAAAATATAACGTATCTATCACGCTTGCTTACAAGGGATTGATTTATTGCGTCGGTCGTATTTAACTATAAATACCAAATAACTAATATGCAATTAAAAAAAACATTTAGGTATCATAATAAATCATTCACAGTTTGCCAAATATAATTCATTAGTAATTATTTACAAAACAAAAACAATAAAATATTTTTATCACTACATTTGCTGGCATTTATTAAATTTATATTTTTATAAATTAATTAATATATCTAACCTTTGATGTCTTGATAATAAAAATAATAAAAATCAAAAAATCGACTGCACACTCCGAATTCACTTCACAGTAAATAATAACAGTCAGTTTTTTTTTATATATATAAATGTCACTTGTTTAAAAACACAGTTTAATTTTATTTTATAGCATGTAAAGTCACTGTTAATATTTTTTATTAGTGTTTGTAAAGTTTTAAATTTTTTATTTAAAATAAGCACAAATAATAATAAAAAAAAACTAATTAATAGTCTATAATTGTTTATTATTATTGAATGTACTATACACAATAGTTTTTAGAGATGTCACTTGATTATTGTCAAATATAGGCACGATATTAAATTTTAATAACTGCCAAACACAACCTCCGACCGAACACAATAAAAATGATAACAACGAAAAAAAACAGTTTTAAAAAAAAAACGATAATTATTTTAAAATATAGTCCGCTCAATCGGCGATCGTCGATCGATTATTATTTGACAACTAATAATATAAATAAATAAATAATAAGTTGAAATGATTGAAAGAAATAAATTGATCGCTCCGACCGAACCTTCCCGCTCGATAGGCCGCAAGTGACTGAAGCCGCGAAGAAAATCGAACCCCATACCTTTCACACACTGCCAAACATCGAACGCACACACTCGTAAAATATTTGTATTGTGTGTATAGACTCGCGGGGCAAAGCATCGCACAGTAGAACCCTTTTCACATTTTTTTTTTTTTTATTTCAATTTTGAACCATATTACATTTTTATATTAAAAATGATATAAGTACCTCTTAGGCGTCTCACAAAAATTGGATGAAATTTAATATTCCCCTAATATTAACGAAGTATGTTGGATTTTTTATAGATGGTTCATTCTTACATTTTTTTTATTATTACGCGGGTCTTATTTCGTATTTTACACTTACTTATATTTTAGAAAGCTTATACAATCTTCTTTAATCAAAGCCATTTTATACATATGAATTGTGCTACGACACATTATTAAATTTAATTAATTTTAAGAAATTTTATAACACATTATCTTAAACCAGAGATGCACAAACTGCGGTTTGTTTCAAATTTTTTGTCACTCTCGAATTTTCATATTAAAATTAAATTATAGTGTATATTTCATAAAGAACGTCATTGAATTTGAGCAAACAAATATGAGCAAGCTTTTTAGTTGATAAAACAGAATAAATAGGTTCATTAAAATACAATTTGGTTTGATTTTGCAGCTTAATACTAGAATTAGTTTAAAATTAACAGAGAAAAATATCGCAATAACTTTTGAATTATAAATTAAACATGTATACCTAACTATTTTAAATACAAACGTTTTTGTACATAAATACACTTAACCCTCCAAGGACGAGCGTCACCATATGGTCACAGTAAACACCGTTGTCTATGGATCCCACAATTCATCCTTTTTCTATCTGAATATCGTTGCTTTCACTCATATTTGGTTAAGAAGGGTACAGACTTCAGTAAGTCATCAGCCGCGGGGACAGAAACGGCCACCAAAAGCACATGCGATTTTTTGAATTTCCGTTTTTTCGAATTGACTTTTTGAAACTGTTAATTATTTTTTTATCAAAACATCAAATTATTTACAATTCTTTCGCTTATACATTTGTATTGAAATTATATTGATCTAAAGAGGTCAAATTGTAAATATTTTTTAAAAAAAAACACGTTTAGCTATATTTCATTCAATCCCGAATTTTGGGTGCCCATACGGTCACGCTCGTCCTTACTACTGTCCTTACGCAATATTACACGGTAATAAAAAGATGAGCATGAAAAAAGACTGCGTTTTTTTTTTTTAAATTTTGTTAGGAATAAAAGTTATCCGTGACTTCATTCAATACGGCTTAAAAAAAAAATCTTTATCGAAAAAAAGTTCTCGTCTCTGGAGGGTTAACCTTGTTTTGACATGGTTTTCAAATACCACGATCAAATATAATAGTTATTGTATCTTAATTTCATTTTTAAAAAATACTTCACTATCAGACAATAGACGAACCCGTTGACGCACATTTGGTACGACATCGCTTTCATCACTTGAGTACTGAGTAGTAAGTAAATACATGCGAGGGATGTAGGAAATTCCAAATAACTGTTACGCATTGTTAAATAAATGTTCGATTTTTTTTTCACCGCGTTATTTTGAAATCGTGTAAAAAGGAAGTTCAGTGTACTTTAAATTCATTTATCCATGCAGCTTCTTCATTTTTATTTTTTATTCGACCAGCTAGGAGAAAAGGGTTGCGCATGTCTATCTTAAACATGTATGGGTATTTTTTTTTAGAGCGTATTATGTTTCTTATAAATTAAAATTGTCCTGTATTTAAAGTATCCAGTCTATGGACGAAGGCATAATATTTTTAGGAATTGTTTTATCGAGTCCCTTGATAAGATAGGTTCCGTGTTTATGTATCCCTTATATTGAATGTGTAAATTGTCAAATCTTAACAGAAAAGCTTTATATATTATATCAAAAAATAAAACACAATTATTGTTACCTTTTCTACAGTTAGAGCGTCACTGTAAAATTATCGTGGTTAGCGAAACAAGTTCTGATAATTTCACACATTTTCACGTAGAGTTTTCAGCTTAAAAACTGTTTTTTTTTTAGTTTGTGAATAACTCGGATTTAAGGAGACCGTACCAAACAGTTCCTCGTTGATTGTGAACATGGAGAAACGATAGTATCTGATTAGGAAGATTTTTGGAAGATTTGGAAGAACTATATTCTTGCCTGCTTTTTACTCCAGCTGGCTAGATATCCGTACGGAGTATTGCAAAGAACTTGTCGAGGTTTATATTTTATTGAGAAGATGTAAATCGATCGACTGGTAAGAGGTAGTCTTAATTGTGACTTGCAGTGGTATTTTCTACTTCTAATAGGTAGAACAGCAATACTGATTTTAAAACGTTTTTGAAATACACCACGGTGTCGTTAAGCGTGCCTTCTAGACCAGCGTTTCCCAAATGATAGGTCGCGACCCGGTAACAGGTCACAGAAATCAAAATGCCGTGTCGATAATTTCCTAAAATAAATCTGTATATTCACTATATAATTTTGTAATACTTCTCATTAATAAACTATTGGCACATTTGATTTCTATATAGGTTTATCAGAGTAAACTATTTTGTTTTATAACGTTATATTTTATCTATAGGTCCGTAGTATAGGCCATAACAAATTTAGTGGGTCACGAAGGAGAAATATTAAAATAACCGGGTCGCGGAGGAAATGCTGTTCTAGACTATTTGTTAAATGGTTGTATATCACGTGTTTCTTTATTGTTATCGAAGACTATCGTCAAAATTGCCCGTAGGGGTGTGAAACGCGTTATCATAAACCCCCATAGATTTTCCTAGATAAACTATAAGATATTTTGAGCAGATTTGCGACAATAAGTTCAAAAGCTACATGATCTGATTCAGTATGAACCAAATGGTGTTCCTCAAAATTCTGGAGCTGCGCGAAGTAAATGAGGAGCAAACATTCAAAAAGTGTTTTGTCACAAATTTAAAAAAATTCTGTTTAATATCAGTTCTGATAGTCAATCGTAAAATCTATGAATGAAAATCACAATAAACGTTCAAAAAAAGTTTTTTCCTATTAAAAATAAATCATAAAGTTGACACGTTCATGCAAAACGTGTTTTCTCCAACACTCAAATTCAATCAAAAGATGTTTTGTCCTCTCGACCAATCACAGCGTAGAAGCCGTCATATTGAATTTGGACAAAACGCATTTTGCATGAAAATTGGAACTAGTATACTTTCTTTACTGACTTTATTTGTTAACAGTTATTTTTAAATACCAAATTTATTATTAAAATATATACGATGCAAGAAGATAGTGAAGAGTAAATTGGACAAGCCAATATTGGCTCTAGAAAAGAAAAATTCACGGGCGGTAAACGATCTGAACCCAAAAAGAAAATATATACTACATTTAGTGGATGCAACGTTTTTACACCTTATTACAATATGTTCCCAGCCTGTCAAACTGAGACAATATACTACCATTGCTTCCTCAATACAAACAGTGCCTATAAAGAGACGACCATGACAACCCATTTTTTATAATTTCTGCATTGTTGTTCCTGATGCCACAACACCGTGACTCTATAACTGTCCAGAAGAAAAATGCTAGACAGGAAGCCAAAAAATGCATCATCCTTGCTACACCATTTAAAGAATGTACAAGGAAAAACAGTCTTCGACTGTTGTGTGATAGATGTGTTTCACAAAATGTAAAAGATATTATTGCCCAAACAATAATGCATTTCATATTCACGGCTGAAAGAATAATAAAAAAGTTGAACTGTATTCCCCTGTACACTGTCATAGCTATTTACTAGCAGTCCATGTTTTTAGCTCAGCAGATAGAGTGCGATGTGAAAAACAACCCATTTTGATTCCGGAAGAATATTAAGAAGTTTATAAGCAAATTGGCCAGGTCGATTTGATGGGCGAAGATTGGGAAATAATGGATACTAAGTCCCTGAATAAATTATATAAAGACTTCTAATTCTTAAGTGATGTAAAACGAACATCATGAAAATAGAAATATCACTTTGCCTTGTTAATTTTAGGATTGGTAGAGTGAGAGGTATAGATATCACAAATACCAACACCTTCGAGAAAATCGATCTTTTAGGTCTTATCTTAGTTATAATAATTCTTTGTTTACCATTTTTACGTTTTTTGTGAAATTACGATTAAAAAAAATATTTTCAAACGTCTTTCGATAGAAAAATTAAAAAAAATTCAAAGGAAAATAAAAATTGATTGGAAACATTAAAAATATCGAGAAAAAACGTGCCGGAACGCCGTTCCACCGCATCATATGGGGAAAAAAGCATTGATGATATGTATATAATTGTATTCCCAACCTTTTTTGGGTGGAGACCCCTTTTTATAAAAGCCATGTGACCCGCGGCCCCGATGCAATTGAAAAGGACTTTTTTTTAACAAGGTAATTTTAGATTAGAACTATTTTTATTATGTACGTTGTGTTTGTATATAGACAATAAAAAACTTCCGCTACCAGTCAGTTCGAGTGCATTCGCGCACTGGATAGCACCGGAAGATGCCAAGAGGCGAAACACGGGTCGTGTTCGTCCAAAATTATAATGGAAACGTACATAATGAAAATAGTTCTAATCTAAAGATAAACTTCCATCAAGCACCTTCAGTCGAGGTTCTAAAAAGGTAATTTTAGTTGACTGTAGTTTTAGTTTTGTTGTTCAAATACAAAATCGAAAAAAGTTGGCGACCCTAGAAAACCCGTCGCGACCCATAAGTTGGGAACCCGTGCTCTATAATATTAATAAAATATAATAATAATATTATCGTTATCGATATAACTAAAAACTCTTAATTTTCATTCAAATAGTGTTTTATCCACAAGTTTCATGCAAAAAGTGTTTTGTCCAAATTTCAAACCAAAAAATTAGCTAATCCAAGATTTCTAGATTATACAAAATACGTAGATTGAAATTCATTCCGTTAACAGTTTACTTTTAATAACATTTTTTTAAGAACTTGGGCTACGTTATCAAATGACACGTTTTTCATCATTTCCCAAGTTCAGCATTTGTGTGACAAAACACTTTTTGAATGTTTGCTCCTCATTAATATGTATGGGAAATGAAAGCGCAACACGTCGTTATCTACACACCGGGAAATTTTACAAAAAAACTTAAAACAATAACCTATTTTGCATATAGTTTCTGTTTTTCTGGGCTATGCCAAAATATTTAAGGAACTCCATTCGCTTTTATTAATCAAAAACGGTTCACTGAATAAATTGTATTTTAAACTCTGATCTTAGTCCAGGGGTGGGGAACCTTTTATTCCCTAAAGGCCGCATTCATTTTTCTGATTCGACATAAGGCCGCAGTAAACATTGACTAGGGAATCTTTGGCCGTAAACAGGACTTAACGGTCAGAATATGTCAGGAATTTACGAATTTACATAAATTTTTAGAATTACAGAATTGGCCAGAAGGCCGCACCAAAGTAGCCAAAAGGCCGCATGCTCCCCCCGCCTATTTTAGTCAAATTGAAAAAATAACTATAATACAGAATTTCGATTGAAGACAATTGTTGTAATTTCATTATCAAATTTAAAACCAAAATTTTGTATATGACTATACGCAGTGGCGGATTAAGCACATGGGAGGCCTTATGCGCAATAAAATTTGAAGGCCCTGTTTTTTGGATAACTTTAAAACGAAAAAAAAATACTAAAAATATTTAAAAATCTGAACAAAAATTGTACGGGATATATTATATAAGCTATTTTTGAAGCTCCTTAGATTCGGAGTCCCCAAGCGCTCGCCTCATTTGCTTATAGGATAATCCGCCACTGACTATGTATACGTTTTTCCACTAACGACCCGGGTTTCGTGTTTTTATCGTGTGCAAAAAAGAATAATTTTCTAGAAGTAAAATGGTTTTCTAGAAGAAGTTATAGATAGCGATCTTAATCAATTTTAATTGAAATTTGAACGTGTCAAATTCAAAACAATAACTGATGAGATAGAGTATGTATTTTATATATCATTTGGACTTTGGTAAGGTAATTTATTTTCGCTGTGTTATGGGAATCGATTTAACCTTTAAGTGTCAGTAATAATAAAAAGTTCAATTCTACATTACTTTACCTTTTTAGCTTCATAGCGTCCATCTATCGGTTACATAACACACCAATGTTAGCAACTATATGTAGATCTGTTCTTATGCGCTTTTGGTTTGGTTTCAGCGTATAGAAAGATCGGTACTTTGGGGGTAGAATGGTTAACTTACTTCCCCTATTCCGTAAGAAATAATATTTGAGAAATAGAATAAATTAATTTAATCATCTAATTTAATAACAAACAAAGTGGTGCTTACACTGTAAATCACTAATAAATGGTACGCCCATAATCGTACGAAATATTTTGGGTTATGTGTTTATTTGCACTATTTAATGTCGTACCGTTTTTTTAGTTTTGTCAGCGACATTGAACATTTTTTTTATCCATGTTCGCTCCCAATGTGGAGCATATAGCCTTCTAATGAAGATATCTCAACAGAAGTTTGTATACGAGAACTGCTTGTTATTCATTTGCTTAACCTTCTCGTATGGATATGACAGGATTAGTGATTAGTTAATCACTCTAGCTACGCCCCGTTGTTTTAGAATTGGAAATGTGAGAGGGAATATTAAGACATCACAAACATCCATGCCTTCGAACAGTAATTGATGCTGTTCGTACTGGGATTCGAGCCCGTGAGATCCGCTGCGGAAGCCAAAAACGGTGATCACAGCAAGCACTTAATAAGTTTTTTAAAAAAATAATAAAAAAAAAACTTTTTTCCTGATCGCAATTTTCACAGGCCCTTCTTTTTTCGAATTTAAAAGTTTTAAACAAATTCGGTGTTTTAAGTTTACAAACCTCGAATGTGTATCAAAATTGTATACATTGTGATTATCGAATAGAACCTATTAAAAAAAAAATATATGTTACGTCCTTTTAATAAAAATAATAAAAGATTTTTAGTACATTTTCCACATAAAATTTATTTGATCAGGACCGGTTTCGCTCATCGCGAGCATTATCAACGATAACGATTTTATGTGGAAAAAGTACTAAAAATCTTTTCTCCGGAAATCCTTCATATCGACTGTGGAATGGGAAAAGGACGTAACCCTCAGTTTTTCAAAAACAGCTTTTTTCGATAATCACAATTTATACAACTTAGCACACGTTCTATCAAAGGGATGGAAGCTGAAAATACCGAATTGGTATCTAAATTTAGCTTTTAAGTTATAAAAAAGAAAGGCTTGTGAAAATTACAACCAGGAAAAAGGACCTAAAAAGGATTTCCTTAATAGTACTAAAAATCTTTTATTATTTTTATTATAATGCCATTCCACCAAGTATTGACAGTGAACACCTTAAAAGTTACATCCTTTTGTTTTTCATAAGTCGATATGGTATAATAATTAATCATATATGTCTCAATTTATAAAATTATTCGCGAAATTGGTTTCATATCACAGACAACAATTTGTTGTAAATCAAATTAAAAATTAATAGATACTAAGTACGTATTTCTTATTTGAATATTTTTTTAGATTGACATATCGCCCGAAATGTCTGTGACACCATTTTTAAATTATGTTTTATGATAAATGGCTACGAATTGAGACAATTCTTTCCGACAACCGGTTTTTAGAAAATATATGTTATTACTTACTCAATTTCGTGTTCTTGTTTTAATGTTTCATTGTCATTCAGATGGATGACTCAGTTACAAAGTGTTATAAGTCGGAAAGTAAAACAAATTGATATATACGACAGCGGCGAAACCACACTTTGGGAAACCTATTTCTAGATAATTGCTAAAACTTAAAATGAAACTATTTACTTAATTTCGAGTTGACCTCTTTTTTATTTCAGTTTTATGTGATTTAGAACAGTGTTCACCAACCTTTTTAAAAAAACGAAAAAAAAAATCGCGGACCACTAATGCAGAGCCGCATTATTGATGTCTACTTTTCATTAGAAAGATTTCATACGAATCATAAATATTACTAATATTGGTGTTTTAGTGCGTATTTAAAATTAGCATGCGTATTTAATTTAAATACCGTCTTTGTGGTCGAGTGGTCAACGTCGTTGGCTTCGACTACGGAGGTCACGGGTTCGAATCCCAGTACGGACAGTTTTTATAAATTGATTTTTCAATCAATTTATGAATTTCTGTTCGAAGGCATTGATGTATGTGATGTCTTGAATTCACAACTCCCACCTATCCTATCCTATAAAGGGGGCGTATCGAGAGCGATTAGCTAACCACTAGTCTTGTCCTAGTCTTTTCCTTCTATTCCTACTCTCTTTGGAAAAAGAAAGGTTGAGCAACTGAGTAACAAGCAGTTCTCGTAGAAACACTTCTGTTGAGGTAAACTCCATTAAGAGTCCATATGCTCCACATTGGGAGCGGAAATGGTGAAAAAAAAATAGTTTAAACATTTACCCACAATTAGTTGGGTATATAATTTATAGATATTGAAAAAAGGACATAATTGGATAAAGGATATAATTTGAAATGACGTTTTCTTGACACGCGTTTAAATTTATTCATGCCTGAAATATAGAGTAACAATCAATTTATTATTTAAGTATTGCATATAGTTGCACAGGAGTGATAAAAAATTCACTCCTTCCGCAGAACACCGAGAATTGCTTTGAGATTAAGCGAGCCGCTTGTTTACGTATCGGCAGTCCATCGCTGATTATACGCAATAATTATGTAAAATTGAAATAAAAAAAACGTTCCCTTTTATTATACGCCCTAAATAAATTTACTTCACGTAAAATTTCAGACAAATGAAAGCCAAACGTAATCTTTTGTTTCAAAATACATTTAAACCATCTAAAGATATTGCAGTTGATCTTAATTTAACAAGGGGCTAATTAAGGATCTCCACTAACCCACTGTCATTTTGTGGGTGAAACTGTAGTACCATTTTTAAGCGGTGACACTTTACACCCAAAAAACTCACTGCAATAATCCTATAGCAACGGTACAACAGGTTGTTTAGTGCCGAAGTAAGACAGAGACTCGATATACATAAATTATTGAATGCCGACATCTGCAAAAAAAAAATATGAATAAAGTAGGTCTACTTTAGAATGCAAAAGAAAGACTTCTTCCGGCTTTTTCCTTTTTTATCTATGTCCACTCCCATTGTGGAGCATATGGCCTCCTAATTGGGAGGCTGAGCGACTGTGTAACAAACATTTCTCGTAGAAAAAGTTATGTTGAGATACCTCCATTAGGAGACCATATGCTCTACATTGGGAGCGGACATGGATTTAAAAAAATGATCAGACTGACAATCCCTTGTGTAACACGGGGAAAAGGAAAAAGGACGTAAGTTTTTCAAAAACAGCTTTTTTTCAATAATCAAAATGTGTACAACTTGACACACGTTCTATCAAAAGTGGTCAACGTCGTTGGCTACCGCTACGGAGTTCACGGGCTTAAATCCCAGTACGAGCAGTTTTATAAATTGATTTTTCAATCGAATTATGAATTTCTGTTAAAAGTCGTGGATGTATGTGATGTCTTGAATTCTCCCCTCCCACCCATCCTATCATATGAACGAAGCGTATTTAGAGCGATTAGCTAACCACTAGTCCTGTCCTAGCCTTTTCCTTCTATTACTACTTTCTTTGGAAAAAGAGAGGTTGAGCAACTGAGTAACACGCAGTTCTTTTAGAAACACTTCTGTTGAGATAAACTTCATTAGGAGTCCATATGTTCCACATTGGGAGCGAACATGGTAAAAAAAAAAAAAATGTGTGGACTACGTCCTTTTCCTTTCCAAAGTCGATATACACAAAAAAGTGATATATTAACTACCTTTGCTTTAAATTATTGTTAGAGACTTATTGTAAATCAAAAATATAACACAATTATGTATAAGTATCATTTTTGAGCGTTGCTTTTTATCGCACGAACACAAAATGGCAGACAATGATAATAATACTAACATACATACACGCAAGTCGAATCGTATAGTAACTATCTGCAGGTATTTACACGGCATGTAATTGTTAAAATATTTTATATCTCTTTGTTTTGTAAGTGTGTGCTTTATGCAAATTTATGTTAATCCATCTGAATTTATAAATGGCGAACGTATACGAGGACCATCTATAATGCCGACAACCAACGGGTGAGGGGATTTTTCGTTATATTATTTAACCGTACTACAAACACTTAGTTAATTAAATGCTTGTTGAACCTTAATTCGTCAGCGTACTGTCAGAAGTTTATAAGTATCAAAATGATATATCTGAGAAAACAGGAGATGAAAAATTGAAGATTTTTGTATAAAGCCTCTAACCCCGATATTTTCACAGGCAGGGCCGGCGCCACCACACAGGCGAAAAAGATAACCGCCGAGGGCGTAAAATAAATGTCTATACTTTAATAATATTAAATATCTTTGCAGTGAGTTTCAAGAAGTAGCTCAAAAAATTCATTACCATCACAAAAAGTACTGTTCTTTGTAAAGAGCGAAAAATTACTGTTTTTTTTTTAAATTGGAAATTCTGGGAAAAGCTAAAAAAAGTCTCACATTTAATCTTTTCTGGAAATCCGTTAATTCCCAGTCAGTAGCGGCCGGTCAATGTGGCATTTGATCAATGCAACCCTTGTATATGCAGGGACGGCTATTTTATGAAATAACATTTATACCATTCCCTCATTTTAAATTCAATAAAATAAAATTTAAAATAAATTAAAAAAAAAAATCTAAAATATTTATTTTATGAAGAATAATGAGTGAATGTTATAAATGTTATGTTTGAATATTATTTCATGAAATATAACCACCCCTGCATATACAAGGGGTGCATTGATCGAATGCCACATTGACCAGCCGCCGCTGTTCCCAGTATTTCAAAACCGCCAAGAAAAAAATTGTCTATCTCTAATCGCGAAATTCAACACGAAATCTTTATATTGATCGCTATATTCTTAAATTCATGAAATAGATATTGTATATAGACAAAAATAAATTGATGTACAAATTAACATTAGGTTGCAAGATGAACAGTGTCATGCTTAATTTCGATGATTCGGAATGTTGGCGAGAACAATAGAACTTCAAATAGTGGATTTTATTGAACTAATTCGGCTCTTTTCAAAAAAAAAAAAATCACAGTTTCAATACGCAGATTTAATTAACTCGTTTAAAAGGTCGATCCAAATTTATGTATGGTCTGCGCACATGTGCATAAAAACAGCTCATCCGTAGTGAATCGTTCACCATTCGCAGAATATGCCTTAAAAGTTAAAAGCGGTCGCCACGTAAAGCTCGATAATAAATGAAAAAAAGAATAAAAATAAATAAAAAAGAAAGAAAGAAAAGAAACATAAAAAGCGCGGCGAGTAAAAAAAAATAATAAATGAAACCAGAAAGGGATAATTCAAAAAATGCATTCGAATTTCGAACATTCGAACACTTTGCGGCAGGACCGCCGGAATATCGTAACCGCCGACACAGTATAAGCCCATGGACCCGTGATCGATTATTGTGCATCACGCCGATGGCACTGTGACACAACCGGAGAGGCAACTGATTGATGAATTAGAATATTTTGTTCATGTATTTATATGGGCAAAGCCAATATTTTCATTACTACCGTGTCAAAAATCATCAATCCACTTTTTTTTTATTACAACTACAATATCGTTATTTAGACAAGTATTTTTTTAATAAGGAAAAATTAGGAGAAAAACAAAAATTACGCGACTGTATAAATCTTTATTTTATATATAAAAAAAAAATAACACGGTAGGTTTCAATCTTAACCAGTTTTAAGAATTTTTTCAAGTATCATTTTGTAGAAAAATATAATATAATGCCTATTGATTTATTAAAAAAAAAAAACAAATCGTAATTCAAGATATCGAAAAAAAAACTACGACATTCATAAATAGATTCTGTAATTTATTAAAACAATATTGTTTTAATACTCACAATAAAACTTTTGTTCAACTAATTTCACATTTTTAATAAATATCAGGACCGGTTTCACGTGCGCTCGTAATTAGCGAATACGTTTCTGAACTTTATTAAAAAAATGACGAATCATATTCAGTTAATATCTGATACATTTTTTTAGCAGATGATAATGTGAAACAGGTTCTGAAATTTACTAAAAATGCGGAATTAATACAAAAAAGTACTATTAGTAGTATCAAACTTTCTATCACTCGACAGTAACTTTATGTAAATTCATTATTAATATTAAATTGATTTTTATATATTTGATACTCTACTAGCTTTAAATACATACTCGTTATTCAACGTATTTTGGACTTGAAGAAACATCTTTAGATTTCTTAGAGTTAGTCTTATTAAAATGATTGTTAAACAAGCAAAACACGAGTCACACTAGCAACACAACCAGTTGTGAAGTAACAAAATTATCAATTTTTATTTTACATTATTCATATGAAAATATTGCTGAAAAGTAAAAAAATATACCAAATCAATTGTTTAACAATTAACATTTGTAAAACATTATTTGACTATGTACAAGTGTACGGAGCATACATGTGAGGAGCAAACATTCAAAAAGTGATTTGTCACACAAATACAGAGATTGGGAAATGATGATTTGAGTGTTGGAGAAATCACGGTTTGCTCGAATGTGACTCAACTTTGTGATTTATTTTTTATAGGAAAAAACCTTTTTTGAACAACAATTTTGATTTCCATTCATAGATTTTAGTATGGACTATCAGAAAAGATATTGAACGGCATTTTTCACTCATACTTTTTTCACATTTAAATCACTTAATGAATTTTTGACATATGCAGTTTCCCTCACCGTATTACATTTTCCGGTTACGATAGTTTGTTGGGCAAACATCACACATACGAACATCGCTCGTTCCAAATTCAAAGTTGTAATGCAAATGCCCTTTTTATGAGTTCGTCCGTTCGATTTCAAATGATTGCATTTGAAATCGAACGGACGAACTCAATTCGTTTTTCAATAAAAACGAATTGAGATTTCATTGTCATTTGTTGTTGCCTAATACTAATTCTCTATTAAAATTACAAATTATGCCCATATGTGTAATTATTTCGCCTTCGTTATCAAAATGTTAATATATAATGTACCATTAGTTCACATTATGACACACACACACACTCCAGCTTAAATGTTATTCTTTAGATCAGGGGAGGAAAATCATTTAAATTAATATTATGTAATCTATTTTTGAAATCTCATTACATTAACAATTTTATTAAGAACATTTTTGCTTTTTCGAATCTTATTACATTAAACATTTTTTCGGAAAGTTGGTGACAGAAATACTTATAACATTATAAATTGTTATTTTGTAATATACAATAGTTTTTCTTTTGACAATGGTTGTCATCTTGCTGATGAATTAGTTATCGGCGACTTTATCATTCAGTATCATAAAGGCTTAAATTACATTTGTTAGCAATCAAAAGATAGCCATAAAATGACATCACACTTGTTGAAATATTTTTTTATTGTGTTATATCTCGAATTTCATTTCACAAGATTAATTATTTTCTCAGTAGTCAAAAAATACAATCGTTTTGTGTATATATGTACTTGTTTATTTTTTTTAATATATCGACCCGTAATCGGCAGAATAACGTAAGCGACAATTCATAAATTTTACAGGAACGGTCATGTTTTGATCATAACAAAAGATTTTATTAACTTATTCTCGTAATAAAAATAATTCCTTAAATTCGGTTAGTAATATTAGGTAAATTAAGGTTTTTTTTACAAGCTTATTACGAGAGGAAGTTAAAAAAAAAACAACCTTCTTCTATACAGTTTATGAATCGTCGCTTACGATTCTCTGGCGATTATCGTTATTTGTATACAACTATGCGGTGACGCATCTGTAATCAACAAGTTCCCAAACGAATCCTATTTTAAAACGTAATTCTACCCAAAAAGCTCAACCAAAATAAAATTATATCACAATACATTGTTGTTTTTGAAAAAAGAATCACTATGAATCCATACATCTCGGAAAATATTCCAAATTTTCAAAATCTGCACTAAAGCTTTACGTTATGCATATGTCCAAAAAGGCTGATAAGCCATTTTAAACCTTACGGTAATATGGCCATTAATCTATAAAGTAGCATGCCAAAGCAATTGTCATTTGTCCAAAATTTAAAACTTTACAAAGCACAATTGAAGTTATTTCAACCGACATCAGATCAGTTTATAAGACATAAATTTATGATTTACAAAAATAGTCTATATGAATATAAACATAAAGATTTCTTTTACTTATAGTTATGATAAGTTGAGCTCTTTTCAATATAAGATTCAAATATGATTGAAAGAGATAGATATATTTTGCACTGTCTTCTTTCGATAGGGTTAAAAAACATAGCTCACTTGTGTGACGTTTAATATTGGAACAGCAGAAGAAGTAAATGGAATTTTATTATTGATTATTTATTTGCTAACGCATAAAACTAAAAATATTGCAGATTGAATATTTTATGGATCTGAAATTAAATCCAAAAAGTATTTTCCTAATTGTGATATATAATAGTGGGCAGTTGACACTCAGTTGACTATGTTCGCCATGAGCGAAACCGGTCCCGACCTTTTTAAATAAAGTGGAAATAAAGTACAAGGGAATATTGTGTTTTTATTAAAATAATTGTTACCACTTCAAAACACCCAATAAATAAATCCGTAAAGCAATCAGTTCACTGTTATGTTTTTGAATCACTTTGAGTAAGTAGGCAAAGCTATGATCGAAAATTATATTACTTTTCTATTTGAAAAAAGGTTGTGTTCAACAGTGTACAGCCCAACAGCCCAAGTTTAAATCATATAATTTCCAATGAAACATCTCAACGGAAATTGTTTTACGTGAACTGGTCGATATTCAGCCAACTCACTTCTCATTTTAAGATAGAGTTATTCTAGTAGCCAGCTGAGCAAGCTTATCACTTTTTAGGTGTTAACTATAAATTCTTCGTGGAAAGGTATAAGTTATATTTATATCATAAAAACGAAATTTCAAAACATTTTTTGTACTAATTTCACAATTCTGAATATTATAAGTGTTGAACTAGGAATTGCAATTCTGGGCGAATACATCAATGCTGGAATTTTAAATTAAATAACTGTAACATAAAACAATTTGTATTACTTTGTTATTCCTCTTTTTGTGTTACAACTTGTAACACGTGTTTCGCCTCTTTGAGAAGCATCATCAGACTATCTCAACGCTTACGAATAGATGCTCCTCAAATAATTAAATAACTGTATTTCAAATATCAATACCAGTATAACGAAAAAATATATAAATCAAAATGGGATCGCAATACTGGGCGAGAAATTCAAAAAGGTTATCTCATAAAATACGCCAAAAATATATAATAAATAAACTGGTGATTTTCATATAATATATCTTACGCTTTCTCAGAATGATAACACATCATTGAAATACTCATCAATTCTGGAACCAGTACATTTTGATAACCAACAAATTTTTCTACAACTCTTGTTTGTAATTAATACAAACAATTTTTAAAAATATTTTTTAATATAATATTCAATATTTGATTTTGGTTTATTTTCTATTTAGATATACAGGTTTTTTTTTAATTTTCGAAATCGGTATTTTGGTATTGAAAAATCACAGTGAATACTGGGATCCCGGTTTCGGTAATACCGGTATTACAATCCCCATGTGGAACTAATGAAAAAAAAAAAATCGTAAATAGCCTCTTCCCGTTTTTATGAAAGTAGTGAAAGCATCACCAGCATCCGTATCATGAATTCATTATAATTGTTGAAATTTTACTTTTAAAAAGATTTTGAAAATTTAAACGTGGTCACCGTAATTGAATCGTATTCATTTTCACGAGCGTTGGCCACTCGATTACAAAATCGAAAAAATATATCCGTTGAGTATTTACAAAAACCACCATACATTTAAAATGGGGTTACTTAATTCCAGCCTTTCTTGCAAATTTCTCGGTCTTATTAATTTATTTTTAAACAAAGTATCCGAACGTGTGGGGTGTTTACAACCCTTACAATATATCGTTTTACGATGTGGTCTTATCTAAGGATTCAATTTTATTGACATCATTCGCTTACCGCCCCTTTTCAAATAAACCATTTCCATTTCTACCCAAACTTAGTTTCATTCTTATAATGATTCATCTTTAACTGGTTCGTGGATTCATAGAAATGCTTCAAATAGCAATTGTATTTAATAAAATGTAAGTATAATTCGTAATATTATTTACACAAGTTATAATAACTAAGTGGAATAAAATATACGAATACGCCATTTTGTCTATGCTACATCTTTTCAATATTACACATATGGAAGAGAACACAATATCTCTGTACGAAACAAAAAAGAACTAAAAAATCTACGTACAGTACCAACGTAATTCCTAGTACATCATACAGACCAGATTTAATTTAAATTGAATCGTATGTGATTTGAATATTTCATTTTAAATTCACCTCTATGGTAGAGTGTATAAAGCTTACTATTGAGTATAATTTTTTGATACTCATCCAATAAAATGCAATATTAAATTCATTCAATAACGCAGTATGTGCTTTAAATTGATATTTGATAACAACCTTTATTGTTCAAGTGAATACGGTTTGTTTTAAATGTTCTAACTCACGGATGTATTCATATAAAATTTGAAACATTCAAATTTATTATTTAATGCACACATAAAGATTTTAACTCCTTCAAATTTGAATTATACATTTCATTCCTCGGCTTGATATTGCCAAGGTAAAATAGTCAGTATTTACATTATTGATTGGGATTTTTTTCGTTTGAATCATTTAAATACAATACGTTTTGCTCGGTTTTAGTTTATTGAACGTGTTCTCCGGTTGATTTTGATTTCGATCAGTGTTTTTTTTTTGTTTCATTTCTTTTACAATACATTTGAAAAGGATGGAATATAAAATAATAATTATGAAGCTTGTTCGGAAATTGAAAAATGCGTCTGGCGAGCTTTTTACATTTGGCGGGATTTTATATTTAACTCATTTAGTGTCAAAGGAATTTGTACATCTTATTTTTATTTAATTGTATCATTATTAATTGTTATTCATGATAAATTTAATTCGGCACATTTGTATAGCTTAATTATTCTTAAATTCTCTGCGTATTATAGGACGTGTATGCAAAATAAATAAGATCTCATTTAATTATTTGTTAAATATATATTTGTCGAGTGGTCGAGTTGCAACGTTCTTGGCTTTTATGTCAATGCGGGTTCGAATAGCAGTGCACACAGTTTTAAGATTTTCAAATCAAATTATATTCGAAGATATATGTGTTGCTAAAATCCGATCCTAAAAAATTGGCCGTACCGCGAGCGACTAACTAATCACCAGTTCTATCACCAGCTTTGTCATAGCCCTATCCTCCTATCTCTACTCTCTCGAAAAAGAGATTCTAAGCAACAGTTTATAAACACCCTAAAATTGAATTATAACTAACCGTGATAATTATTAACGTTTTTTCGAAATCGCTCCTCTGATGCAATTATTGTAATAAGCAAAAATAGTCTCTGGACTACGGTGTTCAAGGGTCAGAATGAAATCACGAAAAGTCTCGTTAATTGATTATTTATAAGCGATCTACGGATTCTTGTGCGAAGGCATGGAAGTATGTGATATCAAAAATTAAATCATAAACACGAAGGCGTAGCCAGAGCTTTTAGCTAACCATTGGTTTTGTCCTTCCCCTACTATCTTAAAGAGGTAAAGCAACTGAGTAATAAACAGATGTCATTGAAAATCTTCTGTTGAGATATATTCCATCAGGAGTCCGCATATTCGATATTGGGAGCGGATATGGTAAAAAAGTACAACAGTGTAATTAAATTTCTTTAATGAGTATTATATAAGCCATCGGCACTAAAATGGTTTACATTATATTTTTGGAATGCTTATTTTTAAATTTGAATTTGGAAACTCGGACTGGGGGCGTAATTGGATCTACATATTTATTTATTTATATTAATATTTTATTTTCATTATTACTCTTGTTTATACAGAGTGTTTCGAATTTATTTATTTTACGTAAATAATGTTTTTTGACTGTCAATTACACAGACGTTTGTTTTTTCGTTCGTCTGTAATTAAATTTTTCATAGTCGAGACTTCAGGACCGTACTTGAATTTAGTTTAGAGATTGTTTTAATAGTATATTTTTAGATTAAATAACGCAGTTAATTTTAGGAATAATAATAATTTAACTAGAAAAATATTCAATCGTTATGACTGAGGATATAAATTGTATAACTAAAAATAGCAGCACCAAAAAAACAATGATTTTTTTATTACAAAGATGATATTATTTACGATTTGTAGCTCCGTTTATTATACTTGTAACGAAGATTAAGTAAAGTAATAGACACACCACAAATAAATCTTTTTTTGTACACTTATTGAAACCCCTTAACCCCCCCCCCCCCTCCAATATACAAATTTTCCTTCGTATTTTAAAACCTTCACAGGTAGAAATTAATTATTTAATACAATAATTTTCATAAAATAATTCTTAGATATTTCAGCATTAGGCAATCTTCTACTTAATTTTATTTATATATAACTATTAAATAATGATTTGTATTTTTTTATTTTAAAGTTCACATTAAAATAATTACCAGACAATACAATATTATACAATGTTCGAGCGATAATTTTATTCAGATAGATGTTTCTAATATAGAATAAAGTTAATAATAAGTTTTTTCGTGTACCAAATCACACATAACAAATTGGTAACTATTAGTAATTTGCCGAATATTTATTTATTGTTGTAAATATAAAGGAAAGAACATAATACTACATGCACTTGACAAATTAAGATATACATTCGGACACATTTTTAAATATGGCAATTTTTTGTACACTTAAGTGCAAGCCAATTGGTCAATTATTGTTCCCGGGAAAATCCTAGAACACAATTAAATAACGTATAACGTTCGTTTCGACACGGGAAACATATACTGAACACAGATGGAGGGAATTGTGCAGTACATACATACATACAAAATATTGTTAGCTTACAAATTCAAAAATAACAAATAAAACTTAAAACTTTTTAATGAGTTCACTGTCAATACTTTGTGGAAATAGATTATTTTCAACAGCAAAAAAACACTATTTTGTACCAATACTGGATTTGTTCAATTTGCATTATCAACTGATATCATCAGTTGACGGGTATCAATATTGACAGGTTCCAGAATTGATGTGCCTTCAATGATGTAGTAAAATTTTAAGAAACTCTAAAATCACTTTTAGGTTGTTCACTGTCAATACTTGGTGGAAATGCATTATATTAAGAAAAAAACACAATATTCCTTTGTAATTTATTTCCACTTTATTGACAAAGGTGTCAGTTGTCAGTTGACAATGTTTGCCATGAGCGAAACCGGTCCTGACCTTTATAAATAAAGTGGAAATAAATTACAAAGGAATATTGTGTTTTTTCTTAAACTCAAAGTTATTATAAATTTGAATCGTTCAAATTATATACATTCACACAAGTGTTGTCACTAATGACACGGCTTTCGCCTTTCGCCATCTTCAGGCTTTAAAGTGCACGGATTAACTTGAACTCACTTGTGTGAATATAAATAATTTGACATTGAAATTCCACCACGCACCTTCAGTCGAAATCTTAAATTATATCTAAGTTATTATGGTTTTTAAGACAGTATTTGTATAAAATATCGGGATACCGATTTTGATTTCTTCACCCAGTATTACGAGCCGTATTTTTGCGTTATTTAAGCTTTTTTTATCATACCCGGTATTGGTATCTGCAATACCGGTATTTAATATGAAACACCGCTCTACCGGTATTGATATATTCGACCGGTATAGCATTCCCTATTATAGTTCAATTGTAGAGCACAAATGGTTAAGATTAACAAAACAATGTGGAATTCGGTATACTTCGATGCATACATCTGAATTCTTGATAATATGTAATATTTTATGATTATTAATCATTTCTCGTTGGGTATCGGTTAAAAAACTGATTCGTTTGAAAAAAATGGACAAATTATTATCGAAAAGTGCTGAATCATTGAAACATCTATGAGAAGGAACCCGTTCAGTTTTTGGAGATGAGAATAGTATTAAAAACACAATACACCTGCGTTTTGGGTTTCTATTCGATATATATATATTATATATCTATGCATATGTACTTGATAATATATATATATATATCTATACTTTGCTGTAAAAGTTTATACATCAAAATAAACCACCTTTGTTATATTTTATAATATCGACTGTGGAAAAGAAAAAATACACATAGCAAATTTAACAGGAGGCACAAAAAACGTGTTTTAGTGATTTTAGGTTAAAAGCAATTTATGAAATGTACACAACCTGGAAGTGCATGGAGACTTTCAAACTGGTGTTTAATTGACATAATCTAATCTATATATTAATACTCGATAATGTCCGTCCGTCTGAATGATTGTCCGCGATTTTCCCTCCCCCTCCTCCGCCCCAGCCCCGCTGTCACCATTTTTTTATTCATACCAAATACATACTTTTTTCGTTTGTATATGGTCGCGATTTCGCCTTTTCGATGACGTCAAGAAAGACGGTCCTCCTCCCCCCCCCCCCAATCCTGCTCCGCTGTCGCCATTAATTATTTTTTTTATTCATACTAAAGACATATTTTCCAAATACACTGTTTATTATTTGACGAAACAAATCAAATAGCTGAAAAAATTTCATACAAAAAAACGCCGCGACCGTGGATCGAACACAGAACTCTGGATTACCAGTCGAGCTCTCTATCAACTGAGCTAACGTCATAAATATCAAGGCGATAAAAATAGTGTATTTAAAATAAAAATTTGAAAATGGAACGATATTTGCAATTCCTACTGACTTCGATTGTTTGTATAAAAGATTCAAAAATGGAATATTGTCAAATAATGAATGACAAGGTAAATTTATGCTCAAATAGTAATATAAATAAAGTAAGCGAAATAGTTTGATAGATTGGGGTCAACGAGATTAAAATACGGCAAAGTGAGCCAAGTTAGGATGATGGGAAAAAGTGAACTGAACCCACCCTTTTTATTGCATAATTTCAATCATTTTTTCTCTAAAATACATTGTTTATGCTTTCGATGGATTCGTCGGTAACTTTTTGGAAGTACATTTGAATATAAAATAAAAAATAACTTAGATTATTCCACGTATTGTGCTACAAACTGTGACACGTGTTTCGCCTCTTTCAGAGGCATCCTCAGACAGACTTACTTTTACTTACTGAAAGTAAGTCTGTCTGAGGATGTCCTGAGCGTTTTTTTTTGGTTTATAACATTTTTTTTTTTTGAAAACTTTCTTTTTAAATCACATTACATCTTGATCGTATGAAAATAAATGCTATCAAAATAACAAAATCCGATTGACTAGCCAAGTAAGTTTTTCAAAAAATAAATATAAGACGCAATTATTTCAAGATTTGTTTTTAATCTAGATACATACGTGGTATAGTTAGTTGTTGGCGAAAGCATAGTTTCAGTATGATTAGTAAAATAACATCAGTAAAAATCATTATATATATTCTAAAAAACAAGTTCTATTTGGAGAATAAGTCAAAATTTTGATAATTTTGTTTTGATAAAATGTCCAATTAATTTATAATATTTTGCATGTGAAAATTGCATTTTTTATATAAATATAATTTAATTCTTTGCCCATTTATTTTCCGACTTTTTTCTCACATTCCATTGAAGTGAAAAAAAAGTTCAATAGATATTAAATTATTCTAAAAATTAGAATATTAGATTATTCTAAAAATTCCAAAATCTATATATTAATAGTCGATAAAATAATCACTTTTCACAAATCACAATTAACAATTCACAATTCACAAATGTGTGCGTACTGATGTCCTCGGGTCTTATTCTTTTTCTACGAAATATTTTTGTTAGCATACTTGAAAATTAGTTGAATAAAATATATATACTACGAAAAATGATTGTTAGCAACCTTGAACATTATTCCAAAATTTTAATAATTTACAATTTAAAAACTGCAGGGCTGTCGATATATGCGCCGAGATCGATTTATGCTACTATGAAAAATGATTGTTAGCAAACTTGAACATTATTCCAAAGATATAATAATTTACGAAATTTCTGCTACTTCGAAAAATAGTTGTTAGCAAACATAAACATTATTCCAAAAATTAGGTAATTTACGAGGTCTATTTCTGCTAATAGGAAAAATAATTGTTAGCAAACTTAACATTATTCCAAAAATTAAATAATTTACAATTTAAATACTACAGGGCAGGGCTGTCGATATACGCCCCGATATATTTATTTTATTTTAAGAATCTCTGGCTTATTCAATAAATAGGTTTGTAATTTTCTGACTACTTAAAAATGCAACAAAAATCCCCCCGTTGAGGTCAACGGGCTTACAGCTAGTATTAATTAAAGAAATTGTATAGGAAAAATCTTTTTTCTTGGTGTAAATTTTCACACGCTCATCTTTTTTCAAACTTAAAAGCTTAATTTAGATACTAATTCGGGATTTGCTGCTTACATACTTTTGTTAGAACCATTGGCGGATCCAGAAATTGTCCAAGGAGGGGGCCATTCAATTCGAAAATAAACATCATAAAAAGATAATACATTAAAAAATAGATGATTTAAAAATAATATATCTATATAAAAGTAGTCAATACATAATCAAGTATGTATTCTATAAAACATCGTAAACTAAAAAATTAAAGATCCCATTTCACAATAAAGTTTTAATAAAGTAGAAAAATGAAGAAAAAAAATCTCCTCAGGGGGGGCCATGGCCCCCATGGCCCCCCCCTTGGATCCGCCAATGCTTAGAACGTGTATCATGTTTGATACATTGTGATTATCAAAAAAAATAGGTGTTTTGAAAAAACTGTTGGTTACGTCATTTTTCCTTTTCACATTCGATATGTATACCACATCATTTATGGTAACAATAACAATCTATTTTTTTTATTTCATACCATATTTGTATATACATATATTTGGGGCATATGTATACCACGGGGCACTGCCGATAAGGTCACGTCGATATCTTTTAGTTCCGTCTAATTCTAATATATCTGATGAATCACAGCTCATTCTCCGATGGTATCGGAAGACGAGGCTGACAGGGTTGAGGCTCTTCCGAGACATACGGAGCATCAGCCTTAGGCCGTTCTCTAATATATGATGAACACCTTACAGATTCAAACCCTCGTGATCAATAAAAAATTCATTCAACAACGTTAAACACACTTCTGACGATGGCGTAAAACAGACATAACTATTAACCAATTTATGTAAGTATTGTAAAAATAAATACTATTACCATGAAGTTGTGTCAATCCAATAAATAGTATTGCATAAATATACCATTATACAGGGGTGGGCTGGAGTGGGCTCGGAGTTAAATGTTACTAAGGGCGGCGAGCCCCTTATTGATTTAAAAGAAAACAATATTCTCAGATCAAATTAGTATATAACTGTAATTTCTGACTTAATGTTATCTACGCCAGCTCCAGTATACACAGTAGTACATTTTTAGCCATTTACATTGATTAGTTTTCGGTAAATTGCATTTTGTTACATATTTTAAGTGTATTAAGTAACAATCGACTGCTGTATTGGATATTATTTCATAGAAGCAGTGGTGTAGTGGGGCCAGGTCAGGCCAGGTCTGCGACCTGGCACCTGAAAATGAGGAAGGCGCCCTGACACCTTTTTGAATTGTAACTTAATTTTCAAGTACATATGTGTATTAAAAATCATTTTTTTATTGATTTAATTGTTAAAACTTTTAAACTTCGGACGGATATAAAAAAAAATCCAAAAAAATAGGGAAGAAGTCAATGACCGATTTGGTACCTATTTATTTACCACTTCACGACTGCACAGGAGTGATAAAAAAATCACTCTTTGAGGTTAAGCAAGCCCTTTGTTTACCGTATTGGCCACCCATCGCTGCCATTATACATTGTAAAGCAGCCATTAATAGAATCAAAACCCAATAAAATCCAAAAATATCTTAATTTTTTCTTATTCATTTTGGACAAAGTAAAATAATGTTGCTATGCTTTTTATCTATGTATGTCATATTTATGCATTCAAACTTTTGAATAATTAATTCGTTAATTCTCACTAAGAAAAACACGTGTGTCATTTGGAATCTTAGACCCTTGGCAGCGATTAGTTTATTATTCTTCCTACTAAGCCAGCTTAAAAGAATCAACCGTCCCCCAAAAAATTGCATAACTCCCCTTATAAACTTGTTGTTGTATCTTTATCGTAACCATCTCGTTTACATCAACATTATATTGATGCCAATGCATGAAGCCCCGGCACCATTGTACATTTTTTCTTGTAGAAAATTGTAATTAATAAGTTTATCAATATATAACAATGGTAAAATTGGTTATAAAACAATGTACAGATAAGGTGTGGTTTTGGAAATATTCCTCCGAACGGTCAATCGATTAAAAAGTAATGATTATTATAAAATAATGTAAGATTATTTCGATTTGGAAATCGACCTGACAAGACAATGCATTGATTATAGTGATTATTGCTCCTCCGGAATGGATGTCAAAAATTATTGTGCTTCTCAAAAAAGATATTAAAATTGCTACGAAATGCTGAATCATTCTGCTCTTTACAAAAACTCACCATCATCAGGCATCGACGAATCAAAAATTTGATAACACTGTAAGAACCGACTACTTAATTACTCAAATAAACCTTGAACAAAAAAGGTTTGAACTACGTTCATCAAATGAAAAATGGGAAGGTTAAAAATAAATTCGGTGAATTCAGATCGAAATTGTTGAAACATTAAATTTTAGTATCATAACTCTGCTATTGAATGAACCATAATTAATACTTTCGATGGTTTCGACGGTAACTTTGTGGAAGTTCATTTTAATATAAATTTTAAAATAACTTCGATTATTCCACGTACTGTGGATCCACACAATACGTGGAATAATCAAAGTTATTTTAAATTTTATATTAGAACCATAATTAAGTCAAAAACGTACAAGCAGTGGTTAGTCAAGGCTTTGACGATTGGTTGTTATTATGACCCAAATGACATTGGATTCCATCTGCTTCTTCTTCCAACCGCATGATTACTCTGTCTTGAAAGGTCACTTTTGATAATCCATAGAAACTTATGAGGAAGCGAATGTATTGATGGGGGAAAGATAATCTTGGAGGGACCGTGTAGTGGTTTTGTTGTCAGAATAAGCAGTGAACTAGGTTCAAGATTATTTATTTCACTTTTTCTTGTTTCCGTTTTAAATAACTGTTACACCATAATTTGAATTATACATTGAAAACATGTAATACATTCGAATTTGTTTTTAAACTATTTTAGTTACATTAAAATAAATTAAAATAAAAAGCTTCAGTTGTGACAATACTTAACGTCAATAATAATATATTGAACTTATAAAAATGTTACGAGAAATGATGAAACATTCGTAAGTGATGCTGAAACACGGAATAACGATATATATTACACGCATCTGACGTTGATTTAATTTTTAATAGGGAAGGATTATCAAAAGATTTTTTAACTCCATGCCGTAACTCCTGGATATTCTCAAAGGATTTGATCAGCAATATTATTATTTTTTTATGCCTACTAATTTTTTTCTTTACCTATAGATTCCGTTGCGGAGTTTCTCTCTAACAAAACTCTTACCAACTGCTGTCCCTAGCAGCATTTTCTCATATCCAGAATATCCATTTTCAACCCTGCTTTGCATCATTCTTTTAATTATCTATACCAGAGATGGGGAACCCGCGGCCTTTTGACCACTCCGGTGCGGCCTTCTGGCCAATTCTGGAAAAAACGAGGTTTGGAGATATCTGGGAAAAAAGTTTAGCGAAAAGAGGATTTACAATTCTTCGGTATGCTAAAAAAAAACGAGGTTTGGAGATATTTGGGGGAAAAGTAGGGTAAGGGATTGAATATTAATCAATCCCGTCCTATGTTTACTGCGGCCTTATGTCGGATCAGAAAAATGAATGCGGCCTTTAGAGAAGAAAAGGTTCCCCACCTCTGATCTATACGCTACCCATTTTTCCATGTGAATTAAACATGGAATAAAAAAACAATATTAAACTATGATCATTATAAGGTCATATTTTTCGCGATATTAATACAGTTGATTGAACAACCTTCTTATGTTTCTCAATGGGTTAACCATGAATATGAATATATCGTAGGTTAACCATTGTGTTTTCAAGCAATTAAAATTCAGAACTAACCCAGCATAACGTGGAAACTCATTTGAACTTAGGTAAAAAATAACAAAATATCTTTCTTACACCAATTTGTAGCATTCGAGCTTGTAATGAAACAATTTAACAAACGGAATTTAATTAGAACTAGTAAAAATATAAGTACTGTATGATTAGACGATTTCTCTGTCTACGGGACATTTTAAAGGTGATATAGAGTGGGTTTGTGTAATGAGTCATTATTATATTACGGCGTGCTGCCAATACGTCAACAAAGGGCTCGCTTAATCTCAAAGCAATTATCGGTGTTCTGGGGAAGCAGTGATTTTTTTATCACTCCTGTGCAACTATATGCAATACTTAAATAATAAATTGATTGTTACTCTATATTTCAGGCATGCATAATTGGATAATATTTAAACCATTGATTTTTAGTTGAAATGCTGTTCTACATATTTTTTGACTGATTCTTGATTCGTGTTTTTTTTTTGTAAAGCTATTTAAAAGTATGTGTTTGAATACAACATGACATGTTCGTCAATTATTTTTTCTAATATCATTTCACATGTACATGGATGAAATTTTTGAATACCCTGTAATTCTACGGAATTTTTTACTCAGTAAAATATGGTTCAGTGATTTCAGTAATTAGTAAAAATCATCTCAATAAATTGATAATACTATGTATATACATAAATGTCTACATATTAAAAAAGAGTACAAAACTACGTATATATATATATATATTATTTCGATTATAACTTTTGAGTTAGATTATCTTGGGTAGGGAATGAATTATATTATAAACAATGGTTTAAAGGGGAATGGAATAGGGGTGAGCTGGAAAGGGCTCGGAGGGGCTCGCGCGAGCCCCTTGTTGAATTTTACTAAGGCCGGAGAGCCCCTTGTTAATTTAAGAGAAAACAATATTCTCAGATCAAATTAGTATAAAACTGCAATTTCTGACTTATATATTATCTACGACAGATTCAGTATACACAGTAGAACATTTTTAGCCATTGACATTGATAAGTTTACGGTAAATTGCATATTGTTACATATTATGAGTGTATTAAGTAACAAACTTAAGAATTGCATATAACTGCATAGGAGTGATAAAAAATTCACTTCTTCCCGAGAACACCGAGAATTGCTTTGAGACTAAGCTAGTCTCTTGTTAACGTTTTGGCAGTCCACCGCTGGAATGGAGGCAAACAAGATTGGAAACCCCTGCTTAAGGATAACAAAAAACTTATTAAACGATAAATTATAATATAAAATATATTACATTTCCACATATTATTATGTCACAGTCACCCTATTTTTCGATTTGAAATATAAAAATGTAAGTCCAAAAGCATTGATAGAGTAAAAAAAAGTTGATTTTATATGCGGGGGGCACTCGCTAGATAATATTCAACTTACTTGCAACATTTAATTAAATATTGTCTTCTCATAAAACCAATTAAAGTTTTTTTTAATTTGAATACGGTACAAACATGTTAAGTAAAAATGTATATCCTTATTTATTTATACCGTACATTCCCAATGGTCCGCCATTCCAAAGAATTTCAAATAAAAAATATTAAATTAAAACCTATTACTTTGCTATTACTCGAGTTATTGCGTTACTTAGTGTGAAACATCTTTCGCTTCACTGATAATCATTATCAGACTGAGTTTGTCGTTTAAAAAAACTCACTATCGTAATTATTCATAACAATCTTTTAATTATTTCACGTACAAGATAATTAAGACTGGAATTTTGCCTGTGACAGGGTATGGATATTAAAAATACGACAGATCTACAATAGCATAATTTGGAAACGCCCAGCTCCTTTGATCCATTGTTTGTTTTAGTGGTTCATATCACTCGTTTCCAAAAGTATAAAACAGTGATGCGCAACCTTTACCTTCTAGCGGGCCGCATAAAAAAAATATCATGGGTTCGGGCCGCAAAGAAAAAAAATATTTAAAGTACGCTCAATCCTTGTTTATACAGAAAATTTGTACGTACCAAGTAAAACAGCCTTAAAACCGTGTAAAAAAGATTAAGTGAATTTAGACCGTGTTATTTCGAAAATAAAAAAAACCCATGCAAAAAAAGGATTACGAGTACTTGCTTATTAAAAATCGTTTCATTGTGAAATATTTATGTTTCATTTATATGCAATTCATAAGCTAATGCGTTCTTGATCTTAATTTTTAACTTTTTTTTTTTAATTTGACATAATATTTGTAAGCCTGTTTCTATGAACCGATTTATTCTCCTTCATTGAAGAAGAATAAAAAGGGCCGCCACAAAATTCAAAAAGGGCCGCGGTTTTTGCATCACTGGTATAAAAGATATTTTAACTGGTTCATTAGTTAATCCACTGGCCATTAGTTAATTATTCTTGCAATGAACTAAACCAGCCATGATTTTTTGTAAATATGTGGAAATAGTGATAAGTTTTGTTTTATTGTATTTTTAAATATAAATTTATCTCTACCAAGACTTGACAGTTAACTTATGATTTTTTTTTTACTTACATACATCTTTACGTATATTTTGATTTTGTTATCTTAATTATTAAATACGCTAAAAAATGTGTGTGGGGATGTTTTTTATATTAGATCGTGGAGTGGGAAAGAATTCACTGTAAATATTGTTCAATAAATTCAAGTTTAAAAGGGGATACTATTTATTGCAACATATCTGAATGAATTTCGAATTAACTGTTAATGATTTAATCTTTAATAGGTTAAACGATGCAGGTCATTACAGCATCACTTATTTGCGGCAAATTTGACTGTTTTTTAGATATCTGCAACACGTACAACCATTGCTGAATAAATTACGAATGTAACATGGGGTTGTTAGTTACGTTTCTGATCAAATTCTAACCCCAAAATTCATATCCCTGTTTATAATACAATACAAAACGAGCACTTCGTCATCTCTCTGGCAGAAGTTGATAACTAATAAAAATGATTTAAGTATTACAAACTACACCAGCGTCGTTATTAAGTGTGAAGTAAATACTGTCACCGTACTGGCAGAAGTTGTTAAGTAAAAAAAATGGCAAGACTATTAAGATTTTTAATATCAATTCTTTGTCTGGAATAACAATGTTTACTGCGGCCTTATGTTGAATCAGAAAAATGAATGCGGCCTTAAGACAAGAAAAGGTTTCCTGCCCCTGGAAATTTAAGCCCTTATTTGGGTGAGATCGGTATTAAACCATCTATATTTGATACTATAATTATCCATGTAACATAAAATATCGATGCTAGAGGCATTATCCTAAAAGATGATTTTTTCATATGCTGTGTTTACTCAGAACCAATCACTCTTTTACCAACTCCTGCAAGAACTGACGGTGACGACTTGTTATCTAAGCTCGTTGCGGGTACTGTTTTTCTGAACTTGAGCATTTGCAATGATTCGCTGTCGTTAAACAACGCAGTGATAATGTTGCCAATTTTGAATGAGCAGGTATATCTGCCGAACTCCCCACTTTTATACCCTATATCTGAGTAAATATAATCATAAAAAATTCTCTGACAAACAAAAATAAATATAATTCTTAAAATTATCCACCATTCAAATCTGTAAGCATTCCCGTGGATTAATCCTTTTCGCCAGCAATGGCTTTAACCTTTAGAGGAGTGGATAGATTTATACAGACCTTACTTTAATTTACTGCCTTTTCTTAACATGACAATTTTGTGACTTTTTCCCAATGAATATATGTAATTCATACTTAGAGCATATATATGCTTATATACAGACACTCCTGTGTTGAGTTTAAAGTACTTCCATACTCATTTACAGAAAAATGGCGCCGACGTACATGTACGTCCATACTCCTCTAAAGGTTAAACCTTGTGATACATTTATTTCTTATTTAAACACGATACACTAATTTACTAAGCGTCAGTTCAAGTTCATCTGTGCACCTGAACGCATGAAGATGCCGAAAAGCAAAACCCGGGTCGTTAGTGACAAAACTTGTGTTCAAATTTGATTATGTTGCCGTCAAACGCGTCACATAATTGCAATCCTTTTTATTATGCATTGCAATAATTGCGAAATCAAACGTGTCCGGGGAATAAATTTTGGGCTAATATGAAATTTTGGCACACTGGTCGGGCTTTTGGCAAAGGGCCGGCCGTAACCGAGAGGGCCGCTTTTTGCCCCCGCGAAATAATTTCGCATTGGGAGCATATTTGAGATATTTGCGGCCCGAAATCTTTATTCTTTATGTCCAAGATCGGGAGGACGCTAAATTGGTGAAATTTACAGGTCCGGACTTCGATTAGCATATTGACACCACGATTTAGGAGATCCTAAAGATTCTTTTTTTTTATTTTATACTCTGTAATTTTGTTAATTCCATGCAGCTTGAACTATATTACACTACATTCCATTAAAAATAATATGACACACAAATTTCTATATATAATCCAACTACATTCATTTTTTTTTATTTTTTATTTTTTATTTTTGAATTTGTGATCGAAGACTTGAATGACTGTGCTGTCAAAGTTTTCTCCCACCAATTTAATCTTAAAATTGGACATAGTGAGAGGAATTTCCTAATTACTAGTCCTGCCCTAGCACTATTATAATATTCTTACTCCCTCCAAAAAAAGAAGGAAGCGACTGCATAACAACAAACAATTTTCATAAGATAGTTGTTGTTGAGATATGACTATCTAAAATTACATAAGCTCCACATTGAGAAAATAGAGACATAGTAACAAAAAAATGGAGTGCCCACAGATTATGGACAAATTAAATAAAGTTAAAAATTATATATGTGTATATTTTATTTTTTATACATAATGATATCGGCAGAAGTCAAAAATATTATACTATTATCAACAACAACAAAAAATCAGTAGTCGACACTGGTCAAGCTGAATATATTTATGTTTTAATAATTTTAATCACGTCAATTCAAAACATCACAAAATATTTTTTCATCCTAATTGCATAACATCCAAAACTTTCAATGCCGGCAATCAATTGAAAATTACATTTTTAAGTCCGTGGCAATAGCAATATGATCTTCCTAAAATAAAAGTGATTAAAAAAATTGAATATATAGATGAACAGTTAGAGTAGAAAGATTGCGCTCATTTTCTTCTGTGAACCAAAAATGGCGGTATACAATTTGTATCTTCCATAGAATGGTGATTAAAACATATATCAATCATGATTCATGGCAGTGCATGGGAATGCCGCAAGTCACACTTTTTGTGTTTTGATTTAACTTTCAACTCAAGCCACTCGTGGTGCTGGTAGTCAGTCACTTTCATAGTTCAATACGAGAGCTTAGGATCATAATAAAACTCGGTTTCAGCAATGCAATAATCATATTTATTAGTGAAACAAAATAATATAACTGTTGAAAATATACGATTGAATATAACTACAACTACTACTTGTCGCCTACTGTGGCCCAGTTGGTTAGAGCTCTCTCTACCGATCACGCAGATCTGGGATCGATTCCCGGTAAAATCCCAGTTAATTTAAGAATTATCAAATTCAAAGTTTTAATCGAAGACTGGGTGTTTGTGATGTCAATTCACGTAATTTCCTCTCCTCCCATCCCTCTGATCCTTTAATTACTGGGTGTAACAATAGCGATTAGTCAACCAGTAGTCCTGTTCTAGTCTTACCCTTCTTTCCCTAGTTTGAAAAAAAGTGAGGTTGAGCGACTGAGTAACAAATAGTCCTCGTAGAAAAAACTTCTGATGAGATACCTTCATTAGGAGGTCTTATGCTCCACATTAGGAGCGAACATGGATAAAAAAATAGCTACAAATGAAATAATACTATAAAGCACAAACGTAAATCACCTGTTATACTTTAGTGAATTGAAAATTTTGTTTTTGTAGATATACCCCTGTCTGTGATCCTAATCCCTTGAATATTAATTTTAAAAATATATATAATAACTAGCCTAATCCGTTCCTGGCCAGTTAGCGCTCGCATTCTTTTCCAAGATGGCCGTCGATGAGGAATTGGCGGGAACCGCTGCCGTTTGTTTGTTAACTAAATAAGTTTTTGTCCAAGTCTGCCGCGATCCCGAATGCGGCCACATATTTTATTAAAACATGCAACACGGCCCGATAGCAGTCCGCGCATCATATTTGGAAATTCCAATCACCGTTAAGACTTACTTATTTCATTAATTGTGGAAGCCAAAGACTGTCGTCGTGAAACAGCTCCATGCCGATGAAAACCTTTTTTTTATCTAGGCCATAGATTAGAGGACGTCTATGAGTATTACCCAAATTTATTTGAAAAATAAAGCTACCACTAAAATCTAACTTTTGTTTGAAGTTTTGTATTATTCTTCTCAAAATACAAAATAAATATCATAACGAAACACTGTTCCGAACGCTCTCTTAACTATGTTGACCTTTTGGGCAATAGGCAATAGAAAGGAAAAAGGACGTAACCCATACATTGCAAATTTTACAGGAGGCACAAAAAACGTGTTCTGATGATTTGTGTTCATATGCTAATTATGAAATATACACAACCTTGAAGTGCATGGTGACTTTTCAACTGGTGTTTTATTAACATAATCTAATATTAAATATTTTTTAATTTAAATTTTTAAATTTTTAATAAAAAAAATATTTGACATTACAGCTTACGCCAATGAGTCAAATATTTTTAAAGTTTTAAAGTTGAAAGATCATACGAGATATACTCGATGAGATGAGATGAGAGAAGTCACATGAGATTAACTCAAGGAGAATTGACGTCACAAACACCCATGTCTTAGATCTCAATTGAAAAATTGAAAAAATCCAATTTGACAATATGACCTTACCGGGAATCGAACCCGGACCCCCATGATCGGTAGAGCAAGCTCTAACCATCTAGACCACAGCGGGCGATATATGTCGCCTGCAGTGGCCCAGTTGATTAGAGCTTGCTCTACCGATCACGCAGGTCTAGGTTCGATTCCCGGTCAGATCACAGTGAATTTGAAATTTATTCAATTCAAAGTTGTGATCGTAGACTGGGTGTTTGTGATGTCAATTCACATAATTTCCTCTCCCCCCATCCTTCTGATCCTTTAATCACTGGGTGTAGCAATAGCGATTAGCCAACCACTAGTCCTGTTCTAGCCTTATCCTTCTTTCCTTACTACTCACTTTGAAAAAGTGAGGTTGAGCAACTGAGTAACAAACAGTTCTCGTAGAAAAAAAAACTTCTGTTGAGATACCTCCATTAGAAGGCCATATGCTCCACATTGGGAGCGGACATGGATTAAAAAATATATATTAATTAAAGAACTTGTCTAGGAAAAACCTTTTTCCAGTCTTTTTTCTATGTTAAACTTAAAAGCTAAATTTAGATACCAATTCGGCATTTGCAGCTTACATCGTTTTTATAGAACGTGTATCAAGTTTGATACATTGTGATTATCGGAAAAAGCTGTTTTTAAAAAACTGTGGGTTACGTCCATTTTCATTTCCTCAGTCGATATTATAAGTGTAAAAATGTCCACATTTCGAAACTACTAATTATTGAATTAGCCTTAAGTTGATTGAAATCTATTATAATACTTGTAATGAAGTATAAAGTTCTACAAGAGTTATAGAACATTGTTGAGAGTTGTCAAATACGCTCAATGGTAAAACAACAATCAAGAATATTAGAATACAACAAAGTAAATATGTTAATCAATAACTAGCTGATAACTTATTGTACAAAATGTTTATAGATTAATTCTAATAATTATTTACAAATTTAATGTTAGGGGTGATTTCATTAAAAGCAATATAGCGATAATTTCTACTGGACATAAACAGGATATTATATCTTTCAATAGACATTATTAGATGATAGATATGTTGGCAGAACGCCATCGTCAAAGCTGAAACAGTTTTTTTTAATATTATATATACAATAGTAAATTTCAAAAGTTTCGAGCCTAATGGTATTAAAGAGGTACTAGAATCGAGCAATCATTATAATTTTCTTTGTAAACAACGTGTATTTCGATACGTTGTTTTAAATCAGCTAGTTAACTTTGGTCAACGTCGGTGACGGATCTTCAGGGTTTGAGTTACTGTACCAACAGCATTTTTCTATAAATTTATCAAAGGCATGGGTGTTTGTGATGTCTAAAAACTCCCTCCCACCTTTCTGATCCTTAAACAACGGAACGTAGCGAGAGCGATCAATTAACCACTAGTCCTGTTCTGCCCATTGTATTTGTTTTGTTAATTCGACCTAGTTGAAACTGATCATTTTAAATACGTTAGTGTTAGTTAAATATTTTATTTTAAAATGCATTTGGTACGTGCCTAAAGCTTCACGATATAAATCTTTTTTATTGCAAAAATAATATTTCCATCTTCGGTTCGTATTTATTATGTTGCATTTAAAATATTTGGATCTCTGGAGTGCATATATTTAGTAGATTTAATTAATATTTAGCTCTCTGTGTTTCGATAAAAATTTATGGCCGAAACATGCTATTTATCGAATCCAATCAATGTATTTTAACATGGTTTAAGGCAGGGTTATCACTTTTTTAAACGCAGGGTCACCATTTCTTCTGTAAAAAAAAACAATGAGTAAATCGCGTAAAAGCAAAAATGTGTAAAAAGAAGATCGGGTGTACAAAACTCGTTAAAGAATATTTAAGCTGCAGTGGAGACTGCAGCTTAGTTTTATCAGATTAAATAAAAGTGGAATTTGTACAAATGATTATTTTATTTTCATCATATAATGCCTTTCCTACAAGTATTGATAGTGAACACCCTCAAAGTGATTTTTATTAGAACTGACAAAACTATCTGGAATGATTTAATCTCTTCGTATGACGCCACACAGTTGCTAAATGCAATACAACTCGCCCTGTAACTATGGTATCCAATCCCGGGATTCCGTAAAATTCTGTGATCTCAAAATTCCGGGATTCGACAATACTAATATTGAGATTTCGGGGTTGAGACAATGAAACACGGAAGAGCTAAAAAAAGAATTCGCACTGTTCATTTTTGGGCAAATCCGTAAATTCCTGCGATTTTGGACTTTGGAAAATTTTTAGAAGAGCTTAATGAAAAAAATTGGCGCTGGTAATTTGGGGAAATCTGTAAATTTCTGACTGTTTGAAATTGACACATTGTTTGGTAAATCCCATGATTTCAAAATCGCCGACCAAACATTTTCTCAATCCCGAATCCCAATTTATACACGATTTTATGCTGAGTGTTCAATCCCGGGAAAAAATGTCAATCCCGAAATACCGGGATCACAAAAAGGGTCCGGGATTGGATACCTTACCTGTTACTAAGTCAGCATGGCATCGAGAGTTGGGAAGCCTATATGTATATTATTATGATTCACATAGTGAAAAAAAGTGTCTTGTTATATCTGATTATGCCATGAAGTTATGCAATAATTGTAGCAAAATTACTTAAGATTAACATGATAAAATTACTTAATCGCTATGAGCCTTATATAATGGTTTAAGTTAGGTCCATTGAAGGCGTAAATGGCTCAGCATTTACGTGTGGCGACCCGTAGGTCAGGGTGTAGGTCAGGAGTGAAAAAAATGGAGCTGGGGTCCCCTTTTCTGAACGTGCTGTTTTTATACGAGTATATTCCGATGGGACAATGTCGTTTTATTCGAAGTCAATCGGGGTAGAGTGAAACGAAAATGATATTGTAGTTTAATTTGTAGTTTCCGGAATATCGACAACGACACTTAGATAAAACTATTTTTTTGTTTACAAATTATAGATCTATATTCTCAAATTGCATGTCTTTATTCAAAATATTATACTTGATGAGACTAGGACCGGATCACCGTTTACAGCGATATGAAGATACATACTAGAATTTTTTTATATTATTTCCACCGAGAATTTTTTTTTTTTAATTTAAAAAAAAATTGACATTACAGCTTACGCCAATGCGTCAAATATTTTTGAAGTTGAAAGATCATACGAGATATACTCGATGAGAATTTTTGTAAGTCACATGAGATTAACTCAAGGAGAATTAACTTCACAAACACCCATGTCTTAGATCTCAAATTAAAATTGAAAAACTTCAATTTGACCTTACCGGGAATCGAACCCAGACCCACCTGATCGGTAGAGCAAGCTCTAACCAACTAGACCAGGGTTTCTCAACGGTTCAGTTCAGTACAACACAGTTCAGGGGGGGCACGAGCAAATTGAGGATTTCAAATTCCTCGGTGAGCTAAAAAAAAAGGTATGGGGTCCACAGAAAAATAAAGACACTCAAAAGGGGCCACGCTCCCATAAAGGTTGAGAAGGTTCCCAGCAAGGAATCACTTTTTCGACAGCAATGGCTTTAAACTCAATGATACATTTATTTCTTATATAAACACGAAACATAATTTACTAAGCGTCAGTTCAAGTTCATCCGTGCACTTGAACGCCTGAAGATGCCGAAAGGCGAAACCCGGGTCGTTAGTGACAAAATCTGTGGGAATGTACATAATTTGAACGATTCAAATTTAAAATTGACAAGATTATTGTTTTGGGATTCGAACCAGTGGACAACGTTACCGAGTTAGCCTCTGGGTTTATCTTAAAGATTACATTACTAGCACAGTTTTCTTTTTCGCCAACAAGAGGTTTCGACAATTATTTCCGAAGTAAAAGTGTAGTGACATTGTTTCAAGCTTTCAAAAAATGTTTTTTTTTTTTTTTTGTTATGCCTACTTCTTGGGTATATTGTTATTGTATTGGACATTATAATTTCAATAAAATCATTTCATTTTGATACAAGGCAACGCAGCGCCGCGCATAAAAATTACGTTTTTAAATGAAGTCAAATGCCGGGCGAATCAATTTCTTCTTCGGTTATATTAGAAAATCCACCAAATTGTCGACACATTTCAGAGAAGTGAGTGATGACGTTAAATAGTTATGATTGTACTTTAATTTAGAAACATATGTATATAAACTTTTATCAACACACATTGCTATATTATATATCTCAGTTTGCATGTATTTTGTAAGAATTGATATGGCCTTTAATCTTTTCGCAGGAATCAATTTCGTTGATTGAACTCTACTGGAATTTCCACATCTAATTATGGTTGACAGACGTTAAGATTTATTTATTTTTTATATACACTCATTTTTGGCTTTTACTTTTTTAATGATAATTCATACTTAATTGATTTGTGATGTAATAGTTTGCATTGCTAAGAGGTCTTCTACTTTTTATTTTTCTTGTATTTTGCTTCAATTTATTCGCTTAGTTGTAATACCAATTGTTTGTCATACCTTGTTTTTCTTACATAACTTTTGTAAAAATATCACTGTTTCATTGTATTTCTTATCAGTTGACAATGCTCACCATGAGCGTAACCGGTCCTGATTCAATAAATTTTATGTGTAAAAAGTACTAAAAATGTTTATTATATAATATGCCATCGATTTTACCTAAATTACGTTTGTTATCACTATCAAATGGTATGGTCGAAAATAGAAGCAATGTAAGTATTTTGACTATACTGTCCAGGGGTGGAGTGGAGGGGGTTCGGAAGAGCTCGCGAGAACCAAATAAAAAAATGTAGATCTAAAATACATAACAATTTTCAATCGTATTACAATGGAGTTCTGCCAAGTAAACGCTAATTCAATCAATCAATACATACTATCAAAAAGTTTGATAACAGTTAAAAATATTATAATTATGTTACCAATGGAAATGAATCGATTTTATTTATAATTCAAACAAGATTGAATTAATACTTTACAAAAAATTAAAATAAATCTTTTTTCAGTATCGGACTACATATTTCTATCTCGATTGAGTTTTTGATACAGTACTAATATGAAAACGATTATGATATGAAAACTTTAATTTGTTTATTTACTTATTTCATTTATAGATTGCAGTGTAGTGACTGCCAACATTTCTACATCGGTAAGACATCACGAACTTTGAATGTAAGAGTGGCTGAACATTTGGCTGCTTTTAGATTAAAGAAGGACACTTCAACTTTTGCCAATCATCTGCTATTGGAGAATCACTCGTTCGATGCAGATGTAGGGTTGAAATTGTTACACAAAAACACATGTGAACATAAATTGTTTTATCAGGAAATAAATAGGGCACAGCTTTCCAGTTTTCCAATTTTAAATGAACAGTTAAATCTCCCAAATTAATTCTAATAATATGTCGTTTTTTAAAAAAATATTTCATTTTGTTTTATTTTATTATTGTATTTATTTTTTACGTTTACATTTTATTGTCTGGCAATTCATTATGCCCAATATTATAATCTGCCCACTTAACTCACAACAATAATTCTTATCGTAAATTCTCGCTATCAATTAGGTTAACAATACGTTTAGAGCGAATATACTTGTGTGTTTGTATATAGACAATACAAAATTTCCGCTACCTGTCAGTTCGAGTGCATTCGCGCACTGGATAGCGCCGGAAGATGCCGAGAGGCGAAACCCGGGTCGTGTTCGGCCAAAATTATAATGGAAACATACATAATGAAAATAGTTCTGATTTAATTTGTTTATATATTACGAATAAAATAATCATGCAATCGGTTCAATGATATTAATGATTAATTCAACTCGAGGTTGTTGATTGTAATAAATTACATAATTGATGTGGGCTTTCTTTTCGCTACGTCGGTAGAAAATATGTTAAGCTATAAATAAGTTAATTACTGGTTAATTGTAATCTAAATTGCATAAAATTCCGACTTAGCAAGATGGCGCCCGCTTTCATAAGAAGTTCCGTCAAATTCAAAAATGGAATTTGATTCCGCGCTTAAAAATTCCGCAGGAGACAGAAATTTGTCTCGAAAAAATTTTCGAACGATTTTGAATTCTTTTTCGGAAATTCGCGCGCGCGCATTTCGCAGTGTCGTCCTTTTTGCGTATGAACTGTTGCTTTCTGTGTTTTTTGTTTTGTTTTTGTTTTTTCGAAAAAGGAACAACACGCTGTCACTAAGAATATTAGTAAAACGGCGTAAATTTTTCATAATATTCAGAGGACTTAATCAGACGAAAGTGCAAAGGTCAGCAGTGTCATCATTCGAAAAACAAAAACTCTACAATATCAACAAGTAAATAAAAAACGTTTATTGTGCCACCACCGCCCATTATGTGTACGTCTTGCATAATGCAATAACAATCAAGAACATATTATTTACACTTTCTCGTCACACTATTGGTCCGATGCAGAGCTACACGGGGCTTATATTTTAACGATGGTTTATTTAGTACCAAGACAGAGTAGTAAATTATTTTCAGTGCTTTCTCCGTGTGCGATATATTTTGAATTAAATAATTGAATAAACATGTTTGTCACTTCCCGGTAAGGTCACAGGGAATTTGAGAATTATTCAATTCAAAGTTGCGATCGAAGACTGGGTGTTTGTGATGTCAATTCACATTATTTTCCTCTCCTCCCATCCTTCTGATCCTTTTATAACGGGGTGTAGCAATAGCGACAGGTTAATCACTAGTCCTGTTCTAGCCTTATCTTTCTTTCCCTGAAAAAAGTGAGGTTGAGCGACTGAGTGACAAACAGTTCTCGTAGAAAAAAACTTCTGTTGAGACACCTCCACTACGAGGCCATATACTCCACATTGGAAGAGGACATGGATAAAAAAAAATAACTTCAGATTATAATTGTCACGGTGGGTAAAAAAATCTCTTATTAAAAAAATCAAAATTTGATATTGATCTTACCAGGATTTAAGCCAGTAACAATGTCATTGACATATTAATGTTCTTATCGTTAGAGCACAGAGGTTAGGTTGCCCAGTACATATGGCATACCAATGATCTAACTAACATCGACACCTCGTAACTGATATTTGACTTTTTTTACTACGACTCGTTAAAATAAAAACGATTGGGGAAAACAGCAAAAGAACTAAAAATGAATTTGCTTTCAAAGAATTACCTGTAGTTTACAGAAGAGTGGACAATTTCGTTTATTTTTTCATAGTACATACCTACATACAAAGTTTAATCTAAATATATACGGCAGTAGCCGAGAATAAAAAAAAATCTATACGACTTGTCAAAGTTAGAACATAGTTGCTAAAATTTAATCAGCGGTCGACGCCACCCCGCGACTGTCAGCTGAATTAATTACTTAATTATAAATATAATATAATGTGCCTCATTGACACCGGTTTGATTTTTGCTTAAATAATGAGTCCCGCAAATAAATAAAATTCTCTCCATCATAACCCGCTGGGCCCCGAACAACACAACAGAACATTGCATTATTTCTTTGTAAGTAACTTATTTGAACCATTCACGAGAGGCGAGCGAAGATTATTTACTTTTTCTACTACTTTTATACTGTCTTTCTAAGCAGTGTTAGGTTGTTATCGAACCATAGTAAATTTTCCATGTGCATCCTCATATTAAATATTAGCTAATAGTGGTCGCCTGCTGTGGCCATGTTGGTTAGAGCTTGCTCTACCGATCACGCAGGTCTGGGTTCGATTCCCGGTAAGATCACAGTGAATTTGAAAATTGTTAAATTTAAAAGTTGTGATCGTAGACTGGGTGTTTTTAATGTCAATTCACATTATTTCCTCTCTCCTCATCCTTCTGATCCTTTAATAACTGGGTGTAGCAATAGCGATTAATTAACCACTAGTCCTGGCCTAGCCTTATCCTTCATTCCTTACTACTCACTTTGAAAAAAAAGTGAGGTTGAGTGACTGGTTAACAAACAACTCTCGTAGAAAAAACTCCTGTTGAGATACCTCCATTAGGAGGATATATGCTTCACATATAGAAGGGAAGCGGACATTGGAAAAAATATTAGTTAGGTCAGACTTTTGTTCAAAAAGATAGAAACATATAATTTTGAAACGAATACAATACACCTTTTTTATTAATGTTGTGATTAGTACAAAAACGACGCAAAATCCGGCTTTTTTATTGAAATACAACTCCGACTCCGATTACGAATTGATTTGTTCAATCATTTTCGTTTAATTTACATGTTTGTACATTATAAGATTATTTCTAGTCAGGCTAGGTATGCAAAGGTAACACTATGGACTTTTGTGGTTTGAATACACATCATAATTATTTTTTTTAAATGGGTCATAGTCGTAAGATCGAGTGTAGGCTACGTGTCCTAGACAGTTCATTCCTTGTGGAATAGAAAGCTCATTCTTTGCCGTGCCATTTTCCAAGATTTGTACTTCGGGGTACCTAAAACCTGGGCTTCGAACCGGAATCGAACCGAAAAAAATATCGGCTTTTTTTCGATTAACGCTAGTATAGGGTTTTGAGATTTTCAATTTCCTCGGTGAGCTAAAAAAAAACGAGTCACGTAGATATTTTGGGCAGATCGGTAAATTCCTGGACTTTTGGATTCGAGCTGAACCGAAAACCGAAAACCGTTAAAAACCGTTATTTTTTCCGGAACAAAAACCGGAACCGAACCGATATATATTTTTTTACTTGAACCGGAACGAAAAGCGGAACTAAAAAAATAGCGGTTCGAAGCTCTGCTTAAAACAGACAACTTTCCCGAAGATTTGTCCCGGGACGGGAAATTTAGCTAAGACCTGTGAAGAAGGGGCGCTAAAATGTTTTGAAAAATACAAAATCTATCCCTCGACCTAGGTCCAGATAGCCTTGCTACGGTCCTGTGGTCACGGTTCTATCTAGAGTCGTTACGTATATCGATGGATTGATAATTATATATTTTTATGTTCTAAGCTCAGTGTAGCAGTCGTAGGCAAGGACCACGATTCACTACCTTATGGATAGTAGTTATAGAGTTCAAGCGTTGAATATATGTAATTTTGTTTCAACCAAGTACATTTACGTGTCCCAGAAAGCCTGCATTGAAATATACATACATATTTGCACCAAAATTTAATGTCGAAGCTCACCACTCGTTGAAACCTTTTCATGCACATCATAACGTAGACAGCCTCTCATCGCACCAAATAATATTAACCCTTTCGTTACTTTGGCCGTGTTTCAACTTTATCCATAAATTAGGAATGCACAAAAATATTTTATAGCCTTTTTACTTATAGGAAATTTTTATATTATCCCAGTTGAATTCAGTCCTGTACGGTATTTCATCAGTATCACCTGCCAATTTATTTAAACTTAATGATGGTGAAATACGATTTGTTTTACCCGCCACCATCTTTCGTGCATGATGCACGTTAGATTCCCCTTGACGTGTCTGCAAATGTCAATTTAACGGTCACAATTTTGAGCGTAAAAACGATAAAAAAAGAATTTAACTATACGTAAAAAAATACGTCTTGTAATCGAATAGATTCAGTTTATCACTGATTTTATTTTCCGGGACTATAAAAAAACAACGATAATGTCGATGTCGAAAAACCATGAAGGTGAGAAGGATAGGTTACAGTTCAAATATATTATGTACATATTTGTCAATATTAAAAATTGGATCGAAAAAACATATGGACTTACAATGGAGGTATCTCAACGAGAACTGTTTGTTACTTATATATGCTCAACCTCTCTTTTTTTTAAAGAGTAGGGATGGAAAGTATAGGTTTAGACTAGTGGTTAGGAAATAGCTCTCGCTACGACGGCTTTTTTGTGATAGAATGTGTGGGAAGGAATTTAAGATATCGCATACATCCTTGCCTTTGAACAGAAATACATAAATCGATTTAAAACAACTATTTATAAAAACGGTCCGTGCTGGGATTCGAACGCGTGACCTCCGTAGCCAAAGCCAACGACGTTGACCACCCGACCAGGTAGGCGGAAAAACTATTACGAATTATAATTAGGCCCTCAAAAAGTGAAGTGAGCCAACTAGTAAAATAGTAAAAGTTTTGTAAAGTACAATCACGTCTGTATTTGGTGTTTTGTACATTTTTATTTTACGGAGATGCAACTATTGCAATGTGTATTAACTGAGGTTACTTCACTTTTACGATACTTTATGAGGTGTACTTTATTTTTTCCAAAATGTCACTTGGCTCAATTTACCTCCAATTTTTGTTTTATTTTTAATCCATGTCCGCTCCCAATGTGGAGCATATGGCCTCCTAATGGAGGTATCTCAACAGAAGTTTTTCTACAAGAACTGTTTGTTACTCAGTCGCTCAACCTCACTTTTTTTCAAAGTGAGTAGTAGGGACAGAAGGATAAGGCTAGAACAGGACTAGTGGTTGGCTAATCGCTATTGCTTCACCCAGTTATTTTTAGGATCAGAAGGATGGGAGGAGAGGAAATGATGTGAATTGACATCACAAATACCCAGTCTTCGATCAAAACTTTGAATTGAATAATTCTCAAATTCACTGTGATCAGACCGGGAATCGAACCCAGACCTGCGTGATCGGTAGAGTAAGCTCTAACCAACTGGGCCACAGCAGGCGACAAATGGTCATCTAATGGGCCTATTATTATAACATTGTTCTGGATTTTGAAATCTTAAAACTGTTAAAGAATTTTAATAAATATATTTTTCCTGTTCCTCTGCAAGCGGAATTAAATGCAAGTTGTATATGAAATACTATTTCTAAAGAAACACCCGGCATTCGAGTTTCCCAACATAAGACAGTTTTTGCGCAAAAATATTGTAAACAAAATTAAAAAATTCTCACAAAAAACTGCAAGAAAGGGGTGAAAATACAGCTAGCTATCTCCACAATACAATGTTTAATGCGCAAAAATATTGTCGAGTCATGTTTCAGCTGTGAGGGCTGTCTTTAGATACGTTTTTTTATGCGGGGTGCGTAGGGTGAACATGGCATTCGATAGGGGCTGCTTTATATCCGGTACACTTTTGATATGTGACAACAATCTTTCACTTTCATGTTTTGATGGTTGAATCTCTCTCGTGCAGCTATGCATGGAAGACGATATACATGAATTTACCCACCGTAGATAAACTATGCATATACAATAATGTAGACTATATGTTCTGTTAAGGGTTTAATTGTTTTTTTTAATCAACGTCCGCTTCCAATGTGGAGTATTTGCCATCCTAGTGGAGGTATCACAACGGAACTGTTTGCTATTCCGTCACATAACCTCTCAAAGATATGGGTGTTTGTGATGTCTAAAAATTCTCTACCGTCTTTGCAATCCTTAAGTTACGAAGCATAGCGAAAGTGACTACTTAACAACTAGTCCTCTCCTGCCCTATTCATTTATCCCTTATTTAATTAGATCTCACATATTGCTCCCAAATGCCGAATGCAGCCGTGGAATACTTTACATTTATTCTAAAAAATGTAAAAGAGTAAAAATATCGGGTATTACAACAAATATGAAACATTGAAAATGCGTCAAATGTTTTGGAATTGAATTTTTATAAGACATTCAAGATCAACTACCATGTCTTTAAATTTAAATTGAAAAAATCTTAATTTGACATTGATCATACCAGGACTTGAACCTACACCCGCGAGTTCACAACTAGTCCAATCAAAATTTGAACTAGCATTAAATCGAGCCCGGACTTTGTGATCACTAAACGCAAGGATGGGCTGGAGGGGGCTCGTTAAATTTAACTAAGGCCGACGAGCCCCTTGTTAATTTAAGAGACAACAATATTCTCAGATCAAATGAGTACATAACTGCAATTTCTAACTTATATATTATCCGGACAGCTTCAGTATACATTGTAGTAAATTTTTGGCCATTTACATTGATAAGTTTACAGTAAATTACACATTGTTAAATATTATGAGTGTATTAAGTAACAATCGATTGTTTATTTAAGTATTGCTTATAATTCCATCGGAGTAATTAAAAAAAACTCACTGCTTCTCAGAACACCGAGAATTACTTTGATATAAAGCGAGCCCCTTGCTAGCCTATTGGTAGCCCACCGCTGACTAAACGGGCTACTTTTTTCATTATTTCATAAAATCTACAAATGTATCAATGCTGCATGGTCCCTCTATTTCCGAACCGTCTTCTAATATTTAAAAAAGTCTCATTTTAATCCTTTCCCATAGAATAAGTAGGAGGGGTGTCGTTTCCCGGTTTTATGGGAATCTTTTCAATGTGTTTTTTTTTAGTCTAACGGGGGATTGCGACCTTCTTTGTTGCAGGTATTCGCGAAACCAAATCAAAAACTGTATATTTTAAGTATTTTAACCCAACTTGCAACTGTTCAGTGATCCGGAATAACATTATCTAGGGCTTTTTCTTCTTTGAACGTATGTAACGGGAAGTTATGTAATCGGAAGTAGAGATTACATTAAAACACATAAGAATCTACTTTTTTTACAGTAGGTACACGTTTTTGATGATCATTTTGACTGAATCCAAAATATTCTATACATAGATTTCATTCCTAGTGTACATTTTTTACGATTATCTCTTTGTTTTATTTTTCAAAATTGAAGACTTGAAGAAGATTATTAAATAACATATGCAAAATTCCGTCAAAAGAAAAAGTTTATTTCCGGAGGAAATCATGTTATAATATTTCGATTGATTCGGTAGTAGGTATGTGGAAGTTCATTTTTTTATAATAAAATTGAAATTGATAACTTAGTTTTAGTTTATTCATAAATAACATTACGATAGTTTGTCTGATAATGCTTCTCAAATAGGCTACAACGTGTGGAATAACCAAGTTCTCATTTTTTTTAAAAATCCATGTCCGCTCCTAATGTGGAGCATATGTCCTCCTAATAGAAGTATCTCAAGATAAGTTTTTTCTACGAGAACTGTTCAAAGACATGGGTGTTTGTGATGTCTAAAAAAATCTCTCAAACCCTTTCCGATATCTTAATAACTGGACGTAGCTATCAGTTAACCACTAGTCCTGTCCTAGCCTTATCCTTATATCCCTACTACTCTCTTTGAAAAAAAGAGAGGTTGAGCAATTGAGTGTATTATTTATGGGAAATAAAACAACATTTGCAATATGTATTAATGCCACTTTTGTATATGTTTTTCGCTGACAAATATTATTTTGGTAATTTACACTGGCTATATATTATTTTGCCATAACCATGTTACATATTTTTCCTAGGTGTACAACCACATAATTGACTTTTTAATTGACATATATACTAACCTAATTTGACAGAAGGAATTATACGAGAACTGATTTTGAGTTAATTAAAGCGCATAATTTATTTTACATATAATATGTATGAGATACTATAACTATTAGAAATGGTTATATTATAGTGATCACTTATAAGTTTTCAATGGATGGTAATGTTTAAAACATCACATTTTCTTAAATATAGCTATTTAAAGCATTTTAAACGGTCAAATGTAATTGAAATAAATTCTGGTATTTTGCTTTCTAACAATCTTTATGAAGTTTACGCGCAATGTCGAAAAAAATAAATCAGAGCTTAAAATTAAAACTTTTTAAATTCCTAATTTGGCATGTTAAAAAATGAAAGAAGCATGAATTCACGACGCACTGCAACTGGACAATAGCGGTCAGCCATAATTCAATTATGACTAAAATAAAATTACTAACAATAACTCATGAAGAATATAACTATTGATTTTATAAACAGGCTAGTGCTACACATAGATGTAGGTAGAATATACGTCATTGCAAAAGGGTTGCCAATGTAACTTAATTTATTTATAAAGATATTAAATTTCATCGATCCTTTTTATTTTATTTATTTCGATATTTTCTTACAAAGTTTACAGTATAAAAATCACCTTAAGAATATTAAAAAATGTACATTTTTCTGAAAAGAAACTTGATATTATATTTTCCTTTGAATACTCGTGTGAAAGTCTCGAGCGTTTTATAAATAATAAATTCATATTTCAATAAAATTGGCAAGTCGATATTTTACTTTATTTTTTTAATTAACATTGCAGAAGGTTGACAAATTATAAATTTAAAACTTTTACAATGAAGAAAAAAAAATAGTACAATTTAATATTAAAAGCAGTAGAAAAAAATGGCAAGGAAGTCAACTGAGTAAGCTCCGACGAACTCTACTTTAATACATAAAAAATAGTATTCGTCGGAACTCACTCACGTCTACGTGGAATATGTCGACATCCAAAGCAATATTGTTGAACACCGTTAAAGCTCTCCCCAGTGGCATCCCCATTGACAGGCTGGTTCTACACCTTTGGAGAACAAACAACTCATGTCTACAATTTATCAAAAAATAATCAGGTTATTCTAGTAGTACGAATTTACGTTAATTAAAAAAAAATACCTTGCCTATAATATTTATGATGGATTCGGCGGTAACTTTTTGGAAAATCATAGTTAATATAAAATTAAAGTTGATAACTTTGTTATATTCCATTTATTGTTTTACAAATTGAGTTACTTTCTCCCTGCGTCCAGTAGAAAAGAAAAAAATCTCCCCATTTTTAAATTTATAATTTAAGAATTAGAATTATTTGTTTGTTTATTCGTACACCTTGTTATGTTCAGTCCGATGATGCTTCTTATAGAGGTGAAACTCGTGTCATCATAACCAATATAGTAACAAAGTTATTAAGTTTAATTTTATATTACAAAGGATTTGTTCATACCCATTTGTTGAACATTATATGATTATAAATGAAATTATATCAAAAATTTCTTTCCATTGCATGAAATATATATCAACACTATCAACCGTCTACTTCCAGTCCTTAACTTCTTGCATCCATCTTCTGGCATTCATCTTGAGATCGTCTACGAAGCCTTCATTTGGTTTAACGATTTTGAAGGATTCTGGCGACATGCCTTGCCCCAGCGGTGGGCTGCCAAAACGTTAACAAGGGGCTCGCTTAATCTCAAAGTAATTCTCGATGTTCTGGGGAAGAAGCTATTTTCGTTTATCACTCTTTAGCAATTATATGCAATACTTAAATAAGCAATCGATTATTACTTAATACACTTATAATATGTTACAATGTACAATTTACCGTAAACTAATCAATGTAAATGGTTAAAAATGTTCTACTGTGTATACTGAAGCTGTCGTAGATAATATAAAAGTCAGAAATTGCAGTTATGAACTAGTTTGATCTGAGAATATTGTTTTCTCTTAAATTAGCAAGGGGCTCGCAGGCCTTAGTCAAATTTAACAAGGGGCTCGCGCGAGCCCTTCCGAGCCCCCTCCAGCCCACTCCTACCTTGCCCGCTTATAAAAAAACAATTAGGATTAATAAATCGCAACTAGCTCTTTCACCGTATATATTATGAATAAGTGTAGTTTTTTTTTAACTATATAAAATTTTATATAAATAAAAACTTTATAACAATATACAATTTAATTTGATAACTTTGTATTTCAATTGTGAAACATCATCAAACAGAACATCGCAAGGCTTAAGAATAATATTAAAATAGATTAAAAATCTTAAGTAATAAATTACATAATAAAATTCGGTTTTTTTCCTTTTCTACTGGACGCAGAATGACGGTTAGATATCATAATTAATAGTACTAATTGCACTACTAGATACACTAATTACTCATATTTGGTACGGTGAATTTCAATGGAAACAAATTCCTTTACCTTAAAAATTTCCTTAACCTAAAAAAGAAAAAAACTTAATACATACAGATAGGTGTCTTCACCCCTATTAAAGGGGTAGGGGGCTCGTAACCCCAGTTCAAATAAAAGATCCAGAGATCACCATGCGTATTACTTTTTATTCAATAAAAACTCATTTTGGGGTAAACGGTCGATTTGCTATGGGAAGATTTTTTGATGATCCAATACCTTATTGTTGTACATATCTGCGGGATTTTTTACCTGGGCTTTTTTATGTTGGGGTTAAAACGATCGACTTCCATGAAAGGAATTGTTGGAAATACAATTATTATGCCGCGGAAAATATATTAAATTTACTTGATTGTTTTACATACTAGGAGAATTAAACTAAAAGTTTTGATTTGAATATCGACTGTGGAAAGGAAAAAGGACGTAACTCTCAATTTTCCAAAACAGTTTTTTTCGATAATCAGAAAGTATACAACTTGACACACATTCTATCAAAAGGATGGAAGCTGAAAATGCCGAATAAGTATCTAAATTTAGCTTTTAAGTTTGAAAAAGATGACCCTGTAAAAAATTAATACCGAGAAAAAACACTGTAATAAAGGTTTTTTCGAGACTATTTCTTCAATTAATATTAGATTATGTCAATTAAACACCAGTTTAGAAGTCTCCGTGCACTTCAAGGTTGTGTATAATTCATAATTTGCATATGCCACAAAATCATTAAAACACTATTTTAGCGCTATGTGTAGGTTACGTCCTTTTTCCTTTCTACGGTCGATATACATGTATCTATACACATATGTTACAGTTAAGGTAATTTTGTTAATGATTAAATTGACTAATCAATACTTTCGATGGTTTCGGCGGTAACTTTGTGGAAGTTCATTTTAATATAAAATTTAAAATAACTTTGATTATTCCACGTATTGTGTAACTAACTGTGACTAATGTTTCTAACGTGACATTGACTAATCAATGTTTACATTATCAATTTTATTCAATTACAATATACACGAGAGAACATCATAGTGTTGCTAGTAACTCTCCATTACTGTGCGCGCATAATCGCGCAGTTGTTGTGTTTACTGGCATCTGATATTTCACATAACTTCAAAAATCTCAACGTCTTGTTGTTATTTTCGTTCTCTTTCTGTTCAAAATTATTATGTAAGCTAACCTAGCCCAAATAAGTGGAATAACAAAGTTATCATATATATATATTTAAGATTTTTTAACTGAACCATTGATGAAGGCATGATATTTTTTATTGAATATATTTTTAAGCCCATACAGATTATATTTACCTAATATTAATATATTTTCTTTCAACGAAAAAATTCGAATTGCATGAGAACCAAACTCTTTACGTAATAGTATTTTTTTAAACTCAGATATGTGTTATTAAAAGGGTATCGTTTTCACTTGTCATGGTTTCAACAATAGATGCGACCTCAGTACCGAAACAATTTTGCAAAAAAAAATGTTAAAAAGCATGGGAAAATCATAAAAACCAAAGTTCGCGAACTTATGCACCCTTGTGTCTACTTAGCGCGACCCCTTTTGACCTTATGACGAAACGGTGAACAGATCAGGGGTTACAAATTGGAACCTAAAAACAATAATTAATGTTTAGCCTTATTTTTTTTTAATAAGTAGCTAATAGCTAACGTATTTCGGCTTCATGTCTTCGTCAGAACTAGACGGCATAAAACTGAAATAGCTATCAACTATACACATATAAAAATGTAGAACTTAAATACGATGATATTTTTTTACTTTGTTATTATGGATTTCTACAAAGTAAATGCTAATTCAATTAATAATCTATTCTTATTGCTTGATTACTAAATAAAAGTAAAAGAACAACCAAAGGAATGCTTAAAAAAATATATTCCATGTCCTCTCCCAATGTGGAGCAAATAGCCTCCTAATAGGGGCAGAGGCGAGCTGGAGGGAGCTCAGAGGGGCTCACGCGAGCCCCTTGTTAAAATTTACTAAGGCCTTGTTAATTTAAGGAAAATAAATATTCTCCGATTAAATTAGAATATGTCTGCAATTTCTGACTTTTATATTATCTACGACAGCTTCAGTATAAATATGAGTACATTTTTAGTCATTTGCGTTGATAAGTTTTTGGTAAATTGCATATTGTTACATATTATAAATGTATTTCTTATTTAAATATTGCATATAATTGCATAGGAGTAAAAAAAAATCACTACTTCCCCAGAACATTGAGATTTGCTGTGAGATTGCGCGAGCCCCTTGTTAACGTATTGGCAGCCCACCACTGGTTATAGATATCCATACAAAATTTGATTTGTACAAAAATCCATAAATCAATTGGAAAATCGAAGAAAGTGACCGATCGAGGATTTAATCCAGTTTTCTAGCAACAAGATAAAAAATGCCTTTGTTTTACTCGAAAAATTAAAAAAAATATATTTAACTATAATATGAAACAAAAAAGTTGACCACATCTGAGGATCTTCGAAAAAAATACACGAAATTAAAAAAATACTTAAATAATGAAAATACACAAAAAATGAATTTCCGCATCAATTGTAGTGATGTCCTATCGGGTTATTTGATCCGAAGGTGATGTGCGATTTTTTTTCCGTTTTGTCATATAAAGGAAGAGTAATATGAGAATTTCTTCAAAAACAGGTAAAAATTAAATCCAAAAGGGGGACGTTTATCCTTTATTTACTTACTCAGCACATTTCCAAATGAATAATGGATGTCAAAACGCGTTAAGATTGTCTCAACAGCTGAACGGGCTCCGGGTTAAAACATCATCTGGAACTAAAATTTCTAAACGAATTATATTTCTTGATAATTGACACTTTTTTTTTTTTATTCGTGCTTAAAATCTTATTACTGATTTTGTATTTGTCGAGTTCGTGTTGCAGTGATCAACGTCGTTTTCAGACCAACAACCATAGGTGGGCTGGAGAGGGCTCGAAGGGGCTCGCGCGAGCTCCTTGTTAAATTTTACTAAGGCCGTCGAGCCCGTTGTAAATTTAAGAGAAAACAATTTTCACAGGTCAAATTAGTACATAGGTGCAATTTCTGACTTATATATTATCTAGGACAGCTTTAGTATACACAGTAGTACATTTTTGACCATTTACATATTGATAAGTTTACGGTAAATTGCATATTGTTACATATTATAAGTGTATTAAGTATTAATCGATTCCTTATTTAAGTATTGCATGTAATTGAATAGGCGTGATAAAAAAAACTCACTCCTTCCCAGAACACCGAGAATTGCTTTGATATAGAGTGATCCCCTTGTTAACGTATTGGCAGCCAACCGCTGCTAACAATCAGTTCTCATAAAATAAATATTTAATTAACTTATTTTATTGTGAATTCTTTTATGAGTGTAAAAGTTTATTGTTTATGATAATGATGATTACTTCTTTACTGTTGATTGTTATCATGTTACAAGACAGTTGCTTTCATTTGGTAGCTGTAAAAATATTATAAAAAAATTTCGGGTCCATAGCGCAACCATCAACGTCATTGATTTTCGTAACGAATTTCACGGGTTCGAGTCCTAGTAGGAAGAGCATTTCTTTCAATCGATTTACCAAATTTTTGTTCGCAGTCATGGGTGTTTATGATATCTTGAAATTCTCCACCACCCTTCCAGTCTTAAAATAACAAAGCGTAGCGAGAGCGATCAGCTAAACACTAGTCCTGTCCTAGCCATATCCTTTCTATCCAGGGATGGGCTGGAGGGGGCTCGGGGGGGCTCGCGCGAGCCCCTTGTTAAATTTTGGCGCGGCCGGCGAGCCCCTTGTAAAGATAAGAAAATCATTCGTCTTATATCAAATCATCACATAACTGCAATTTCTGTAGATGGATAAATTTGAAAATTAGTTGTTTCATTTTTTCATTCAGCGTTGTGGGCGTCCGTACGAAAAAACATTTTTTCGATCGATTTATATATTTTCTGCTCGAAGGAATGCGTGTTTGTGATGTCTTAAGATTGCCTCCCACTCTTCCGATTCTTCAATTCAACTGGGCGCTATTATTAGTTAATCACTAGTCCTGTCTTATGCTTATCATTTTATCCCTAGAGAAAAGAGAGGTAGAGCGACTAAGTAACAAGCAGTTGTCGTAGAAAAATAACTTTCGTTGAGATACCTTCATTAAGAGGCCATATACTCGACATAGGGAGCGGACATAGATAAAAAAATGGATAACATTTACCGAGCCCCTTGTTAAGATATTGGCAGCCCACCGCTGGTTCTATCCCTAATTTAAGTCTATCAACCGAGTAATAACTAGTTATCGTAGAAAAACTTATGTTGAGATACCTCCATTGGGAGGCCATATGCTCTACATTGAGAGCGAAAATTGATACAAATAAAATGCATTTCTTTTAGTTCTTTCAAAAAAAACGGAGTCGAAGACACTAACATTTTTAAGACTCCGACTCCGACTCCATAGCCCTTGGTAATAACTTGATAATAATGTGAGGATTTCGAGAAAAACTCTAAAGAAAAATACATCATGAACAATACTTGCTTAAGGTGAAAAATTTGCTACAGGCTTTTACTGAACTTTAACCTGAACCATTCTTATCGCTTTGGTAATCTGCGTGGTCGATTGGTCAGCGTCGCTGTCTTTGGTTACGGAGGTCACGGGTTCGAATCCGAGTACGAATAGCTTTAAAAAATGATTTTTTTAATAAATTTATGAATAGAATTCTGTTCGAAGGCATGGATGTATGTGATGTCTTGAATTCCCCCCTCCCACCTATCCTTTCCTAAGAACGGGATTAGCTAACCACTAGTCCTGTCCTAGCCCTTTTCTTATATTTCTACTACCTTTGAAAAAAAAAATGGTTGAACAACTCAGTAACAAGCAGTTCTCGTAAAAAAAAAATGTTGAGATAAACTCCACCAGGAGTCCATATGCTCTTCATATGGAAACGGACATGGTAAGAAAAATCTATTACTGCTAGACTACAGTGGACGAATAAGAGAACAACAAAGCTGCTATATTGTTTTATTGATTGACTTGGCATTTACTTGGTAGAACTCCATTATAATAGGGAAAAAAACGTTGCTATTTTTACCCTATTATATTGTTTTATTCTAAATATTATTCATTTTTTGATTGGACTCGTTCGTCATTTGTATAACAAGCCATAATGCGGATCCAGCCAACTTGCTGTTCCCGCCTTTCCCATGACGTTAAAAAATAATCTACTTTTAAACTATTCCCCCCGAAAAATATATTTATTCATTCCCTCGTCTCCCCCTCTCGCTGGGCTGTTTTTTTTACATTTTTGTTTTCAAATTTAAATTTAAAAATGTCCCGAAAAAGAGACCCCTCGCGAAAGGGTTGGGTTTACTTACATTAGGAAATCCTAAAAAAGCTATATGAAAGTTCACTGCGCGGACGATGAGATGTCGTAACAGTTAATTTTCTTGTAATAGTACTGGTACAGTGGCTGAAATAAATATAAAAGTTACATAATGTTGTAGAGAACACTTTTTTCACGAACACGGTTTAATTTTTTTTATTGTTAGTTTATACTCTTAAAATTCAAACAAACTTGTCGTAACTTTAATATTTTAAAAATAAAAAGCACAATTTTAAAAATTACATAATTGGTTTTGCAATCTTTTTATTACTACAACAAAGGAACGAATATTATAAATTATTTTAATCATTCCCAAATCTTTTTAAGGAAAATTTTATTTTCCATAGTTTTAAAATTGCACTGTCCTATTTAATAAGACGTTTTATTCGTCAAAATTATACGGTTGACTATTCATGGCTGTTTTACATACATGGAATCAGCACCGGCGCTAAACATTTGACCGCCCAAGGCAAGATTGTATTTTTTCGCACTTTTCCCACCTTATTTATAAAATTCCTTAGTAGACACAAAGTACTTAGACATTTAACCGCATCTACAGATTTACAGTTAATGCGGTTGCCTGATCCGCTTGCACGTAGCACTGACACTTCATGATACGTATATTCCGTTTAAAAAGAAGGATCAGTATTCTATACCACATAACAAACTATTTAGGAATAAAAAAATATTTTCGAGATGTAACTATTTTACTAAATTCTTATGTTTTTATTTTCAATTACGACACGTCATCTCTGAAACACTAATGCAATGTGGTGTTACGTATGAAAGGGTTCACATCCGCACGGGATGTTGCACCCTTTTCTTTTCTCCATAATATCCCACTAAGCTTCCTCAACTTTATTCATCCCGAGCAGTGCAGCAAAATATTTAATTTGATTTCCTAATAATGAAAAAATAATGAAAGTATTAATTTGTTTTGTCCATGTGCCCAATAAATAAAAAATATTACGACTGCTATAAAAAATTGAAGTTTCTAGGATATTTATTATACAACCAAAATTTGGATTGTATCATGATCGATTATATCCAAAGGAAATATCAATTAATTTGTGAAAATAAAGCTGTTTCTTACCTTGGTACTCAACACCATTCTCGACACAATCCGTTTCGGATTTAGCTCTCAATAATTGACATGAGTGTCTCAGGAGTAATTATTGAAAAAATATTAGACAACTATTTTACTGCGATTTTCTCGCTCTTCCAGTTTTAAATTGGTTGGTATGTTAATTTTGGTTTCATGCATTTTCTACGCGATAAACATATCCAGTAGGGCTATTTCTGCGTGCATGGCACTTATTTTAGACGGTTTGAAATACTCAACACAATCACAATTTGTGTATACAGACCGTCCAACACAATCACGCGCGGGAATAGCACTTATGATACATTGATTTATTTGCCCTTTATCAATACGATGTTATAGAGAACAAATTCTAAATTAATAAATACAATAAATTGCTTTCGTAATTATTTTTTTTATACTTTTTCTACATTTTTTATAGAAAAATCAGATCTGGTTACGCTCATTGCGAGCATTGTCCACTAACAATCAGTTGATAATGCTTGCTATAAGCGAAACCAGTTCTGATATTTATTAAAAAAAAAAACATGTGGAGAGAGTGCAAAAAAATGTTTTATGATTTGTGTAAAAATGTCTATATTGAAAATTACAACACATTAGCACAACGTTTACAAGTTACGTGTTTAAATTTCTGAAATTTGGGTGAGACAAAATGATATATGTTGAGAACCTGTGGCCAACTGCACATCTGACGAGTATGGTACGAATGCATTAAATGAGTTTTTTTAAAAACATTTCCACATCTATTTTAAAAATATTCTATTTACAGAAAATATTTCCGCCATGGGCCCCGAGTACAATGCACCCCCCTCTTCCCAATTCTACGCTCACAACAGATTTATTTTAGCGCGAAAGGGTTAACAAAATATGTGTAAAATCTGGCTTCTGAAACAATATGAAATCAAAATTAATATACCAACTTTTTTATTCAATGTTGAAGCTGAGATTTATATTACTTATGGCAACAATTTGGGTGGGAAATTTTATATTTATTGGAAAAAAAATCATTAAAAAGAAATGGATTTTTTTAAAACTCATTTTAAGATTCCATGGATGCTTAAAGTTATCAATAATTAACAATTGATAAAAAAAATAATCGCATATTTAAATTAAAAAATATTTAATGAATACAACAATTTGATAATTCTACTACCTGGGCTAACATTAGTTAATTATTAGCTGTTAAAAATTGTGTCAAAGGTAAAACTATTTATATTTGAGGTGTGGATACATGCTTAGACAAATTTATAAAGATATAATTCATTTGTGTTCTTTAAAGACATTTTAAAATACAAAACTGAATTTTCATGCGGTACGCGAAAGATTCTTGCGCAGACTGTATGTAGGTTTATAAAATATCGAATTTGAGTGTATATTAGGCAAAATTATTTTTCTCAAAAACACGCAGTATCTCTGGGACATATTAATCAATGATTTATTTGCGCGGTATGCAAACGGTTAATTGATTTTAATAATATTTAATAATAATTTTATAATATTTTTATATGAGTTAATCAAGTTCATTATGTATTTTCTGTATTATTTATTTCTTTCCTTATATGAGGGTATTACTTTCAATTCCGTCTCATTCCAAAGTTGTTGAAACATGAACCATGAATGTAATTTAATAGATAAAAATATTTTTTGAAAGTATTTTTAGAAATCAGTCTCAAACATGGCTTGACAACATCCAAAATATCATTCCAAAGTGATCTAAGACTAAGAATACATTTAAAATGTAAATTGTTTTTCCAAATGAAATTTAAGTTTCATTTTTTTAGCCATTTTGGAATAAGCCGTCCTTGCTAGTTAAACCCTCATATGAAATTTTCTAAAAAATTGAAAAGGCAAAAAATGAGTCTACTTGATTTTATCCGTGGCCTCTTAACAATGTTAACTTCATAATAATGTTACGCGTATGTATACGTGAGTATGTTAATGTAAAACGCATACATTGAAAAATTCAAACGAAAATACATATTCTTGGATTATAATTCAAATTTTCAAATTTCTTACAGTCATCGAAAATAAATGAACGCAGATGAGCCAACCTTAAAAAGTGAAAAATAAAATAATAAAAAAATATTGTACATGGCTTCGGGATTTGGACAGTGTGGCATAGAAACAAATAAAAAGTGTTTTAATTTAGTAAAGAGATTTAATAAAATTCACATCGTGTAGGTTCACCTATTTATTTTTTACAGAAAAAATATGACGATAGTTCTTTTCCACCAAGATTTGACATTAAAGTGGATAATATGTAAAATTGCAATGAATGCAAACGCACCATAATATAGTGGATAATAATAAAAAAAAATTAACTAAAAATTTTGATTAACAGTCTTAAACGAAACTTTAATATTGATAAATGTTTGTACACTTCTACAAGCTTTGTCAATTACGATTCGACTTTCGCCATTTTCATCGTCAGGCATTCAAGTGCACGAATAATCTTAAGCTGATTAGAAATATATAAATATTTATAAAACAATTGCGAAATAAAATAAAGGAAAAGCATTGATTAGTTTTTCAACATAAATTAAATATTAAGTAATAACACAAATAATATACTTCGTTACATTAAAAAAAGCCTTTATGAAATACAAATAAATACAATATTTTAAAAAATAGATAAACTGAATATAACTCCATGGGACATAACAGGACAAGCTTCGAAACTGATTACTGAATCCAATAATACGTACTGCTTTACCTGCAACACAACAGTGCTTATTTTTTATTGTGTTGGAATTTATTTGATTTCACTTCTAAGCCAGTATATAAAGCTAAACTAAATTCAATTTAAATATACTTCTGACGTGGACGTAATGCCGAAACAGCTATCGACTAAATAAAAATATTTTATTTTACACGGGATTATATAACATTAACGTTAATAGAAACACAATATTCATTTGTACTTTAGTCTACTTTATTTAATAGGTCAGGACCGGTTTCGCTCATTGCGAGCATTGTCAACTGATAAGAAAAATATATAAACAGTGCTATTTATACAAAATTAAATTAAAATAAACAACAATTAACAATGAAAATAATTTACAAAATACAGTATAAGTGAATATAATTACACAAAATTAAAATGTGTAACACCTATTACATAAAATTAAAAAATCATCAAGATTAATAAATTTTAAGTGGCGAATTTTGGTAATTATAAACGTAATTAAAATTTGGGAAATTTTTAACAAAGTGAAATTCTACATTACTACTGTAATCTTCTAATATACTAATTCTACATTTACTTTACACTGTACAGTATCTTCAGTATACACAGTAGTACATTTTTAACCATTTACATTGATTAGTTTACGGTAAATTGCATTTAGTTACATATTATAAGTTCATTAAGTAACAATCGATTGCTTATTTAAGTATTTCATATATTTAATTGCATAGGAGTGATAGAAAATTCATTCTTTCCCCAGAACGCCGACAATTGCTTTGAGATGAAGCGAGCCCCATTGTTAACGTATTGGAAGCCCACCACTGATTTCAGATTTTGAAGACTTTACAGTTTTTATATATTTTTAATACTTGGAGGATGCATCGAGTTGCGCGACGTGGTGTCAAAAAAGAATATGAAATATTAATATAATACAAACATATCAAAGCTTTAAGTACATACTATGAAACGGCAGATTATATAGTTACCGACAATATTACATTTACAGAAATCAATTTTTCGAAAACGTCAATATTTTTGGCTCATGTAGTACAAATATACAGATGCGTCGGGGAATATGAATTGAATGAAACAAAAGATGGAAAGAGGAGCCGTGAGGGGGAAAGAGAGAGAAGATTTTGGGAGCGTTGGTCGGAAAGGAGAAATATTAAAAAACGGATTTCTCAAAAACAACAAGAAAAAGGGTTTATACAAAAGGGATTCTCGAATGCAGAGATCATCAAACTGTACACATAATAATTGAGATTGAATTTACGCTTACCGAAAACACCATAATTATAATTCAATAAAAATACAAGTGTTTTTAATAATTGAGTCATATATAGTATACTTTACGGTTCTATTACTAGACTAACGTTTTTGGTAAAATAATTTAACTGAATACTTATAAATTAAAAACCATAGTATTTGATATAGGGTGAATGTTCCAGAAGTCAGCCAGTTAAGGGACGGGTGTTTTTTCGAAAGATATATTGAATTAATGAATGTATGTTTTTTTCTACTGATATTTAATAAAACAGGTACCTAATATATTCAAGTGAAAATAAAAACGGATAATATCGTTCCACACAGTTTTCCAAAAAATGGCAAAAATCCAGTACTCAGCCACCAAAAATCAGTAACTTTTAGAAGACAGTTTAATACAAATATACATCTTCAAGTGGTTAACTACCGACAAATATTTAAACAATTCTTTTTTTTTGTGTCAACACTATTATTAATGCTTAAGCTAAAAGGATGATTACTGGACACGGCCGACTATAGGAACAGTCACCCTAATTATCATCAATTTTTGTCCTAGGCATTCCGTGGTGTGATTTGGCCTGCTACACGACTTCTCTCCACATATTCATAGCTTTAAAGAGTCTCTTCAAATCCTTGTGTGTCTCCATCTATGGAATCCCCTATACCAGCGGTGGGGAACCTTTTCTTCTCTAAAGGCCGCATTCATTTTTCTGAGTCGACATAAGGCCGCAGTAAACATTGACTAGGGAATTTTTTAGGTCTTCCAAGGATTTCGACATCGAAAATCTCAGGAATTTACGAATTTACAACAATTTACAGAATTACAGAATTGGCCAAAAGGTCGCAGGATCCTCACGCCTGCTCTATACTTTTCTCGAAATATAACTTTATAACTGTATTCTGATTTCTATGAAATTATAACTACGATATACTTTATTGTATTATTGTATGCAACAAGTACTTTTTGTTTTCCAAGCAGCTCCGTGTTTCGTCGAAAGTCTCCAATTATGCAGCGAAGCTCAGACTGGCTAAAACAAGTGGTGTGGAAATTTGTAAACCTGTCGACGATGTGTTCGCAAATCTAGGATAAACTCACTAAACCCAAAATATGGTATCACCTGAGTGACAACGAATCCGGGAAAGGACTCACGTTGAAGAGCTATTGATAAAACAATATTTCTGCTAGGTTCTGTGGTTACTTTGTGGTAATTTCTAGTACATAATATCGCCTTCATACTAACAGATGTCGATGAGTAAAAAAACATTGTTTCTAGATAACCATCATTTTCTACCACTTCATTAAATTTGATAATGATTTACAAATACGATCCACAAATTCAAAGGCGTTATTTTCTATCAAAAGTTATTTATAGTTTTTTTTTACCAAAAATAGCTTCGAACGGAATTGACTTTATGTTTATTATGTTTATATTATGTAGAAATACACATAATTTGACTGAACGTGTTTTTTTTCAAAAGATACAGCGTGTTACAATCTATCTATCTGAATTTATGACTCAAAATAGCCAGCTTTCGACTTAACGTCTTCTGCCAGTATAATGATGTTAAGTGGTATTGACAAAGTTACTAAGCAATGCGTCGTTTGTATCTATAACATACAATAAATAACTAACAACCATAGACGAATAAAAAACTAAATCTTTTATTTTGATTAATTAAAAGACAATATGCTACAAAATAAAATATATTTTATTATAAGTATATGGTTTTATTACAAGCTATGCAATATAGATTAATAAAATTGTCATTTTTTCCTTTGTAAATTATCAATATTTGATCAAAATCATACCATTTGCATTTGAATAATAAACAATAAATCGTCAAGGAAAAGATATTAATACTTTTAATATGTTCACAGTTTGGAAATATTTTGTAAAAATGATATATTATCCACATTGTGAAGCAAAGCGACTTGATATAGATGGGGAGAATGGGGTGAATTTTGACAGGTCACAAATGTTAAAGTTGTTATATTTATAATTAGGTAGTACGACTTCTTATTGAAAAATTCTATTTAAGAAACTTCAATCGAAATAATATATCAAATATCGTATTGATATTCAAGTTAATATTGAGATATTTATACATTGCAATAAATAGGTCGATTCGAAGTCATTTTTGTAGCGGAAAATGCAATATTGACGTTAGCCACTACGCCACGCACCTAGATTTCTTGGGTTTTCGACATCATTGGCATCCGTGACGGATCTCAAGGGTTCTAGTCTCGATACAGAAAAAAATTAAATCGGTAAATCGATATAGAGTAGAGTGTTTGTGATGTCTAAAAATTCTCTCACACTCTTTAAATACTAAAATAACGAGGCGATGCGAGAGCGATTAGTTAACCTCTAGTCTTGTTCTAGTCATTCTAACACTACTCCTTTCAAAAAATATAAGTTATGTAACAAGCAGTTTGGTAGACAAATTTCTGTTGAGATACTTCCATTAGGAGATCATATGCTCCACATTGGGAGAAGACATGGATAAAAAAAACTTTATTGTTCATCCAAAACATTTCCATGAAAATTCATATAGAAATAAAATGAAATCTGAAGTTTATAAAAACGCATCATTTCCATATATATATTATAATCTCAGCACAATATAAAAATATTAATATCGGGATACTAAATTAGAAGTCCATCTGTTATCATATTTCAGTTACATTCACTGAAAAACATAATTTTATTTGTATTCCTTTTTTCTCAGCAGTCGTATTTATATTTGTATTTATATATTTTAGTTCAATATGCGTTATCACATCATGGTCAGAATTATTACATAAACAATATTATCGTAATTGACAGTAACATATAACAATAATCGACTAAAACATGTCTTGAAGTAATATTGAAATATGTTTTCGCTCGTCTCATATAGACTCGGTATCCCCTTTGACAAATTTCTTGCTTATAGATTTAAGTTTGGTATTTTTTTAAGAATAATAATTTTTATTTCTTTTTTCCAATAATATTCCAACATATTTCTGAACAATCTTTTTTTTTCAATTTATTTTCAATCAAAAATCCACATCATCGCATCTCGCTCGCTCTCGTGCGTGCGTCCCACTCCTTTATTCTTACCCTGTTTCCCTTCGCATTGATCACAAATTTAATTATTATCGAGCAAACGAAGCGTAAATCATTATCGATCCACTGCCTAATGAAGGCATCCCCGATGATCCATCATATGCACTGTTTGATAACACAGTAAAACTATGTATGTACAGTGGAACCTCTCATAACGAGCACCTCTTATAACGAGCAAAACAGATTGTGGAAAAAATGCTCCCTTAACGAGCGACTTTTCGCATAGCGAGTGACGCAGATTTTTGGAGAGATCACTTTCACAACGTTACTTGACTCAAGATGATTGACATGTCGTGGCAAGGAGTTACCAAGAGAACCCTCACTTCAGCTCGGAAGAAGTTTTGCCAAGGAGCGTTGTCGAATGTGATTTTGAGGGGTTTGAAACAGTACCTATTAAGTCTACAGTCAACGAGATTGTATATTTAGCCAATACCATGGGACTGGAGGTGGATAATATCGATATTGATGAGCTTTTATCGTTTTTTGCAAATCGAAATCGCATTCCAGGTTATTACGCTCCTTAACAATTTATAAGTATGTAATTTTACATTCATACGCGTTAAAAATATAAAAATTGTTTTTTTCCGGCATGTAACGCATTAATGTATTTTACATTGTTTTATATGGGAAAAAATTGTTTCGCTTAATGAGTGTTTCACATAACGAGTAAGATTCTGGAACGAATTAAACTCGTTATGAGAGGTTCCACTGTATTCCAGTAATAATCGAATATTCACTACAAGAACCTGGTTTCTAGTACATTTGAAATTGAGATGCACCGTTTTATGATTGGTGGTTCGATCTATTGAAACCATTGCATGACTCATTCTTATTAGCGGTAACCGACTCCAACTCCATCTATAAAATAAAAAACGACTCCGACTCAAATTTTTCAATAAATAAATTTTAACTTTTATATTATACACATCGTGTCGCCTGCTGTGGCTCAGTTGGTTAGAACTTTCTCTACCGATCACACGGGTCTGGGTTCGATTCCCGGTAAGATCCCAGTGAATTTGAGAATTATTCAATTCAAAAGTTGTGATCGAAGACTGGGTGTTTGTGATGTGAATTCAAATTATTTTCCTTTCCACCCATCCTTCTGATACTTTAATAACTGGGTGTAGCAATAACAAGTAATCAACCACTAGTCCTGTTCTAGCCTTATCCTTCTTTCCCTAGTTTGAAAAAAAGTGAGGTTGAGCGACTGAGTAACAAACAGTTCTCGTATAAAAACAACTTATATTGAGATACCTCCATTAGTATGCTATATGCTTCACATTGGGAGCGGACATGGATAAAGAATTAAAAAAAAAATATTAAGTATTCCATCAGATCATTTTTAGTCAGCCAAGCATGAAATGTCAACACTTTGGACTATTTTGTTTGAATACACATCATTAAATATATTTTTCAAAAAAAAATCGAGCTGTTAATTTTTCACGGCTCCGACTCCACAGAACTGCATAATACGAATGACTAGCTGCCATGTTTCGTTCCCGGGAAGTATGGGAGCGAATTGTGGCTTGATTTTAGACACGTTTGGTATTTTCAGCATGTATTTGTCGTCGTTTGTGCTCTGCATAAGTAATAAGAGATTTTTCCCTGTGAACAGGCAGTTCTGGGTTTGACTCCCAGTTGAGGGTCTCAACTCTCAACTAAGGTCGATATCAAATGCAGATGATATCAAATGTAGTTTTTATCCATTTATATTTGAAATTTGAGACACGGGTGTCTGGGAAGTTTTTTAGCTCTCTTCTCTTCGAGTTGATTTTATATGATTTTCAAATATTTGGCGCATTGGCATTGGTTGTAACGCCCTCTATAAATAATAACAAAAATAATGTACATCTTTATTTTCCAATACCTTCAATTTTTTACAGCTCTACTACCAGCGGTGGGCTGCCAATACGTTAACAAGGGGCTCGCTTAATACCAAAGCAATTTATCACTCATATGCAATACTTAAATACGCAAACGACTGTTACTTAATACACTTATAATATGCAACAATACGCAGTTTACAATAAACTAATCAATGTAAATGGCTAAAAATGTACTACTGTGTATACTGGAAGCTGTCATAGATAATATATATGTCAGAAGTTGCAGTTATGTACCGATTTGATCTGAGAATTGTGTTTCTCTTAATTTAACAAGGGGCTCGCCGGTCGTGGTAAAATCTAACAAGGGGCTCGCGCGAGCCCCTCCGAGCCCACCCCTGTCTACTAAATCCTATCACACGCAGGGGTGGGCTGTAGAGGACTCAGAGGAGCTCGCGGGAACCCCTTGTTAAATTTTACGAAGCCAGCGAGCCCCTTGAAAATTGGAGAGAAAACTATTCTCAGATTAAATATGTAAGTATGTTACTGAAATATCTGACATATATTATCTACGACAGCTTCAGTATATACATACAGTAGTACATTTTCAACATTTTGATTGATAAGTTTACGAAAATTTGCATATTGTTGAGTGTATTAAGTAACAACCGATTGCTTTTTTAAGTATTACATAAAATTGCATAGAAGTGATCTCATCTTTTTTCAAACTTAAAAGCTAAATTTAGATAATAATTCGGCACTTGCAGCTTACATCCTTTTGATAGAACATTTTGTTTGTTGCTCAACCCCTCTTTTTCAAAGAAAGTAGTAGGGATAGAAGGATAAGGCTAGGACAGGCCTATATATAATTCTTGTGAAATTAAATGCTATTCTTTGCCTTATTATTATTATGGATTTCCGCTCCGAAAATGCCATTGCAATACGACATAATTTAGCGGATGGTAGTTTATAAAGATACGAATTTTTTATTTAGCATCTTTTTAATTATTTTACGACAGCAATTTCAGTCACTTTTGGAGTCGTTTTTATCAAGTCCTTCTTGCGGGGGAACCGTTTACTACATTATAATAAACACAAAAAACGATGCAAACGAAAATAAAAACAATAAAATAAGAAGTTTAAAACAAAAATGAAATGAAATAAAGCAGAAACAGAAAGCGATTGTTTTTAATTATCGCTGTGGAAATAAATTCATCGCTCGAAATCGCTCTCGGCCGATTTATGGACCACCATTGTTAATCGATATTCCGACCCCAGCCAGGTGTTGCCAACTAGCTCTCAAGAAATGGAATAATTATTATAATTACTTCATACCCATCGCAAGTCTGAAACGTCAAATTATTAAAAGCAAAGGTAGACATGTTGGCAACATGATGCCTCAGTAGAGAATGATCTCCGCACTTTTCATCTACTAATCGAGTGAATATGAAAATTCTAGATAGCAATATATCCAATCTACGTTTGAAGTAGTCAGGACCGTAGCGAGGCCCATTGGTGCTTATGGCAAAGAGTTAATTTTGCACCAAAATTTATTTAGTTTGTATTTTTCTAAAAATTACTAGCATCATTTTGACGCCTCCTATCCGCCTTGGCAACCAAGGCGAACGCTCCTAATTACGGCCCTGGAAGAATGTATAAACAGTATGGAAGAAATTTAATGTACCTTCATTGAATCGAGAACGTGGATTCGTTCTTAGCAGAGAAAAAACAATATCACCAGATAAGATAAATGGTAAATAGTAAAATGTATGTGTTTACTGTCAATCCTGAGTGAATGTAGTGGATTTTTTTTATAAAAAATATGAAAATCAGTGTTTATAATCTGTTGCGCCCACGTAGAAAATATTGACTTCATAGGCGAAACCAGTTCAGTAGATACAATAAAAAAATGTGCAACATCCTACTTACTATAAATAAAAAATATTTTCAATATGTCATGAAGAGCGATATAAAATATTATTTACATTTTTATTTCGTTTTATATAAAAGTTTTGTTTGTTTAGTGCAGTGGAGTAACCGAAAAAAGCTTGAGAATTAATTCTTATAAATACAAGCTTATTTTTTTGTCTTGTTCATCTGATACACAAAATAAAGTGTTCCGTTCCATTCCATTTTTACTTGTTTGAGTTATTTGGTAGTATTAGTGCTGAATAGTTTTAAATTTTAAACATAAATGAAATTGAATCTTCGAGTTGCAAATAGCACTGGAAAATTTTTCAAGTTTTGAATAATTGACGAAAAACTGCTTCGCATACATATTATTTTTTGCTATTGTGTTGAAATGTGATATACAGTAAAACCCCCATTTAAACTATATTCGGGACCGTGTATTTGGGGGTGTGAATCTCATAAAAAATTAGGGATTTGGTTTTTTCCGCGGAAAATGAAAAACTAAGATTTCCCTTAGTTTTGCAAAAAAAAATATGGACGAAATATTTAGTTACCAAGTGATAAAATGCAAAGGGCGCCAAAATCCTACACATAGACAGTCGCCCGCTTTACGTGTATAGCCTAGCACGTGTTGAATACACAGACGCTAGCCAACATTTTACTGTATGCGCGGCACAGACGACCGTTTCGTAGTAACGACAATGGAATGCGACCGTGCAATTGGAGGATTTGCGGTGAATATTTCAAGCCAGCGCGTAATTCGGGGTCGTGGAATTGGTGGTTCCACTGTATTTATTTTTAATCTGTATGCAGATAACATTATCTTGTCGTTTCAAAAATATAGGTTAAAACAGCTTAACGACCGCGGACGCGTATTTAAGACATATAAACAAATAAAAACATGAAGAATTTAAAATGGGTGAATGGTATAAATGTAATGTTTGACTATTATTTCATGAAATACAACCGCCCCTGCATATACAAGGGGTGCATTGATCCAATGCCACATTGACCGGCCGCCACTGATGGGCAATATACCTAATTCAAATTGTAATTTAATAAAATAGTCATTTTTTATATAATATAGTTATCTTTAATTCGAATAAGTGGAGTTCATTTTTAGTATACATTATAGTAATTTATTCAATTATAGGTACACAAAACTTCAGATTTTTTTATTAGCACTCTCTTTTTGAGAATATCTTATTGTATTTCTTTAAAATTATTCAAATAGCACAAAAGAGTTATATTAGATATTTTTATGTTTTAACTCGCGTATTTTTCTTTTGTTTCGAATTAAAATATAAGTTTATCACTCATCAGCCAATAAATTAATAAAAGGTATCTAAATATTATTTAAATTTTTACTGCCATCTATGAACTTACGGCAAAACTATAAACGTTATCCGACATACAAACCATTAAAAACTGTAATATTTATACACAGCAGATGCCGTTAGTTGACATAAAACTTCTATAGTATTCTCTGTTATAACTTTATTACATTTTAATAACGGCATGTTTTAATATATAATTTATTACATTTTAATTATATATGATGTATTTATTAACAAAACAAATAAATTACACCCATAAACTTGCTTTTACTATTTCTATTAAACAGTATTAATTTTCATTACTCTTTCACGTAAATAAACAAGCAATGAAATTACTAAGACATTATTGGTATATTAAAATAATAGGAAGTTATTTATTTATAAGTCTTCAATAATAATTTTCGTAGATACCAATGCTTCAAACCGGAACCGAACCGAAAAAAAAATCGGCTATTTTTCGGTTCAGCGCGTATTAAAACGCGCTGATATTTTGGGCAAATCGGTAAATTCCTGGGTGTTTGGATTCGAAAGTCAGCAATTCGGACAAATGTCCCGGTTTGGCTTGCAAGAAATCTGGCAACCCTACTCGGAGTTGAACCGAAAACCGGAACCGATCCGATATATCGCTCGCTGTTGCCTAGTTGGTTAGAGCTTGCTCTACCGATCAGATGGGTCTGGGTTCGATTCCCGGTAAGGTCAATGTCAAATTGGATTTTTTAAATTTTCCGGTTTTCGTTCCGGTTCAAGTCTTAGATCTCAAATTAAAATTAAAAATTATATTTTTTACTTGAACCGGAACGAAATCCGGAACGAAAAAATAACGGTTTGAAGCCCTGGTAGATACAACATACCTATAAATTTTGATGTATTACAATAAACTTGATAAGCTTAGAGATGTCTCCAACATGCAACAATACATAATTTATGTACAAAATTCAAATTTAATTAATTAAAAAACCTTCTACTAGAACCAATGGCGTAGCAAGGGGGGGAGGTGGGGGCGGCACACTTTTGGCGGCGGCATTTTCGAAAATATACATTCATTAAAATCGATATGTATACAAAACCAATGCAAACTGTATCCTTTTCACTGTATTTTATTTTGCTTTATTGTGCCGTGCAATACTTACTGACAAAATATTCTGGAGGTGGCGCTTTTGAAAAAAAAATGGGAGGTAAAAACAAATAAAAATGTTTTTAATATAGAATCAACGCATGCATTATATGTATTCTTATAACATGCTTTCTTCAAATTTGAATCGTTCAAATTTTGTACACTCCCACAGATTCTTTCACTAACGACCCGGGTTTCGCCTTTCGGCATCTTCAGGCGTTTAAGTGCACGGCAAGTTCAAACAAATAAATATAATTCTTAAAACCACTCAATTCTCACTCACATCTTTGGATATTCCCATGAGCTTATCCTTTACGACAGCAATGGATTTAGACTCAGTGATACATTTATTTATTATATAAACACGAAACATTCATTTACTAAGCGTCAGTTCAAGTTCATCCGTGCACTTGAACGCCTGAAAATGCCGAAAGGCGAAACCCGGGTCGTTAGTGACAAAATCTGTGGGAGTGTACATAATTTGAACGATTCAAATTTAATATTGAAATTCCACCAAGCACCTTCAGTCGAAATCTTAAATTATGCTTTCTTCAGTCTAATTTGTTCTATGTGACTTGATGATAAAACCCACTTTTTGGGGGCGGTTTTATGTATGTATACACAACATCCTACCTCTATGCTATGTTACATTTTAAGCTGATTTATAACAATAAATTTTGTATGTTAAATTATCTATGACAACTTGTAACAATAAACCTATATCGATATCCAATTCCTTCTCTCCAAATCTAGCCAGTTACAAACGAGAATTCCTATCGAAAAGTCGATAGCCAAGTAAATCTCTTCTAAACACTCACGTCGTATTTAATTTGATTATAAGATAAGTGATTATTAAAGTGTAAAAAATTATGTTATTCGAATAAAAGTTGAACAATCATTTAAATAGTGTTCCAGTAAAAAATAAAATCGCAACAGCGGCATAGAAAATATTATGTTTACTTAATAAAATCTCTTGTTCTAAATTATCTTACAACTTTTAACTTTTTAGCTGCCGTAGATAATAAATAGTAATTACCTAGCATGCCGGCTATAATTTGCAACTATTAATTTAATTAGTTATTGACGAGATAACTCGTCTGTGGAAGCCATCGAGTTAATCCGTTTACTTATTTGTGAAATAAATACTAAAATTGGTAAATTTTTGCACTCTTTCTCTAAACTTAATAAAATAGACCAGGGATGGCGAACCAGGAACCCGCGGGTCACACATTGACCCGCTTGAACTTTTAGAAATTACTGTTTTTATTTAAAGCCTTAATTATTCAATCTATGTGACCCGCGACATGATTTTTTAAAAATCAAATTTAACTCACTTTAGAAAAAGGTTCGCCATCCATAGAAATAGACCATATCGACTGTGGAATGGAAAAAAGACGTAACCCAGAAGCTCTGTTCTTCTGTGTACTTCTGACGGTTTGCTGACGGTTTGCAAACCGTCAGAAGAACAGAGCTTATTTTTTTCAATAATCACAATGTAACAAACTTGAGACACTTTCCATCAAAAGGATGTAAGCTGCAAATGCTGAATTAGTATCTAAATTTCGCTTTTATGTTTGAAAAAAGATGAGCTTGTAAAAATTGAAACCAACAAAAAAGACTGAAAAATATTTTTTCACAGACAATTTCTTTAATAAGAATTAAATTATGTCAATTAAACACCAGTTTAGAAGTCTCGGTGCACTTCCAGGTTGTATATATTTTATAATTTGCATATGGCCCAAAATCATCAAAATACGTTTTTTGTGCCTCCTGTAAAATTTGCTACGTGTGGGTTACGTCTTTTGTAAAGTTAAAAATACGGTCTCACCACCATGCACCAATCCAATCCTAAAAATGGGATATCGAGAGGGGTATTAGTTAGCCCAGGAGCGGGAAACCTTTTAATTTCTAAAGGACACCCCCACCCTTTTTTTCGACTGTCGAACATATAATGGGTTGATTACGCTTTTTTCCAAACGCTTGCGTATAATTTTTTGATCAAAGTGAATATTTTGATCAGGTCAAAAGGCCGCATCACAGTAACCAAGAGTTCTTCTCCACTGAAATAACCACTTGCTCTACCTTAGCTGTATTCTAATATTCATACGCTATACCAGTGGTTCTCACGTGAAATTTCATTGTGGCCGCATTATAAGCATCGGCGGTCCTATGGAAATGTCTCGTGGCCGCACCAAATGTGATAACAATAGCAGTTGCATTTACTTAAAAAAATGGATTAATTTATATTCAATAAAATAAATTATTTAAAGATATTGGTATTCATTTATTCAAAAGCAATTCGAATAGAAATTGTTCAACAGTTCTCTCTTCCAATGCAAGCCGCATCGCCGCTTCTAAGTTTGCATCTGTCAGCTGGTTTCGATATTTATTTTTTATAAAGTGCATTACACTGAATGATCTTTCACAGTATACAGTTGTAGGAAAAATCGACAAAATTAATAAAGCAATTGTTGCTAATTCTTTATATTGACTTGATTCATTATCATCCTTCACACTCAAATATAGTTTAAAAAAATGATTTATATTATTAGCAAGTTTCCTAATTTTCTAAAATCATAAGACTCATATTATGTAACTTTGGATATCCATAAGCTTATCTTTTTATATTGTATGAATCACAATACTCATTATATATATTTTTAAAGTCCGAAACTAGATATGTACATTATTGTTTGTAATATGAACACTTAGTGATGACATCAAAATAATTTTCTTATCGGTTGATTTTGTGGATGACGCGTTTATTAGTAAATCGATAAAGTTTATAGAATATAATGTTCGACCACAAAATGAGCTGACCAACATTGGAGTTGTGGTTTAAACTATGTAAATTTTGTTTAATTTTTAACATTGTCATATCCGCTGAATAATTCATAAAATGGCACTATTCAAATATTATAACTATACAGCGAGGGTGGCCATCTTTTTTTATCTTTGCGATATATTTTTAATTGATGAGGACATTAATATACATAATAAAGAAAATGACATCCTCAATGACCAAAAAAATATCAATTCGTCGTCGGTACTACGAAGTTTACAAGTTTGTATAATTAATTATAAATAATCACATTAATTTAAACTAATTTACTTTAAATAATCTTATAATTGACATAGTTCCAGGGGTGGGCTGGAGGGGCTCGAAGGGGCTCGCGCGAGCCCCTTGTTAAATTTCAGCGTGGCCGGCGAGCCCCTTGTTAAGATAAGAAAATCATTCGTCTTAGATCAAATCAGAACATAAATGAAATCTCTGTAGATGGTTAAATTTTATTACGAAACAAGACTTAGTAGCCAATTCATTTTTTCATTCAGCGTTGTGGGCTTCCTCCTGTCCTGTCTTGGCCTTATCATTCTATCCCTACTACTCTCTTTGGGAAAGGAAGGTTGAGCGACTAATTAACAAACAGTTCTCGTATAAAAAAAAACTTTTGTTGAGATACCTTCATTAGGAGGCCATATGCTCCACATTGGGAGCGAAAATGGATACAAATAAATGGATAAGATTTACCGATCCCCTTGTTAAGATATTGGCAGCCCACCGCTGCATAGTTCCGCGAAACACTAAAGTTAATTTATTAAATTCAATACAATATGTTTTCAATATAAGGTAGGGTGTTAAAATATATGAGAAGATGTGTCATATATCTCTTCTTAGCCAGAATATACATACATATATAGTAAGTTAATGTTAATGTTCTGACGAGGGCGGAAGACGATAGCTATTGAGAAAGCTAAGATCCGTAGGTCCAAAACGGACTCCTTATCCGCTTATAAGGTAATCCACCACTGTATGAATGGTCAGTGCCGGCGCGAGGTTATTTGGCGCCCTAGGCAACATTCACCATTAAATTTCCTAAGCCCACCACTGATTTGAAAAACTCAGGAAATTCCCAAAATGAAGAGACGCGAAACCCTTTTTTTTAGCTCTCGCTCAATGTTTTGTTGTACTATATATAGTACAACAAAACCAGTCCAGTACTTTTTATGACGGCAAAGATTTTTAAAGTTTTTGAGGTACTGCTTGAACCTCACTGCATAGATACTTAATATTATTTAACCCTCCAAGGAAGAGCGTGACCATATGGTCACAATAAACATCGTTGTCTATTGATCCCACTATTCATCCTTTTTCTACCTGAATATCGTTGCTTTCACTCATATTTGGTTAAGAAGGGTACAGACTTGAACTAGTCATCAGCCGCGGGGACAGAAACGGCCACCAAAAAGCACATACGATTTTTTGAATTTCCGTTTTTTTTAATAGACTTTTTGAAACTGTTTGTCATTTTTTTTTTAAATATCAAGTTATTTACAGTTCTTTTGCTAATATATTTGTATTAAATTATGATGATCTAAAGAGGTCAAATTGTAAATATTTTTAAAAATTTCACGCTTAGCTATATTTCAACCCTGAATGTTTGCGTGCCCATACGGTCAGGCTCGTCCTTACTACTGTCCGTACACAATATTACACTGTAATAAAAGGATGAGCATGACCATATAGTCATGCGGGGTTCCTATACAACGACTCGGCATTTTTTTTTTTTTAATTTTTGTTAGGAATAAAAGTTATCCGTGATTTTAATATGGCATGAAAATTATGTTTTTTATCGAAAAAAAAGCTTCGTCTCTGGAGGGTTAAGTATAAAAAAATATTTTACTCCTTGATTTATGCGTCCTCTTATGGTTCGCGGCCTAGGCGGTTGCCTATTTCGCCTGTGTGGTGGCGCCGGCCCTGTGAATGGTATCTATATATACATACATTTAAAACATTAACGTGGTTTAACATTTTTTTCGGATATAGGTAATTTTTGTCAAATCTGAACATTTTGTTTCGGTCCTAATGTATGACACCGAAATAATGGTAACCTTACCAGTGTGCGAGACATATTTAATAATTCTAATCTTTGGTAGTAACAGGAGGCCACCCATTACTTTATCAAAAGTAGGTAAATATTTCGTGTGATTTCCGCAAACTGATTTGCGTAAAGAAAATCGGAAAACGAAGGACGTAGGTTTATGTGTTTTATCATATTTCAAGAGATTATGTACACGTCAGGTTTAAAATGATATTTTTTTCAATTCATTGACAAGCTGAATGGTGTCAGTAAAGAAACCCACTTGCTCGTGCCCTATAGGTTGAATGTGATAAATAAAATAACATTTGAATCTTCAAAATACAAGCAATCTAAATTTTAAATGCCCATATCTTTTTTGGTACAGCTGTCCACATAGAACCTTGTAGTACTCGACTCGCGTACTGATGAATGTTAAAATAGATATCCACACTATTTCATATATGCACAATAACTAAATATACGCTGGATCAGTTTTATAAATCGATAGTTTTATGAGTTTTTGTTCGAAGGCATGTATGTATGTGATGTTTATAACTACCCCCCGAATTTCCGAAAATAAAAATGGCGCATATTGAGATTGATAAGCTAACAACTAACCCTGTCCCAACCCTATCCTTTTACCCTTACTTTCTTCAAAAACAGAGGTTGAGTAAATTGAGTGACAAACAGTTTTTAAAGAAAACTTCTGTTTAGATAAGATCTATGAGGAGTTCATTATTTATTTATCGATTTGGCATTTACTTGGTAGAACTCCATTTTAATGGGGTAAAATATCAACCTTTAACTTTTTAAAAAACTGTAGAACTGAAATACCTTGATATTTTACCCTATTAGTTCATTATTCAATCCACATTGGGATTGGACATGGGTAAAACAATACCTACATTTTTGTTTTTACTATTGGAAAATAAATTTTAAGGTGATTACTGACAATTCTTGGTGGTCGGTCCGTGGGCCAAGCCTGAGCCTGTGCAGATCTCTAGTGGAAAGGTATACAGTGGAACCCCCAATTACAATACCCCGAATTACACGCTGGCTTGAAATATTCGTCGCAAATCCCCCAATTGCTCGGTCGCATTCTATTGTCGTTACTAAGAGACGGTCGTCTGTGACGCGCATACAGTCAAATGTTGGCTAGCGTCTGTGTATTCAACACGTGCTAGGCTATACACGCATAGCTGGGCGTTTGTCTGTGTGCGGGATATTTAATACTACAAAAACTAAATATTTTGTCCATATATTTTTTTTTTGCAAAACTAAGGGAAATCTTAGTTTTGCGTTTTCCGCTGAAAAAAACCAAATCCCTAATTTTGTATGAGATTCACACCCCCAATTACACGGTATCGACTATAGTGTAAATGGGGGTTTTACTGTACATATATATAATACTTTTTTTGTACTTCTTATTCTTTTAGCTATATATCAGATTCTTGTAAATTAAAATTCAATGTTAAAATATATATTTTATCGGCGTTATTTTAAACTAAGAAATATTTTTCTTGAAACTGTAAAAAATAAGAACACCTGGGAATCAGTTACAATTTCTTAGAAATGTTGCGCGTTGATCATTTATTTGGATAATCCAATTTCTTAGCAAATTTGAAACACGAAACAAACAAATTCTAAATAGTAAGTACCTAATAACAAAATAATGTATTTTATTCTTTCTGTTTTTTTTCTAATATTTTAATTTGTTTAAATAATACTCAAGTTTTAAAACTAATGTTTAACGTGTATGTTTGTTGTTAAAGGAAACTTCCTTAATAGGTTCGAAAGAAATAGTTCATTTCATCGATTTACTTATGATATTTTCGATGAATACTGCGCTTACTTAGAGAAAATTCAATTTTTATTTTATATGATTTAACCATGTTTTGTGAGACACTAAAACACCTTGATATTTCTTCATACAGCAAAGGTTTATACCATGGAGTCCACGATACCACGATACATTAGTCCATGTTATATATGGAATAGCAAAATCATTTTCAAAAGTAAAATAGATAACCTGGTTCCATCATGGAGAAAGTTTTCTGATGAAACCCTATTGGACTTCGCCGACCCAAGGGAAATAGGATACAACCCTACAAATGCACTTCGAAAAATACGAAATGAAATTCGAAAGATATTGAGAGATTCTCAAAAACAAACAAGAATCACAAATATTGGTAATAAATAAAAAAAGAATTATCTGCATTCAAAATATTTAAAACATACATATTTTTGAATCAAATAAAAAAATGTTATTTGTGTTTTTCAATAATTATTATCCGTGTCCATCTTCTCCAGAATAAGCCCGGATAATCGAGAGTACACTGTATGTACATTTTAGAAATAAATACCTAGTTATATCGATACGATCGGCTTTTACGTTTTACCGGTCGAATAAGAAACAATGAAAAAATCAGAATATCTCATGTTCATAGACGTAGAGTAAATACGTATTGTTATATTAAAAAAAAAAGAATTGCATGTAGTATTTAGTGTAATTTGTATGTGGGCAACACACACTATTGAATGTGCTGAGTAAGACAGCGAAATGCAGAATTTTAAAATAAAATTTACAATTATTCAAATTTATTGTAACAAAGAAGTAAACGAAAATCGTTTTTTCGCATTTGATTTAACAAATAATGCCCTTTTATCAATTGTTGATAAAAAGAATAAAAAAACTTCTATGATATTGCACTTTCTAAATTAATTACCGAAAAGTATGATGAATCAAAAATAGAAGAATTTTATCTATGGAGTTGATTTATGATACTTTTGGTGCGAATCATTGAGTAAAAAAAATAATCTAAAAAACGGTTGCGTGAAATAGTTTGTCAATCAATTCCATTGCCATAAACAAATAATGTTTTTATGTAAAAATAAAAGATATTATTGTGGTACTTAATTCTATATTTTTAATTAATTCCATATTTTTAAAATATTATAAAATAAATATTAAGAGTAATTCAATTTATATAAAAAGGAAGTATTTGTTGAAATATATTATTATTTATGTGTTTTCACCAATAATTAAAAGTTTTGTAATTTATAAAACATTTTTTTTCAATAATTTCACAGTCTTTCGAAGATGTCTAGTTTTCCAAAAAAACATCATGCTTTTCAAAGAGTTAAAAGTTGCTAACGAAAGTGGTTGAATCACAAAAAATAATTATGCAAATCCGCATTAAAGCATGCAATATAAATTTGAATTAACCGGAATACACAAATGAAGACATAAAATAAACACCTTTGCTGCCATAATTTATTTAAGAGTTTTTATAATTCCGATGAGTAAATATTATTGAATAATCTTCACGTCATTATACCTGTGGACAAAACACAGACATAAACAATAATAATACGTCCTCGTCTTTATGAACGTTTTCCTCCTGCATTTCACGGTGTGCATTATTTCCGAGTGCATTCTTCTCTTCTGCCGGTGTAAGGTCACGCCACTGCATTCACCCCCACCACAAATCAGCCGGCTACCCGCCTCTCCCCCACCAATGTCTTAACCCCGCCAGATCCTTCGAAGAAAGACGGTATTAGTTGAGTTGTAAGCCCGGCTGTCATCTCTTGCGCCGGTTTCGCCTACGCAACCGAAAACACGCGGCTAAACTACCTCTAACTCGCACAAAAATAACAAACTTTCATTTCATCTTGACTCACATAACAGCTATAAAATAATATTTAAAAAAATAGAAAGCATACTTTTCTTCGCATATTCGAACATAGAATATATTTTTGAAATTTTAAACGAACAAGTTCATACCGATTGAGTGCCCAGTCTTCGTGGGTGATTAAGACATTATCTGTGGTTACCCAGAGTGGTTCGCCCGCTATAGGAAGAAAGGAAACGAACAACATGAGCATTAATACTGGGAATACGACGGGACAGAAGAAGACAGCCTAACCGAAAATAAATTGGACATTCAGTATTGTAGCCGTCACCCTCACGCGCGTGTAAAAAACATAAATTTTAACATCTCCATTTCATTTTTTCTTCAAAAGTTTGACCATTCGTGTTTGGAAGGTGACCGATGGAACTTTCTGTCCCTGTCGCACGTATTAAGGGTTTATTTACATTTCTTCGGTTGCCGTCTCGCTCTTCTCGAGACGATTGACCCAATCTCGATTCAAAAGAACACGTGCCTGTGTTTGTGTCTCTTTCGTTGATAACTTGATTTGGCTTGTTCTCGCCGAAAAGATTGAGATGGAATCTGTACGGGCATGTTCACATCTGAGACCGGTCGCTTTTCTTCTTTATTTGTTTTCGTAAATGGCGTCTGGAAACATTTGAATTTTTCCTGCGGACCCTCGCATTAACAATAAATATTGTCAGTATTCATAAATAAGCCGTGCACCTTACTTTTTCGCGTGTTTGTTTAGTGTGACATTGATATTGGACATTGTAAAAAACGAGGAATCCACAGTGATGTGACAAAGTTTTGAACGATATAATTAATGTGTTATTGTGAGCCAAGAAAAGTTTTAAGTGATGAAAAATTGTTTTACTAAACTGGATTATCTTTCAACAACCCTATAAAATGGATTACTACATCGCATACAATACTGAAAAATCAAATAAAAAGGTACATAAAATCTTAAATTAATAACGCTTCGTGTATACTCATGTTATACTTAAAAATATTATACCAAAAAAATACTACTATTTTCATTGATTGTGAAGGTTTCCACTAGCTTACCCTTTGTCAAGCTTTTTTTTCAAACCTGGTCAAAAGGTTTGAAATCCCAGGTATCCAGTGTATTAGCGTTATGGTACGTTTCAAAAAGGGTTTTGATATAATTGCTTTATTACTTATGTTTGAGGGGTAAATCAAATGAAATCATTGAACTATTACAGTAATATCTTCACTTAATGTTATGGAATTAGAAACACGATTTTTGAAACTATTATAAAAATAATTTTGTATACTTTGCAAGTAAGAAAGCTATTTATTTTTAATCCTAAAGTTTTTAGGTATACGGAAATATATGTTGATAATCTGTATATCAATAAAATCAATGGTCAAATAGATAGTGTATGATAATGATAAAAAACTGTCAACTATAAATATCGGCATGCGACGGCAACTCTCATGTTTACATACAAACTAACAGCAATCAACAACATAATTATTATGATGTAATTATAACTGATTTAATCACTGTGAACATTATCATTATTGAAATAGTCTGATTAAATCTGTATACATTGGTATACCATAGTGCATATGTTTTAATTAATCCTTATTATGCAATTGTACATATTGTTGTTTAAAGTCATGTATTTAATTCAGGCGAAATATCTTTACAGCGTGTGGGTACATAAAAGCTTACAGAAAAATATTTGGTATTTGAATACATTAACAATCCTACTATGATAATGATACGAAATTTAAAACAGACATTTCTGTGTTTCTTTCTAGTAGTGTATTGATATTGAGATGAGATTTAACAAACAACATTAAATGTACACAGTACCAATAATTCGCCATAGTACCTAGATTGTTCAATGTTATTTTACTAATAATTAGAGATTTGTCAGCCATTTTCTGTTATATTTCCTCGGTCTCTGGAATTGGCAGATCTAATTAATTCAGCCATGGTCATCTGAACATTTTAAAAGGTACACATTTGTTGTTTTAAATGCGTAACTATACGTAGTATCTTCATGTTCAGCGGATTGAACTTGTCCATTTTTTTGACAACAATATGTAGGAATCTGAAATGAACTGCAGGTAAAACAACCAAATTTTGACCAATTATATCCGACTGATCAAGATAATAGTATGATGCATCCTTAGTCCATGAATTGTAATAAATATATTCGGTTGACAGACAAGTACTACTCATATTATATTTGGTTGAAGATAAGGGTTATCTATTTAAATTATACCTATTTCCAATACTCGGTTTTCTCTAAGGAGTGAAAATTTATACTTATTTCTTATGATTATACTACTTACCTTCTTTCCTAAAATGGTATAGGTATTCTGTATTTATTTTTTAAAATATTAGTATAATACGATTTGACTCTTATAATTTACCTACCCTAACATTTGTGATGTTTCTGAAACAAAAAAACTTTTTTGTGAACGATTATTTAAAGATCAGTTGTCAACTTATTAAATTAGATTTATAAATTACATAAAATCGTTTTTGATGTTCTAGATTTAACTTACCTGGTGAAAAAAAAACAAAGTATTCAATTCCACAAGAATAATTTGAATCGGTTGATAGCTATTTCGACTTCAACATATTTAAAAATTGTTGAATGTGTTGTTCCACTGGTTGTGAAATTAATTGTGACGCATCCGTCTGAAATACTCGCCAAAAAGGCGAAACATGTGCCATGGTTATTAGTAACAACCAGTGGAACAACAAAAAGTTGTCAATTTTAGTTTCCGACGAATGCATCAAAAATATTATTATCTAAGATTTTTTTTCATTATAATTTTGTTTCAATGACTACATTAAAAATCTACATAATTTGACTTATATTATATTGTAGACTTGGGGGTAGGCAGCTATTTTTTTCTTACAACTATTTTTGCCCATTTAAAATATAAACGATTTAAAAACCTTTGTTTCTATTATACATTATCGTTACCTTCTCATGTTAGGTACATATATAAAGTGTTTTTTTAATGAAAGGGGGAGCTAAGTCTATGACGATGAGTGATCATTCTCAATGAAAATAACATAAAAACAATTAATCCTGAAAGAATGGTTCTCACGTCTCACATAAATAGTTGCTTGAATAAGCCGCTTTGTCATTAATTTCGATAAACTTCCATTTCTCGGATTTTTGTGTTTTTACCAGGGCTGTCGTGAAAAAATTCTGAGTACCTAGATATTTTTTAATATCTACTAAAATACATAGCTACATACAATTTTTGTATTTTAATTTAATTGCGAAAAATGAGTCGGGAGTTAACGACTTCGACTACACCCAGAGCACCACGATTTCGATTTTGCAGCCCTCGTTTTAACTTTTGAGTTACTATGAAAGAAACGTGTTCCGCTTTCACGCCGAACATCATCAGAACTTAATAAACCGTTTTTTACATTTAAATACAGAAGTGTCGTATTGCAAAAATTCAATATGTACTAAATTTGAATCGTTCAAATTATGTACATTCTCACAGATTTTGTCACTAACGACCCGGGTTTCGCCTTTCGGCATCTTCAGGCGTTCAAGTTCACGGATGAACTTCAACTGACAGTTCAAGTTCATCCGTGAACTTGAACGCCTGAAGATCCCGAAAGGCGAAAGCCGGGTCGTTAGTGACAAAATCTGTGAGAATGTACATAATTTGAACGATTCAAATTTAATATTGAAATTACACCAAGCACCTTCAGTCGAAATCTTAAATTATATTCAATATGTACATTTTAATTTAATTTCAGTAACCTACTCTAAAATATTTTTATACATTTATAGTGTTTTTTTTCCCATGGGCATCAGATAGCTACTGCCACACACCACTTGCTAAATTGTTGCCCTGCAGTTCAAAATTTTAACTTTGTACGTATAATTTAATTACAATCGCGTGTAGCTCGGCCGTGTTGAGACACGCAAATCTTTCAACCAAAATGTTACTACCGAGTTACTCGCACTCATTATTATAAAATTGAGATAATTTTTATTGGACTGCTCGTTTCATTCAACCCCTTACGTCATTCATAGTAAGTTATGTATACGAAAAGAAAATAGGGTAATCGCCCTTTTACTTTTTTGCTAAGATAATCAGATCATTGCCAATTTAAACACACAAACATCAGTGGCTTAGAAGCTTCACCGTGTATCTTCAAGTGCTGCATTTTTCATTTACTAAATAAATAATACATATCCGATTTTTTTAAAAATATACCTAATTCATTAATTTCTCGACTACCGTATATAGACCGTAGGGTTTTCCAAACTTATCGTACAATGGAACACTTCATAAATCTGGAAATGTTACCGGAACAGTTTTTTTTATGTCGGGTAATTCATAAATGTTAAAGTGTATATGTTATTAAATCACTTATTATTTATTAATAAATTATTTTAAAACATGTTACAAAAACATATGATTAAATAAAGCTCTTAGTAATTCAAATCTTCGCCATTATCAATATATTTGACGTTTTAAACATCAATGGAGATTTATCATCACTCGATTTTGAATATAAAGTAGAAGATGTTTAAATGTCTTGCAGCGTAGATTACCATTACAAATTTTCGTGGAACACCTGTTTAGGTCCCACGGAACATCAGTGTTCCGTGGAACATAGTTTGGGAAATCCTGGTCTAAGTAGATAACTGAATGTTACCTTCCTACATTAAAATGCTCTCCACCCATGTACAACAAGTTTGTCAGTAAGATTCTCCTTTCTGTTTGTTACATACACAGTAATACAAGTATGGCGTGTTGAAATCATATATTTTGAGAATGAAACCCCCTCCCGCAATATTATATTAAAATTTAAGATAAGTCGTTAGGTGATTAAAAACCAATAATATAAAAAAACGAAACATATTTTTTTGTAATTTTCTGACTAATGTTGTAGCTAGGTATTAAATCTTTGATTTGATTGTGAATTATCCAGATTCTTAGAATTTTCAATTAAAACAAGATTTTGTTTTCATTTTACGGGAGAAAATATTATATACCTTTATACATCCTTAGAGTGCATGAAAACTAATAAACTGATTTTTTATTTACTCAATCTAATATTAATTTAATTAGTTGTGTAAATGAAACCATTGTATATATCCTTGTTATGTACTACAATGCTACAATCTTACAAAATATTTGATTTTCTATTCAATAATATATTATATTGAATTGAATCATGCTTTTTTTTAAGTTATGGACTGAATTTGTTTGAAAGGGCTTAATATTTGCTATGTAAAACCTTCCTCAGTTCCCCTCTTGACATATATGTACATTAGTAATTGATGAAGTCGGAGTAGAAGGAATGGTTAGCTACCATACTACGATTATCCTATAGCTACGTGGGTTTCATGGACGGGTACACGCTTCAACTAGTCTTCTCATTTCGTCGTGTCTTACTGGAATGAACTATCTTTCTAAACCATTGCCTTTATTGCATTATTACGTGGATGAGAATGTTAATTACGCATCCATATAGTGTGCTAGGTTACATGGAAAAGGTTAAAACGACATCGTCAGTTTATTTGACCTGAGATCCAATGTGCCGAAGCCTTCTTTCTATAAAGCTTTTTTTTTTAAAATAAAAGTTCAGTTGAATCGAGTGTAATTAATTGCACTTGGATAAAATAATTTGCATTCTTAACGTCAGTTGATTTTCATATCTAATGCTTATAGTAATACATTCTTGACTCAATTTGTACACGCCGATACTGAGTAACTATTTTACACATACATATCGACGTTGGAAAAGAAAAAGGACGTAACCCACAGTTTTTTCAAAACAGTTTTTTTTCGATAATCACAATGTATCAAACATGATAAACGTTCTATTAAAATGATGTAACCTGCAAATGGCGAATTAGTATCTTAATTTAGCTTTTAAGTTTGAAAAAATATGAGCTTGTTAAAATTGAAACCAAGAAAAAATACTGAAAAAAGGTTTTTCCTAGACAATTTGTTTAATTAATATTAGAGTATGTCAATGAAACACCAGTTTAGAAGTCTCAGTGTACTTTAAGGTTATGTATATTTCATAATTTGCATATGACCCAAAATCATCAAAACACGTTTTACATGCCTCCTGTAAAATTTTCTATGTGTGAGTTACGTCCTTTTTCCCTTCCGCAGTCGATATACTACATTTTAATACTGATTACTGATAATCTTTCTGTACTTATCACACATTCATCGTAAAAATGATTCCGTAATAAAGAGAGAGGCTCGGGGGTGTCAATCTTTTGATGATGGGTATATCTATCACATACCACATCTTGCTGATGATAAAGCAATTAATACATATACTCACTTGCATCGGACGAAGAATTTATTTATAAACGCAAAGTGGCCAAATATAATTGTAAATCTTTAATTAAAATCCTATTTTATTTCAACTTATCGAAACCACCAGGTTTTGAGAATATCGAGTGAAGTATTATATTTCATGATGTTAAATATGAAAAATAAAACCGGAAAAGATACTTTATATACTAATCTAAACATTTACCTTAACTCTACAAAGACTTACACAAAAACAAGTTCAGTAATTACGTATTTACTACTCAATAAAATCAACCTATACGTCTTGTCGAATACTTTGTCAGCCAAGTTACTATATTTAATGTAGTTAATATAATAATTATAGCGTATGTACGGATATCGATGTAATCAATATCCAACAGAATTCGGTTAAAAAGTTTAACTTTTTTAATCTTTAATGAAATTGTTTACTGCCTACTTAAAATGCATGCGCATCGCCTCAATAAACTTGCATGAAACATGTTTATTTAAAGCCTTTTTTTTAAATTTTATTATTATTAAATCTTTTTTTTTACGCACTAAAAAATGAAACCGGACCTCTTATGCTGTGAAATTAATATGACTACATGGTAGCTAAGGACAGGAATTTATTTTATAACTAACTATAACACATTGATATCCGGATTTATTTTGAGATAACCCGCAATTTATTTGTTTAAACATTTCGTGTAGCCGCCTGTGTGGTCGAGTGGTCAACGTCGTTGGCTTCGCTTACGGAGGTCGCGGGTTCGAATCCCAGTCGGACAGTTTTATAAATTAATTTTTCAAACGATTTATGAATTTCTGTTCGAAGGCATGGATGTATGTGATGTATTGAATCCCCCTCCCATCCTATCCTATGAACGAGCGTATGGAGAGCGACTAGCTAACCACTAGTTCTGTCCTAGCCCTACCTTTCTATTCCTACTCTCTTTGGAAAAAGAGAGGTTGAGCAACTGAGTAACAAGCAGTTCTCGTAGAAACACTTTTGTTGAGATAAACTCCATTAGGAGTACATATGCTCCACATTGGGAGCAGACATGGTAAAAAAAAAATTTCGTGTAACGAATGCCATCAGTTTATTTGGTTTCCCAATGCCATTTCACCAAGAGTTGTCAGCTATATTTAAAGTGATAGTGAAAACTTTCTGGACATTTTATTGTCAATACTTGGTGGAATGGCATTATAATAAAAATAATAAAAGATTTTTAGTACGTTTTCCACATAAAATTTATTGGATCAGGACCGGTTTCGCTCATGGTGAGCATTTTCAACTGATAAGAAATACAAAGACAATTGTATAAATATCACTGTTTCATTGTACTTCTTATCAGTTGACAATGCTCACCATTGGCGAAGCCGGTCCTGATCCAATAAATTTTATGTGGAAAAAGTACTGAAAATGTTTTATTATTTTTATTTCTGGACATTGTTTTCGTGCCGGTAAAATGTATGTATATTTGTTGTATAATACAATTGCTAACTTCTTAATTAAGAAAATTATTGCCACACAGATTCAAAGTGTTCTATGTTTTATCTATTTCTTGGAATCGCGACAAATAATAAACATATACATAAATATGTAAAAAAACTATGTTTAAACTTCAATATTTAAATAATAAAAAAATGTTTTATTCTTACTGGTTGAAGATTGAAAACATACTTAGTAATTGCATTATTGTACACCTATACAATACTGCAATTTTGAAAATAAAACTACATTATCAGCAATACCAAATTTTGCTCAATGTTATTTTATTCATTTTGTAATTCAATTCGTTATGTTAAATAATAAGATGCGCATCGATTATGCCGGTCATCTTGGTCTGGAATGGGTTAATGTTTTAGTGGTCAGTTAGGGTTGACAACTCTGTTTTAAAAAACATTATTCACAATTTAGGTAATTCGTAAACCTGTCCCATCCTTGTCCGTGCTATCTTGAACCATTGGATGAAAACTAAAATATTAATTACACATCGTTCACAAAAGAGTGCAAACAAAATCCAATTTAAAAAATCATGATACAATGTGTTACTTTCCATGCCAGATTTTTTGAAATTATATAATTTAATATCTGCATACGTTTACATTTATAGTTAGGCTTCTATAATGCTCATCGTATCTTCTTAATAAAATGATTTTTCTTTTGCTTACATATATTCAGGGACATCGAGTGTACTGTTCATAAGTCAGACAACTTCAAAAACTAAAAATATTAGTTTAATTTTGAATCATTCAAATTATGTACACTCCCACAGATTTTGTCACTAACGACCCGGGTTTCTCCTTTTACTGTAAAAGCTCTTTAGGCAAATTATTAGTTAACAATAAAGATAAAATACATTACCTAAATAAATCTGGAATTTATAGATTACAATGCTCTTGTTGTAATAAATTTTATATCGGCAAAACAGAGAGGACTTTAAAAATCAGGGTATTAGAGCATATGATATGGCAGCCTTTAGACTGAAAAAGGACACGTCTACTTTTGCTAATCACTTAATTTCGGAAGGACACGTGTTCAATCAGGAACAGGGGATAAAAATGTTACACCCAAATACGGACAGTCATAAGCTCTTTTTCCAGGAAATTTTAGAAATTAATAGGGCACAGTTACATAGTCTTCCGATTTTGAACGAGATATTAAACCTTCCTGGGTCTCCACTTCTATACCCTATATAAATAATATCATAAATAATATCATAAAACCTTTGCCGACAAACAAATAAATATAATTCTAAAAACCACTCACTACTCAAATCTTTGGGAATTCCCATGAGCTTACCCTTTTTCGCCAGCGATGGCTTTAGACTCAGTGATACATTTATTTAATATATAAACACGAAACATCCATTTACTAAGCGTCAGTTCAAGTTCATCCGTGCGCTTGAACGCCTGAAGATGCCGAAAGGCGAAACCCGGGTCGTTAGTGACAAAATCTGTGGGAGTGTACATAATTTGAATGATTCAAATTTAATATTGAAATTCCACCAAGCACCTTCAGTCGAAATCTTAAATTATATTAGTTAAATATTCAAATATGTGTATAATTTAGCGCACTTTCGGATTCAGTAATCAGACAATTAAAAATTACACCTAAAATGCTAATGCCAATAAACTGATACAGACAAAATATCTGGTATTGTCTTGGTCATTACGTGAATATGTCTAAATGTCCTACTACTGAACCCGACCTAAGAACCTAATCTGCATGTTGTTGATAAAATGTATAAATCTCAGGCACAGATTTATGATAATCATTTGAATATTGCTTTTGACAGTATCGTAAAACAAGTTGTTTAGAACTGGCTGAATAATCAACTGGACGATCAATTTGTTTTATTAGTATTGATTATTGAATGTGCCGGAGGAAACATTAGTATAACTTTTGACATTTACATACTTTAAAAAAATGTGACAACCCTAGTATGTGCAAGATTAAATGCTCAATTTATTTATCTACATACTTTCAATCGGTTTTTTGTCCGTATTTAAATAATAATAAGATGCGTTGCTTCGTAGAGTAGTGGTTAAACGATGCGCTACATTTAACAATCTAAGCATCTGTATGTTTCTAGTTCTGCTTTTTTTTAAACATAGTCAACTTTATAATTCTTTACTACATATATTGCTTATTGTTGATTGTAGAATCCGAAATTTTATGTATTATATGTAGTGTTATATCGTAGTTTTTCGGAAAAGAGATAACGACAAATAATTTATGAAAATAATATGTACACATTAAGTAAAACACGTATTTTATTATTTACGCCATTGTGAGAATTTACCAGGGCTGTGGAGTCGTTAAAAAAAAACACGACTCCGACTCCGACATTTTTCAAAAACACGACTCCGACTCCGAATTTGACTCCGAGTCCGACTATGACTTGACTAAAAAATGCGTGCATATAAATGTATGCACTTCGAGTAACAAAAAAAATATATCGAATCTACTTTTTCGACATGAGAAAGAAAGAAACAACAACTTTTGCGCGGACTCATATGCAGTGGATCTTGGTGACTCACTGGCTCGGCGTGACTCATGACACCTACACGTTTAATATTATTAAGCTATATCACAATAATTATTACGTAATTCAATTTTCATAAATTTCGTGAGTAATTTTTTTTTTTTTTAATTTGCATTTTTTTTTTAAAGTAGTCGGAGTCGCCCGTTTTTCACGACTCCGACTCCGACTCCACAGCCCTGGAATTTACTTTATTCCACCTTTTCATACTCCAAAGTAAGATTGTGAATTTAAAAACCATGTTAAAAATTTGAAATCAATTATTATTCCTATTTTAGATTTTATTTATTAAAAATAATCCTCACTCACAAAAAGAAAAAGAAAACAATCATAATCTCATGGTGATAATATTCCTCGCTTTTTTTTCCATGTTAAAAATCCCTTTCATATATAAATGTCTTAATTTAGTCGTGACTTTCTGTAAAAGTTCTTAAAATGTTCATACTATAACATAATAAAATTGTGTACTGGTATTCCTATAATACATTTCTTTTTTTATTTGTTGATGCTTTTCACATTGTATAATTAACGACTTCTGTCCAGTACCTATCTGACACAACAGATTCTTTGGAAGGGCCTCTTCTCGCTCGTTCGTTAATTTTCATTTTCTAGTTAGTCTTTTGTCAAATTTGTTACACTCCAAGTGCATCTGATTTGACAGCTTGCTCCGCCGTGGCGATCGGAGCGTTACCTCCCATTGAACAAATAATAATAATCCCCGATTTCTTGCCCCTCGAAACTAAAAACGAAACGTAAGTCAATCTTATTATTTTTTTAAAGGAAGGTTATATAAATTCATTGACGTTTCCTTACGGGATAACTAATTTAGCATTTTTTGTATTTCTTATTAGGACTCATTGTAATAGTCATAAAGGATTTATAATAATCATATACATATTTGTTTCATTCTCAACTTATATTTTATTTATTAAATTCTTTACATTGCTAAGATAAAAAAAAAACCTAATATATGTGTGTTTTTTAAGCAACGACATTTTCATCTTTAACGGAAGTCATCTGTTAAAAAAATTTTATGCTTGCATAAATAACTCAATATTTTTAAAGTTCAGTTTGGTCCTGATTTACTTATAGATATTAGATATTGCCGCCTGTGTAGTCGAGTGGTCAACGTCGTTGGCTTCGGTTACGGAGGTCACGGGTTCGAATCCCAGTACGGACAGTTTTATAAATTGAGTTTTTCAATCGATTTATGAATTCTGTTCGAAGGCATGGATGTATGTCATGTCTTGAATTCCCCCCTCCCATCCTATCCTATGATCGAGTGTATGGAGAGCGACTAGCTAACCACTAGTTCTGTCATAGCCCTACGTTTCTATTTCTACTCTCTTTGGAAAAAGAGAGGTTGAGCAACTGAATAACAAGCAGTTCTCGTAGAAACACTTCCGTTGGGATAAACACCATTAGGAGTCCATATGCTCCGTATTGGGAGCGGACATGGTAAAAAAATAAATAATATTTTGACAATTTCAATATATATTGATATAAATAGGTAAAATTATTTTAAATTTTAAGACTTATGACAACCAACAATATAATGCTGAAAAACGATAGTATCGGCCACACTTCAACCACTAAAGACATTTTTTAATAATTTCCAAGTATAAATGTGAGGGTTTGTTTTTTTGAGTTGACGGTGCTTCCTTGATTTAAGACTAAATTAATACCATTTTCATTCTATTATTTTTATTGAGCTATCATATGAGCATTAGATTCTCTCAGATTAGCAATAAATCTGAATAAAAGTAATTCATTTTATTTATTATTTAAATAAAATGAATTACTTTTATTCTTATTTTACATTATTTAAATACGTCATAATAATTACGTTGCCACCTGTATAAGGATTTCAAATTTGTATACGGCAAGAACGGAAATTTTATTGTTGATTCTGTTCATTATGGAAGGCAAGACGGTAGTGATGTTTTTTATTTATTTATTTTGTTATAAAGTTATTTATAACACTTCGCCGACTGTAATTATTTCGTAATACAAACCAATTGATCTATTTAGAGATACATAATTGGCAGATAACATTGATGAATATTATTAAGGTTTCTCGGTGTGAGATTGGCTGGTTAAGCGTCATCAAGTCTTCTTTTAGTTTGGAGCATATGGATTCTTAATAGAGCATATATCTCCTCAAGGATGCACAAACTTTTTCTTCTAGCGGGCCGCGTAAAAATAAATTATAATAATTTCGAGCCGTAACGAAATAAATAGTTTAAAGTACACTTGATCCTCCTTTTACACGTAAAACGGCTGTGCAAAAAAAAAAACGCGTAAAAAAGTAAATATAGATTATCGAAATTAAGGTGATATTACATTTGACGGTTTTATTTAGAAACCGTGCAAAAAGAATATTTGGGGCACTTATTTACCAAAAATGTTTTTATTGTAAAATACTTACCAACATGTCAACATAAGGCCGCAGTTTTCATAAGGCCGCAGTAAAGAAAACGTTGACACACCTCTCCTTTTTTTCGACTGTCTGACATAAAACGGGTTGATTACGGTTTTTTTCCAAACGCTTGCGTACAATTTTTTAATCAAAGTGAATATTTTGATCAAGTCAAAAGGCTGCATGTTCCCCTCCACTGGTTCAACCAATTCTTTAGAATTTTACTTTATAATTGATGTATTACTTTGGAAAAGCGAATTCATATTTTCATTCGTAAGCCTATTTTTATGAACCGATTGAGCCTGCTTCATCAACGAAAAAACATTATCACATTTGTCCTATTTAATGATTATGTATAATACATTAAATATGTACTATATTTTAATTTTAAAATAAAAAAAAATGTGGGCCACATAAAATTTGCAACGGGCTGCAGGTTGTGCAGCCTTGACTTAAACACTAACTGTCAGAATTTTAAGTCAGAACTAACAAAACCAACGTGATATGTGACATCATATACTTAAGTCAAAATAATTATTTACTTTGAGTTAGTACCTATGTCGACCTATGCTGGAATTAAAATAATATTCAGACGTATTCCTTTATTTATATTTGCAGTAAAGAATATTTTTATAATAATGATGACAATCATGGACTAGTATTCAAAGTTTCAACCGACTGTTTTTAATCGGCTTCTGTTTTTTTTTGTAAATAGAAAAAAAAGTCGAAAATATCGTGTTCTTTCTTCTGAGAATAGCATTGAATGTGTTAAGCGCTGAAAAGAGCCAAGTCAGGTTGTTTTGTGTATTAACCCCTCGAGCGCCTCGCCATCCGAATCTCTAATGATTCAATTTGTATGGACTGCACGCATCCACAACTTCAGAAAATCCTATTATCATTCCTTATTAATAACATCATGAAGAATTTCAATTTTCATTGTCAGTCACAGGTCATTCTAGCTAAGTGCATCGCCATTATAATAACAGACTAACACACGAGAATTCAAACTCGTTATGAAGTAAGTATTCCATCAGTTTGTATTTAAACTAGGAATGGATGCCACTCAACAATGTATATATCACTCAATTTACATTTTTACTGATTGAAGTAAATAAACTACAAAACTGGTTGTTGTTTAATATTTTTATGTGAAATTTTTATGAGCGTACATTTATGAAAGTGTTGAACATTTTACAGAAAACGAAAAAAGATTTTGAGAAGGTAGGTATTGATTTGAAAATCATTACACCTATATCAGAAATGTTTTTTCATGTAAACTTGACGGACTTCAAATTGTGACTTGAAAAACAAATACTATTGTAAAAAATACCGAATGAGATTAAATTAAGCATTTTTAAGATATTCTTGTCAAATATAAATTTATGTTTGCGCCAAGTGGAATTCTTGTATCTATTGTGTACTCATTGTTTGATGTTACACATAAACCTGATCCCCAAAATCACAATGTACATATAACTTAATCTTTTTTTGACTAAATGAGAGCTTGCTTCTATTTTTCTTATTTTAATATGCGTAACATTTTGCGAATATATATACATATCGAACAGGTCTCCTATACAAATAATATTCTTATGTAACACATATCCCAGATTGTAGAACTTCAATCCAGAGCAGTGATGTACAAATGATACACGTAGCTCAAATATAATTAGAGCTAATTATTTATTTCGAGTGGTTTTTTATAAAAAAATATATAATGTTTTACTAATGTCGTTTTATTTATTTTTTAAATTTATATCCGAGTAAAAAAATGTTGAATTCCATTTAGCCAGCAATTGCAGCCGAATATATTTGTAGCTACGCGGTTTGTGTTATATTATAACCAAGAAGCAATTCCAATGAACTCCCTTTTTACACGGTTTCAAAATAAGACGTTGCTACATCCCTTGAATGTACTTAATAATCGTAACTATATGCAGACAGGTTTATTTCTGTTACACTGAAAATTTGGAAAGAAACAACACAGGCTCTGGATATCTCAAGCGATGGGAGTGTTACCAAATGTCCGTAATAATTTACAATCTCCCAATTTAAACATTTTATGACGAAAGACATTAAAAAAGGTGTCACGTTTTATAATATCTGCGGAAACTGTCAATTTGCAACTTTTTTACGTCATCGAGCTAAAACGACAAAAAGTCTTCGAGTTGAAAATTATTTTAGAATATCTCGATTTATCACTCAATGATCAATCTCGATATCCCGAAAACCCAGAACCCGAAATAATTGTGAATCCCGAAATCCCGGGATAAAGAAAGGTCCGGGATTGGATGCCCTAGCTTTAATCTAACGTTTTTTGCAGCCGCGATTATCAATTCTGAAGAGTATAAGTCTTGTACATTTTCAAGAAATATTCTACCAGCTCCATCGTTTCGTTTTCCATTTCTTATTTGCTGGTGACTCAAAATTGTGTTGCGTTACTCCATCACTGGCTGTACTTATATCGGCTTAATCCTATAAGGAAAGTTAACATCGCTGTCTCTGTGGTCAGCTTATTTTGTCAAGCAATTTATCGCCACGGACTCTGGGAAGGTATTTCCTTTTTTTCGTTAATACTTACATCTTTGTGTGGAATATCTCGCTTTATTCGCTAACGAAATTAACACATTTATTCTTTTATGAACATGTAAGTGGATTGACCCCTATAACATTTGTGAACCTTATAAAACTCACATTATTTCTATGTCATTATTATTTATCCAAAAAACTTGTTTCAAAACGAATCTTGTGGTATCTGAAAACCGGTTGTATGCTCAATCATACCTGTAAAATAGTTGACACTCTCACATACGATATGAATGAAATGCCTATTCGTAAATAAATTTGTTGAACTAATTTATTAAGTGTTTTCACAAAGGTGTTTGTAAATATAATTGACGGAGGGTTTTCGAATCGAAGATAAATACACTTTGAGAGAGGGGTTATTTAAATGAATAGTAGTTCTTTAATTCCTAGTGGCAGTTTTAAGTGACACTTGTATTTATTGTAACTCACGATGTAAGTACGTAGGTAATATATACTTAATTCGAGTAACAATAACATGAAACTACAGTTTTAGCAGCAAAATCTCAATCTGAGCTTTGCTGTTGTATAAAAAATCCAGGGCCTGTAGTACTGGTTCGAATCCCATTACAGATAAGTTCATAAAACGTCGATTTATGGATTTGTGTTTAAAAGCATTGATGTTATTTATGTCACTGGTTCCACCCACCCGTCCAATTATATATACGGGGGTATGTCAAGAGCGATGATGATGATTAGCTAGTCATGTCCTAGCCCCCTCTTTCTTTACAAATACTAATAGAAATAGAGGTTAAGTGACTGAAAAACCATTAAATCTCTCAACGTCCAGTAACAGAACAAAACCCACACTTTTTTTTTCAGATAAGTAAAGGGTAACATCAATGTCTATGTTGCAATTAAAATTATATCGATAATGTTAGTTTGAAGATAATCTTCAAATAACCGACGTACGTGTCACATCTTGTATCACAACTAGAGAAATAATAAAGTTACCATTTTAATATTATTTAACAAACACCCACTTTTAATCACACAATTTTTGTTGACAAGCTCCATTTGGAGTCGATTGGATGTGGAGGAGGGGCATGGTTGAAAAAAAACTATTTAGGCAGCGGATGTGGCTTAAATTTGAACACAATTACTTAGTGTGTCCTTGATGCGTACATAATCTACTTGAAATATCGTAATTTACCTGTGCTCTCACAACATACTTTCAAATATTTATTTTACCTGAACTGCTTTCTAAAGCCTACGGTGCATTGTTAAATTTAACCGAAAAATTTACCTTGTCCGTAGAGGAGGTTGCTTACGTAAAATTATTGTAAAGCGCCCAGAAGGTCGCTTATATGTACATTTGGATTTTGCTAGGGAAATGTTTTATTGTTTTCAAACAAATACTTAACTAAGGCGAGTCTCTTATCCGTTATAAGGTTCTTATTGATTGAAATATACGGGCGGTTAGAAATTTCCTATATTCTTTCTTCCCCAAACTGGTGTAGAAAAATAAATTTCACGCATTTTTTTTTTTAATAAAATTTAAGATTTCGACTGAAGACTGCGCTTGAACGCCTGAAGATGCCGAAAGGCGAATCCCGGGTCGTCAGTGACAAAATCTGCGAGAATGTACATAATTTGAACGATTCAAATTTAATTTTCACGAAGTTAATGAGCCAATGACAAAAGACACATCAAAAATAGTGAAATGTCCACTCTATGCAGACCTGAGTGCGGCAAACCTGCCAAATTTGTCAAGTATATACAAATTGTTTACAATCAATTTGTTAATTATTTATTTGAATATACGAATATAAAATGATTATATGTTGGATCTCAATGATTCAACGAAGAGGTCCCGTACGATATTCATTATGAATGTTTGCTTTGTATGGATTCGGCGGTAACTTTGTGAAAGTTTATTTTATATTATGAATGTTTGCGTTTGTCACTTTTAAGGTGTTTACTGTCAATACTTGATGGAAATGCATTATATTAAAAAAAAAACATTCTTTTAAACTAATTACCTCATGACGAGAATTTATTTTCAACTCATTGCCTCAACGCAATTGAAAATGCTTGCTATAAGCGAAATCGGTAGTATTAAATAAATGATTTATAACTTGAAACAAATGGACTTATTTATTATTGATACGGTGAAACTTAATATTATAATATTCATTCATTGTGTCTTCTTTACATTGTGGTCAACGTGGTACATCCACGTGTAAAAAGAGAATCGCATGCATGTTCTTTTAAATTACATAATTTCTTTCGTTATAAGCAGCTGTATTATATGACGTACAAATAGGGCTTCCAATTAACCGGACATTTAAACTAACCGGTTTTCGGTTTTTTTCAAATAAATAAACCGGGTAACCGGTTTAAACCGGATTTATTTTCAAAAAACCAATTTTAGTACCACACTAACCAATGCTTCAAAAATAAGTTTTTTGATTACTTAAAAAACAGTCAATAAGTGCATAAAATTAGAACTACCAATTTTCACTATGCGAAAACATGCATTCGAGTCCTTACGATTGTATGCCTAACATTTTCACATTTTTAAATAATAAAAATTTAAAATAAATGTAAAACACATATTCAGCTAATGTTCAATTGTATAACACTTCGAATACCTTTTTGCTCGTCTTTATTATTATTTTTGTTTACCACATGTGCATATTGGAAAGACGGAAAGTAGCCGATGATTTATGGCACCGATTGTTAGAAAATAAAAAAAAAACGTTTTAAAATTGAATTGTTTTATAACTTGAAAGATATAATTAAACATGGGCTTGGTCACTTAACCTTTTTATGTATGTATGCTGCAAAAAAGTGAATATGAATTGCCATCTTTTAAGTTCAGGTACTTACTACTTTCTCGGAATAATAGCAATCTATATTATACAATATTTAAGTTTCATATCCAATATTATATTTTTAATAATTATGTATAAATAATCCGACTAATAAAGATCAAATGAATACGTGAAAAAAATGTAGACTATAAACTTCTCTTTACTAATATTTAAATTGCTTTGTAACAGTACGAGTTTTCGGTTCGGATATTTTTTTCATTTACAAGATATAATGATGAACGTATTTTTGGTTCAATAAGGTTCACTTGTTTTATTATCATTGATATTTTGAGAATCCTTTCGTATTACAGATATTTGATTGAAAGCAGTATGGTTTTCCATGATTTCGACTACATAGTTGTTATTAATATGTCACAGAAATTAGATAATTGAACAGTAAAATACTTTATTATATTGTACTAATTATAATACTATTATTATATACAACATTTTTAAATATTTATACTCTACATATGAATAGTTAAATAAAATCTCGTGGTGTTCAAAGCGGAAAAAGATTTTTTTATTAAACCGGTTAACCGCCCAAAATAAACCGGTTTTCGGTTTTTTTCAAAACACCCGAAAAACCGGTTAACCGGTTTCGGTTTAAAGCGGTTTGGAAGCCGCCCTACGTACAAATATCTTATGAAGAAAAAATAATTCTGAACTGGTGAGGTTTGAATAATTTGCTTGCTGCAGCTTGGATTAGGCTGTTTTTGAGATCATGATTGATCATCTTTTAACATATGCTGCGAGGAATCACATCAGTGGACTCCTCATAATTAATTCCTAATGACGCTCCTATTCATTCGCAAGATTTAATTATCGCTGCCTTGCAAAACCAGCTGCAGTTTCACAAAGAAGGGCGGTATCAGAAGTGGCAAGTTATTTGATAATTAATGGTAATAGTCGTTAGGATGCAGGGGGAAGATAAACTTAATGTATTTTTGAGCTCATGTATAATAATTTCAACGCCTTTTGAAGCCGTTATCTGAAACAGTAAATCAAAGAATGCGCTAAGTCTTCTTACACTATGGATTTTAAATGAAAACCACAGTTATCTGCTACTACTCAATATTTGATATTTTTAAAAAAAATCTTATTTTGTGTATTTTAGAAGAACACGTTATCATACCTTTGCTTATATATCTCATTTTCCACATCTACAACTACTTATATATAATTGAAATCTTTGAGTGATCTTTGGATCACCGAATGAAAACTTACGTACATTTTTAAATCCTTAAATCATGAATGTCCTGCGATGTTTCCATGCTATTCAATATATCAGATCTCGAAAACGAGGCGATTCGGTAACTGTTAGTTTTTTTTCCATTCCTCGTCCGTCTATCATTCTCTGAATACCGATTACGAGCTAGTGATACAATATTGATGTATGGTCGCATACAAAATATTGATCTCTTTTATTTATTCTACATTCTGACTTAATTTTACCGTCCCAACGAAAGGTTAGAAAATTACTAACTAATAACTACCACAACACGTTTAATAGTACTGTTCTGTAACATACACAGAAAACTACTTTCCCAAATGCTTGCGAAAGTAGTTGTCTGAGGATGCCTCTGAAAGAGACGAAACACGTGTCACAGTTTGTAGCACAATACGTGTAATAATCTAAGTTATTTTATATTAACCTTTTCAGTACCGATATGTTTTAAGCTAAAAAACATTCACTCACATACCTACCGCATGTTTTTAATAATTTTTGAATAGTTTTAAAAAATAGGACTGAATTTATGAATATTAAAGGTTTACTTATAAAATGATATATATAGTTTAATATTTTCAAGTCACATTCGTGGTCTTCAGTGGCTTTACGGTATTCACGCCGTTCGTATGTAGCGGCTACCAGTGGCCTTACGGTACTGAAGCGGTTAAAATGATCTTTAACAAAGTTACCACCGAATCCATCGAAAGTAGTATTGGATTATATTGGTATACACCTAGGTACTCCTCTAAAGTCATTTTTAGTCTCAGAATTTTTTATCCGTAAGTTACCTTGCAACTTTTGATGGTTTTCTAATCGCTTTCCGTCCGCGTTGTTGCAGCGATTTCATCACAGCGATGCGGAGTGATTAGAGCACATTAATGTTGGCTAACTATCGATTGATAGGATCTGAGTTAGGTCATGCGGTGTTTTGTCGTACCGGAACCGACGAGGCATAATCCTGTCATAACTCACGAGTCGCACGTACGAACTTGACGAGCTGTGACAGCCCGCTTGTCTAGCTCCCATGGTATACAGAGGATCTCAATACTTGGCATCACGATTTTGATAATCACAATGATAAACAGAGCTTCAGTGTTTTATTATTACTTTTTAGCGATGATGCTACATTTTTACTTACAAAATCGTTACTAATGTCTTTTCTGAAAATAAGACAATGAATTTTTTGCTACAAAATATGTGCTGGGGCTTAGTTTATGGGATATTTTAATTTTCATGTACAAAAATATATATATATAAAAATTTAACATTTATTCATTTTAACCCATAGTCAGCAATATAACGTAAGCGCCACAATTCGGTGAATTGCTTTTTAAGACAATAATTGTTCAATATCGCCTAAGGCAGGGGTGGGGAACCTTTTTTTCTCTTAAGGAACGCATTCATTTTTCTGATTCGACATAAGCCCGCAGTAAACATTGACTAGGGAATCTTTGGCCGAAAACAGGAATTTGTCGTCAGCATATGTCAGGAATTTACATACATTTACAGAATTGGCCAGAAGGCCGCAGGTTCCCCACGCCTGGCCTAAGGCGTCAGTGACAATAATTTTAGAGCGTTATCTCATTCGCCTGGTCTTTTTCAAGGCCTGCGAGTGTTTTAATTATTATTTTTTTCAATTAAAAAAATATTTGGCATTACAGCTTATGTCAATGCGCCAAGTATTTTAAAGTTGAAAGATCATTCGAAAATGTAATGTAAGTCACTCGAGATAAACTCAAGGTAAATTTACATCACAAACACCAAAGTCTTACGTCTCAAATTTAAATTGAAAAATCTAAATTTGAAATTGACATTACCGGGAATAGAACCCAGACCCACTTGGTCGGTATAACAAGCTCTAACCAACTAGACCACAGCGGACGACTTGTTACCGTTTGTCCACGTAGACCCCGGATGACATCCAGAAGAGCGGTTATTATTACTTATTATTTTTTATAGTTAGGAAATTCCGTACACTTCCTCGAGCGAATCTCCCTAAATCTTACTGTAAGAATAGCAATAATATTTTCAATTATCTCTATTATGACATTTTTAATTACAATTAATTAAAAAATATCGTACTGGCCACGTTTGTGCTGCCAGGTATCAACCAGTGAATTTATTAGTGCTAGGCTTATTTTGCCAAATTATTTCAATTCGATTGATTTTGAATATATCTGCAGTTTGCAGTCGCTGTCCTCGCTGTTTCTCCGCAATATCAGTCGCTTGAGAGTGTCTTCAACATGCAAGGTTGGGCATCGCGACATGAATAACATGACGCTTAGAACGTTTAGCTCAAAGAACTTGACTGCCACCCGATCGCGAAGTTGCAAATCCATTTTTTTTTGTAAAATGAAAGCAATATTATTTTACAGTTCACTGTTTATCTTTGATGGAAAGACATTAGTATAGAAAACAACTAGCTAAATCGTTATACATTAAACCATTTACACTATAGTCGGAAGCGTGTAATTGGGGGTAGTGTAATTGGGGGTGTGAATCTCATAAAAAAATAGGGATTTGGTTTTTCCGCGGTAAACGCAAAACTAAGATTTACCTTAGTTTTGCAAAAAAAATATGGACGAAATATTTAGTTTTTGTAGTAGTAAATATCCCGCACACAGCAGTCGCCCAGCTATGCATGCATAGCCTGGCACGTGTTATACACAGACGCTAGCCAACATTTGACTGTATGCGCGGCACAGAGATCCTCCCTTAGTAACGACAATGGAATGCGACCGTGCAATTGGGGGATTTGCTGCGAATATTTCAAGCCAGCGCGTAGTTCGGGGTAGTGTAATTGGGGGTTCCACTGTGTTTTTCATTTTTATTATATAAAATACAGGACCACAGTTGCACTTAAAAAAATGATAATTAAACTAATTCAAATTTATAAAATAAACAAGGCAATTAAAAAAATGTAAGAGACCTATATTCTATACGAAGAACAAAAAAATCCATATTTATGCTTTACCAAATAATTGCTTAAAACCATTTTTTTTAAATAACAGTTCAACAAATAATATGGAAAACAATGACATAATATTTAACCAATCATTATTGTTGGCACATATTTATTATACAAAATTTTGGTTAAGGAGCTATTTTTATGAGCAACTGTATTATCTTTCTAAGAATGTTATTTGTATTTATTTTTAATAAACATCACTTTTTGTTGTGCTCGAATAGCGAAATCGGTCTTATTTTCATAAAATAAACTTCTCAAACGTGTACTGAACAAATCTACTTCAATTATGATTTTTTAAATTTTTCTTTGCCAGACATTTGAGACGGGTTGTATTTTGAAAAACATCTCCATAACTTTAAGGTCTTCAGAGAAAATTCACCGTAAAGTAATTGGTAATATACTAAACAATATGATAGGGTATATTTGTACGAGGTAAGCAAACGATATTAGAATGTATTGATAATTTATCTTGTGTAGGTGATAAGTATAGTATAACGAAGGTGCCTTCCTCCTCGACTAAATATTTTTATTTATTTTTAAAATGTATGCAGCATCATACGGTTTCCACAGCAATACGGTTAAAATAATCGGTCGTTTCAATGGATATGATGGCAAGGTATAAATCCAAGATATGGTAGCTCATTGAGTATTCATGACACGCCTCGCAGGTAACACATATAGCAAGCCATAGAAAATAGATGACAATACCAATGTCGCTACTGTCAACTGTCCTGATGGCTATTATTTCAAAATAAACAGCCTTAGGAAGTAAGCGGCAATATCGTGTTTTATTGCAACAATCTATTACGTATGTACCGATATATATCAAAATATGTTATGACGGATTGACACTTTTTTTTACATACGGCCACTTGAGAAATACCATTGTTTGTTCTGATGTTGTTTACGACTTCACAGCTCTGATTCTTATGCATTTTTTAAAAAATGATATGACCCAAAGCCTTGTCGAATAAACATTAACGTACTTTTTTTTAAACCATGTTCGCTCCCAATGTGGAGCATATAGACTCCTAATGGAGTTTATCTCAACAGATGTGTTTCTACTCAGTTGCTCAACCTCTCTTTTTCCATAGAGAGTAAGAATAGAAGGATAGGGCTAGGACAGGACTAGTTGTTAGTTAATCGCTCTCTATACGCCCCGTTCATAGGATAGGATGGGTGGGAGGGGAGAATTCAAGACATTACATACATCCATGCCTTCGGACAGAAATTCATAAATCGATTGAAAAATCAATTTATAAAACTGTCCGTACCGGGATTTGAACCCGCGACCTCCGTAACCGAAGCCAACGACGTTGACCACTCGACCACACAGGCGGATGTTTACTTATCTTTGGAAAATCATGTTTTGAAGAAAATCTCATATTGCAGGGTAAAAGAATCGATCAATATATTATATTTATTTGGCTCCCCAAACTGGTAAATTATCCATTCATAATTTTCTTATTTTAAAACCGTTATTTGATTTTAAATTACAAAAACCGTTTCAATTCATACACGTTATAAAGCGAGAAATTATTACATTTCCAAAATCCCCCATATTAATTAAACCTTGCATTTACTCATATACATAATAAATTTATAATTTAAACTTTTGCTTGTTCTTAACCTGAAAAATATTTTGCATCCATGG